>JAJJWX010004026.1:0-600000 GCA_023529315.1 Papaver bracteatum
TGTCCAGCCTCTGATACTAATCTCGTCATTTAAATCAATCTTGGTAACTAATCCAACGAAAGACACGAATTTTTAGAACATTGTTTTAAAAATTGCGCAAAAAATTAGATACTCATTTTGGTATGGTCTACGGTGAATGAAGAATATCCGGATCTTACGCCTAAATTGTTAAGTGGGATAGTCTCATGAATGGACATTTCTTTGTTTCCCGGCCATGGAATTTTCCACCACATTTTAAAATATGGGTCTTTCTGCTACGTTTCCTGATGGGGACTAGGCCATTGAGATTCTTGTTGATGGGAATTTCTTTTCATTTTTTTCATGATGGGGACTGGGCCATTGAATAATTTCAAGAATTCAAATTCTTTTCAGAAAACGACCCAAAACACCGGAACACACCCCTACTAGACCAGAAGCTTACTATTACCTATGAATGCCCGGTCGTGATGCAATTTCTGGTGCATAAATACCCCTAAACGATGTTGTTTTTTAAGTCCAATGCAACAAGAGAGCTTTGATCTTCCTTGTCAGTATTTCTTGAGAGTAACTTATATCTTTGACTCTTTGTGAGAGTCCTAGTTTTTTTCTCTGATCAATAATAAGAGAGAGTCCAAGTTTGTATGAAGAAATATTATGAATCCTGAGAGTAATTGAGAGCACATACATACAGAGATAGGTTATGTCTACTTCTCTTACTCATTTTCTTCATTTTCCCTTTCTAGTTTTGATTCTTCTACCAACAATATCCGTTGCTCAAAATGTAACTTTGGGTTCGTCTTTAACGTCTGGTGGTGCTGCCAACACTTCATGGCTTTCACCGTCTGGCGACTTTGCGTTTGGCTTCCGTCCAGTTGAAGATAACAACCGTTTCCTACTTGCAATCTGGTTCGACAAAATACCAGATAAAACCGTTGTTTGGTTTGCAGATGGGGATTTACAAATTCCAAAAGGATCTAAAGTTGAGCTGACTACTCCTGACGGTAAGCTTAATCTTACGGATCCTCAAGGCAAGGTACTATGGACAGCCGGAGAACAAGTGACTGGCGCTACATATGCAGCCATGCTTGATAATGGGAATTTCGTTCTTGCAGGTGGGCGGAATTCTTCTGATTACTTGTGGGAGAGCTTTATGAATCCTACGGATACCATCTTACCAACACAGTTCATGAATATAAATAGAATAGATTTCAAGCTTTCTTCACGTGTGAATGATACAACATATTCAAAAGGAAAATTCAGGCTCCGAATGCACGAAAATGGATATTTTGCGCTCTACCAAGTTGCCTTTCCAAGTCTGACAGAAAACGATTACGAGGGTTACTATAATGATTCTTGGTCAACAGGACGTAACCTTAATGGTAGCCAGTTTGTCTTCAAAGAATCAGGTGATATTTACATCGCAACTGGAAATGGAAGCATTCTAAATCTCACATGGAGTTTCATAAACCCGTCTAGTGGGTCGTATTACAGAGCGACACTCGACTTCGATGGAATTTTCACACAATACTCTTACCCAAAAACTTCCAGCGGTTCGATCCAAAGCTGGACCATTGAGCGAATACTTCCTCAAAACATTTGTCTCTCGGTTTTTAGTAGATTTGGCAGTGGTGTATGTGGATATAGCAGCTATTGTGACATCGCAGCAAACGGAAGACCTACTTGTCTATGCCCACCTGGGTATGAGTTACTTGATCCAAATAACAGATATGGTGGTTGCAGACCAATTTTAGTTTTACAAGGATGCCAGGAAAAAGACACAACCAACCCGGAGAATTTATTTGAGTTCAAGACCTTGGAAAACGTAGAATGGCCACTGTCGGACTATGACAAGTTGGATTCTTATAACGAGACAGAGTGCAGACGTTCTTGCATGAACGATTGTCACTGTGTAGTGGCTGTATTGTTGAAGGGATCATGTTGGAAAAAAAGACTACCGCTCCCAAATGGTAGACTTGATACTTCTGTGAAAAGAATTGCTCTAATCAAAGTAAGGAAGGACGATGGTGGTCCAGAAGATACCAGTCTAGGTAAAGATCGGTCGACGCTAGTTCTGATACTGTCGCTGCTTTTAGGCAGCTCAGTGTTTTTCAGTTTCATATTTTTAGCAGCAATCTTTCTGGTTTTCTTTTTCATGAACAAGAAACTGAGTAAAAGAAAACAAAATTTTAGCGTTCAGAGATCCAATCTTCGTTCATTTACTTACCAAGAACTTGAAGAAGCCACAGATGGGTTCAAGGAAGAGTTAGGAAGGGGTGCTTTTGGTATAGTCTATAAAGGGTTCATGGAAGAAATGGGATCGACAAATTCCATTGCAGTAAAGAAGCTTGACAAGGTGTTTCAAGAAGGCGAAAAGGAATTCAAAAGCGAAGTCGGCGCTATCGGACAGACACATCACAGAAATCTTGTTAGACTGCTTGGGTTCTGCGACGAGGGGCAACACAGACTCTTAGTATATGAGTTCATGAGTAACAACAGTTTGGCATATCACCTCTTTGGAATTTCTAAATCAGATTGGAACCAACGGGTCCAAATTGCATTCGGCATAGCAAGAGGACTCCTGTATTTGCACGAAGAATGCAGCAACCAAATCATCCATTGCGATATAAAACCTCAAAACATACTGCTGGATGATAGTTTTACTGCGCGAATTTCAGACTTTGGATTGGCAAAGCTTTTAATGACTAACCAAACTCGAACTCTGACAGGGATTAGAGGTACTAGAGGATATGTAGCTCAGAGTGGTTCAGAAATGCGCCAATCTCAGCAAAGTGGATGTTTATAGTTTTGGTGTAATGTTACTTGAGATCATTTGTTGTAGGAAGGAGTGGAACTGGATCTAGGAGAAGAAGATAAAAAAATCATTCTTACCGATTGGGCCTATGAGTGTTATAAACAAGGAAAACTACAAGATCTGGTGGATGATGAGGATGTGATAAATGACATGGTAACATTCAAGAGGCTGGTAATGATAGCTATATGGTGTATTCAAGAAGAACCATCACTTCGGCCGTCAATGAAGAAAGTAACACAAATGCTAGAAGGAGTAATTGAAGTTTCTGTACCTCCATGTCCTTATCAGTTAAACATATCTGTTGGAAACAATAGCAAAGATGACTAGCAAGAGTGGCGTACACCAAAATCCCATATGGGGATTTGCAAACTGAATACTGTTACACAAGGGAACTGTAAGAAAATGTTTCTGTGCACTGCTTGAATTTCTGGGGACTGCGACCTAGGGTAGTGGGATATCGCGTGCCCTAGTGGTTAGTATTCTTAATTTACTTCAAAGTGACTAAATGAATGAGACAGATTCTGTGCAGTTGGATTACGCTCAATCGGTATTTAAGAGCAACACATTAACTATCACATGGTTAAGGCAGAAATTGCACTCTATTTCTAATATTGAAGAAAGGGAGAGAATGGGGCAATAAACATATGACCAAAATCTAATCAATGCCAAAAAATGAAATAGGCAGGATGGTTGGGATACCTGGTCACCATAGATTAACCCAGCACCGATTTGAAAATTCAGGATGCCAAATCGAGCTTTATGCACGTCAGCAGGCAGTAGCTTTGAGATTAGGCATCTATGTCCCAAAAAACACTATTTGCTTCTGTTGTTGTTTGCCAGATAGAACCACTACCACATTTCAAGTGCTCCATTCTTAGAGTTCCAAATATAGGTGCACCATTATCTGCAGCTGAGGGATCTCTCAGAATCATTGCAGCATACGTCCTGTAAAACTGGAACTAGTATCATGCCAGATCTTTGTATATACTATAAATATAACTACGAACAAATGGATAGTGACATCTGAAATTACTTTGGCAAGAGCAGATAAAAAAACACAGAGGGATCTCTGTATTGCAAAGTCCATCTGTCAATGATGTAAGAGGAAACAGAACTGAGGATAATTATTGTTCTGAAGACATTCACCTTCCGACTTTACATGAAGGGTACTAATTATTTCCACCAGTGTTACCTTACAAATTTAGAAGATCAAACCACAACTTCAAAAGCATTCAGAACTCCGCAAACACTGCAGTTTCTCAATTTAAATTACGACAAATGAGCCCAAATGCTTCCAGCAAACATTCAGTGTCTTTCTATATCTACTTCTTGAGCCAAAAGCATAAAGGTAGTACACAAAGGTACTAATGATCTTATGTTCTTAGCAGCTTGAGGAGCTTTTGTGGACCATATAAAATGGGATGGGTACTTCCACACAATCCTAAGCCAGAAATCTATTGTCCTGTTTTCACAATATGAAACTGTCTACTTTCTAGTAGTAGATATATATACACAAAAAGGAAGGGGGGAAACTGAGGTTGATGTTATGCAGATCCTAGAGAAAGACAGAAGACTAAAAAGTTCCTAGTTTAGGTTGCAATATTATAATTGTACATGCTCTTTCATTTATAATCTTTTTGATCGTTTCCTGGTTTTCGTCAAATTTAATATTTTTGCATTCAGCTATCTCAGGACATGGAACATTCACATCTATCACTACTATTCAAGGATAAAAAACCAAGCAGTTGTTACAACAAACAAGCATTTCATAGTAAACAAGCATTTCGTAGTTGTTTGATATCAACTGAACCGGATTGTAGAAACAATATAGAAAATTCAAAAAGCAAATAGAATGTACAGTGAACAACGCACCTGTGTGGGATCATAAGTATCCTTTAACCGAAGGGGCTTCATTGTAGGTGGGAATGAAAAAACAATTGCCAGATATGCAAAGGGGATCTGATGTTTATCAACCCTAGCGAAAAGCTTACTCAAGCTACGAAAGGCACCACAACAATCAATAAGGTAAAAAAAAAACTAAAATGGAATCTTACAAGATCCAACTAAGGAAATGAAAATGCATAACATAAGTATTTTCATTGATATTAACAGTGAAAAGATTAATTAGAAACAGATGCATCATTACATTTTTAACATTCAATTGGCACAAATCTATTCAATCCTTCTCTCCATCTTGTATTAACTTGTTATTCGTGTTAACCAGAGACTCAGAGAGAGGATTTCAAATACAAAAATATACTGACTCCTCCTGATACCAATCAATTACGATATGCAACATCATAAACTAAAATTCTAAATGGGTGATCCATTTCAACAGTACCATCATAAATTGCTTTCCCTTGCTAGTTTCTACTCTAAAATATTCACCAAATCTACTGTGACATTTCAAGAATACATCTTTCAAGAGCCTGCAGGATGACCATTGACTATCATAAGGTTTATAAACGAAGAAAGTTACTGTTCTCATAAATTGTGGTTTCTGTTTTCAACAATTCAGCTTAGTAACAATAACAGATAAGGATATAGAAAGACTGTCAGCATGGAAAATTTTATATAGCATCTATCAACATGACTCTTAACACTTCTGGAAAACTAAGGAGAATGGATGATCTATGAATCATACAAAAAAATGAGCTGCAAAAGATTAACCTAAAATTATGTAAAGAATGTATTGCTCTAGATTGGAGACAACAAATTTTTGTTATTCAGGAATCCATGATATTCATGAAGGGTCTGAAATGAGAAGAAAACATATGAAATCGGAAATGAAACATAGTACTAAATTTTATAACTTAACGATAGTTCACTAAAATCTGATGACAGAAATTTCAGAAACATAGTAATAACATAAACCAATACGATATCCAATTTCACCTGTTCTTCTTTCACTTAAAGTTTCTTCCTCTTCTTCAGGTTTCTCTTAATTCCTCTATCCGCCCTTCTCTCCCAACATAAGTACCCGACTTCAGAGAAACTAAGCTTTCGTAATAATTCACTCCGTCCTTGAAGTAATCTATATCCGTACTTAGTTCTCTAGCACTTCGATGTTCTGTGTCATACAAAACTAGGATACCACAAGTCAAGAATAGAATCTTAACGATCCCAAAAGACCACAACGGATTTAAATATGTATGGCCCATCAAAATGCTCCCATGAGTAATGATATAGCGTCTAGTCCAAGATTCTTGAACTCCATAATTCAGCATCTCCCATACTCCAAAATGATCATTAACGTGTGAGCTGTAAAGTAAGCAAAGGTACCCTTTCAACACTCCCAAACCAATATCTAGATCCTTATTCTTCACCGAAAGTTCTTTTGGTAGTTGCATTTCTTTAAAACTTTCGTCACTGAAATCCAGATAGACTAATAATAAGTTTCTTTGAGTTATCGCTAACCAATGAAGGTATCCATTAACAAGCACCCCAGATGGTTGCTCATTAAAAAACACATAAGGTATGGTTATCTCGGGTTTCCATGAATTTGACGCTAACGTATAGACATGGAGTAGAGTACTACCCTTGCTTCTACAGCTTTCTTCACCCATTGCCAACTTGTAATCACCAGTCTTATAATCATAACCAAATGCATTTATGCCTAGGAACTCTTTAGGTGGTTTAGCTATTTCTTTATATTCTCTTGTGGCAGGGTTCCAAAGACAAAAAATATCCCCTTCAGCAGCATCATACAAATATAAACATATCCAAACCAGACCATTGCATGACCCGTACAATTGAACATCATAATCTAAAGATTTAAATGGTTGATCCATTTCAAAAGCAACATTATCAATTACATACCCTGATGATTCTAATGAATCATAACCTATGGAGTAAATCTGATTATTGTCACAACCTTGAAGCATGAGTTTAGGGTTGTTTTTCTGGATGACAAGATTAAGGTGTAATTTAGTAAAATTAGGGTTAGAAATGAGGGAATACCAATTTCTGCAAACGGACTTACATACAAGTAATGATGTCGCTGGTAACCTTAATAGGATTTCTTGGTATACCTCTTCCGGAATGCTTGACATTGCTGCTGCTTCTTCGAAATTTGGTTTCTAATTTCTTACAGAGTGAAAGGGAAAAAGAAGTTAGGGTTTATGTATGTTAAATGGAGAGTGGAAATCAGAGATGAATCGCATTTGCAATAGACCGATCACAATCTTCCGTTTCCTAATTTTGAAACTTAGGGTTTCAAATTTCAATGTTTCAAATTTAATCCTTGGAGGAGGAAACGGAGAAAGAGAGAAGTTTTTTTTTTTTTTTTTTTAAGGGCATTGGCTTTTTTACTTGTTTTTAGAGCAATCACAGTCATGAGCTGCCCTTAAGACCAAATGCCGCACAAATTTTTATGTATTGTGTCCTTGTGAATGGAACGCAGGTATTGTGGGCGCTTCTTGTGAGGCGTATTGAATAGATTTGTGCCATATAAAATCTGATGACTGAAATTTCAGATACATATATTCCCTCCGTCCCACTATTAAATGACATATTTGATTTTAGATTTTATTCCACTAATAAATGACCTATATCACTAAACAAGTAGATATTTTTAAAATTATTTTTTTAGTTAATTATAAAAAATATAAGAAATATGCATAATTTGATAGGCATGTTTATATTCGTTACGTAGGTGTTTTAAAATGCTTTTCAATGGTATGAAGTTTGCAAACATCCGTGGAGTAGTTTGAGAGATAAATCATTTCTAAATTTCACTAATTATTATCCATAAGGGGTATAATTGTAAAAAATGCTTAAAAATATTCTTTTCTTTCCTTGCCTTAAAAATTGTGCAAATTTAAACTAGGTCACTTAATAGTGGGACGGATGGAGTAGTATAATAACAAAAACCAATACGATATCCAATTTCACATGTTCTTCTTTGACCAATCGTCGTAGAAATCCAAACTTTTGGGTTTTGCTTGGAATACGTCTTACTTTCCATTCAACCTAAGTTGACGGACGAAATCGGTTGTCCGTCAATATATCTTAAGTTTTGTTTTTTATTTGCCATCTTTACCCCCAATCATAGTTAACGGAAACCAATCATAGTTACTTCTGAAATCGGTTTTAGAGTGTTCAAGTGAGTTTTCAATTGTAAAATTGTTACAATACCCAATAATGTTTTCAATAGTTACAATACCCAATTGTAAAATTGTTAAAAGTGAGTTTTCAATCATAGTTAACGGAAACCAATAATGTTTTCAATAGTTACAAAGGGGTGAGTTTTCAATTGTAAAATTTATGAGATTGTCATTTGGTGATTCAGAAAGTTTGGAAGATTTTGGGTTGTGTTTAAGTGAGTAAGGAGTCTTGTGTGGAGAATGTTCCATGCGGCCACAGCCATTTGACAATGGAGGAGAATGTGGCTAGTAGATTTCGGACCAGTGTTACATTGTGGACAAATGTCGGTATTGATGAGGTGGATATGGTTTAGAATAGTGAAGGTCGGGAGGCCTTCGTTGATTGCTTTCCACAAGAAAAACTGTAATTTTGGAGGACATGGGAGTGTCCAGAGAAACTTAGTTGGTGGTAAAGGGGTTCGATGGGAATGATCCCAAGAACTGGCTAAACATTGATATCCAGATGATGTGGTGTACTTTCCGGATTTGGTGAAAGGCCATATGATTCTATCAGAAGGGTTGTTTTGGGGGAGGTGGATATTTACGATTCGTTGGTTTATGTGGGGTGGCAGGAGGTTTAGTTTATCGTGATTCCAAGTGTGAGTGAAAGGATCAATGAGGTCAGCGACCATCTGAATTGGGTAACAGCTCGCCGGATCCAGGGTGTTATTAAATTGCGGAATCCAATTTTCTTGAATAAGGGTTGTTAACCCATTTCCGATTTTGTGGAAAATATGTTGTTTGATCGTGGGAATGAGGGATACTAATTGCCTTCATTGAGGACTGGTTGAATATGGGATAGACGGAGTTCCTTAAAATAGAGGTTGTTGCCTAAGATATTTTTCGCTACAAAGGCTAGCATAAATTGAATCTGGTTTCTCGTGGATGCTCCAGACCCTCTTCATGAGTAGTGCTTTATTATGATCGCTACTTTTTCGATTCCTAGACCGCCTTATGATTTGGTCCTAGTCAGCTTATCATAACCTAGAGGGTGGAGCTTTTTAACCGATGAGTCACGTCCCCAGAAAATGTTCCTAGTGATACGATCTATTTTCTTATTGACACTGATAGGAAGAAGTTGTTCTTGAATTATGTGATTTGATGTAGGGGTTATGGAAAACTTTATCAGAGCTAATCTTCCTGAAGGTGTTAGGCACTTCGTCATCCATCCCTTTTCCCTGTGTGCTAACCTATTTAGCAGAGGTTTATAAATATGACGGGAGGATCTTCCGTGCTTGAATTGGATTCCCAGGTAGATCGGTGGTGTCGAGGTTGTGGGAATATTGAAAGCTTGATGAAGGTCAAGCAATTGTTGTTGGTTGATCTTTGGATGATAGATGATGGTGGATTTGGAAGTATTAATGTGTTGACCTGCAGATGTGTTGTAAGCCTGAAGCAAGTGTTTGAGTCAATTCGTTCCTTCTGTTGAATCCTTGTATGTGATGAGAAGATCGTCCGCGTACATAAGATGGAGAACTAGTGGAGATTTTTTTGAGATGCGTAATCCCTCCACTGCTTTTTGGGCCTCAATATTTCCCAAATTTGTTGAAAGTATTTCCGCACAAATAATAAACACATAAGAGGAGAGTGGATCCCCTTGTCTTATTCCTCTAGTTGGAGTGATATATCCATGTGTCATGCCGTTAATGTTGATTGAATATGTGACCGTTGATATACAAAGCATGATGTATTCTATAAAAGTAGTTGGAAAACCTAATTTAGTAAAGGCTTTTCTAGCAAAACCCCAGTCTAGACTATCATAGGCTTTTTGGATATCCAGTTTCAGCGCTATTTTAGGGTCCTTAGTATTGGATAAGGTTTTAATATGATGAAAAATCTCTCCAGCAATTGCTATGTTATCCTGGATGGATATTTGGGGTATAAAGGCGCTTTGATAAGGGCTGATCAGGAATGGGAGTAAGGGGCGAATCACGATTTACCAGGATTTTTGAAATGATTTTGTAGGTGACATTACAAAGTCCTATAGGCCTGAATTGTGACGGTTTGGATGGGTGGTCCATTTTGGGGATTAAAGTTAGGTTTGTGTGGTTCATAAGCGGGTGGATATTGAAGGAATTGAAAAAACCATGCACCATCTCTATTATATGTGTATTTGTTGTTTCCCAAAAAACTTTGAAAAACTTACTAGTGTATCCATCCGGGCCTGGAGCATGCTCAGATCTAATGGAGAAAAGGGCTTGTTTGATCTCTGTAGGGGTTACTTCTTTCGTCAGCGAAGCACATTGGATGGGTGTTAACCTTGGTGTTATTGATGAAAATAGGCTCTCATCGATCACTGTATTTGGATCTGTATATTGATCAGTGAAGTGATCGATAATTAGACAAACCACGGCATCTTTGTCTGTAACCCAATTGTTTTGGTGATCTTGAAGTTGTCGAATGTTATTGCAACTTCAGTGAATTGTTTATTTTGTGTGGAATAAAGTAGTGTTACGATCGCTCGATTGTAGCCATTCAATTCTTGATCTTTGTCGCCAATACGTTCCATGGAAATCAAGCAGAGTCATGTGTTGTTCTCTGAGTTGTTTTTCATGGAGTTGCCAATATGTCGAATCATTACCAACACGGGTGGCACATTGATGTTGAGCCATTTTGATTTGCTCCGTTGATTTCTTGATCATGGTAGGAATATGGCCGAAAGTCTTCTTATTCCATTATGTGAGGATTTCGCTCGTTGAAATGAGCTTGAGCTGCAAATTCACCGTGGGGTCCGCATCGTGAAGCCTGTTCCATGCCGAATTCACCACTTGTTGCAGTTGTGGGTGGGTAAGCCATAAATGCTCAAACTTATAGCTTTTGATCCCTTGCCAGTCGATTTCTCTAATTTGGAGCAGAATTGGGGCATGATCTGAGGCTATTCTCGGTAGGTGAGTAACACCTGCATGTGGGTTGGACGTGCGCCAATGTTGAGTTGCCATTGCTCTGTCAAGCCGTTCCAGGATGTTATCTTGTCCTTGTTGATTGTTCGTCCAAGTGAACAGATCGCCTCGAAATCCCAGATCCATGAGTCCCATTTGATCTATTACGTTAAGAAATGGTTGGGTTTGTGCATATGTTACTTGTCTGCCCCCTTTTTTCTCCATTTGGCCAATTACTTCGTTAAAATCGCCAATAAGAACCCATGGTGCATTGATGTTAGAAAAATTTGATGGGAATGGATACCTTTATTGGTTAGCAATAACTCAAAGAAACTTATAATTAGTCTCTCTGGATTTCAGTGACAAAATCTTAAAGAAATGCAATTACCAAAAGAACTTTCGGTAAAGAATATGGATATAGATATTGTTCTGGGAGTGTTGAAAAGGTACCTTTTCTTACTTTACAGCTCATATATTTAAGGGTGCACAAGAATCAAGCCGAAAAACCGGACCTTACCGGAACCGTACTTGGTTTTGTACCGAACCGAGGAAGGGTATATACTATATAGGTACCGGTCCAAAAACCGAAAATCGGCCTCTAGGGGTACATGTACACGTCCTTATTCATGTCCCGTACCGCCCCGTCCCGTTTGTACTGAATAATATCCTGACTCTGCTAGGATGTAAAATTTTGCGAAAAAATCTAAAATGTCTGAATTCGGCGTTGGAGAAATTTGTGAAAGTATGCACTTAACCAGAGCCAAGGCTTTCTCAGTCTTCAAAATTATGCTGTATTTAAGACTTCCAGATCCAGTACTTAAATGGAATCCAAATCAATCGAAGTCAGTAGAGAACGTGCTGGATATACAAACAGTTAATCATTCAAGTGCTAAATTTAGAAGATGATTAACTATTGAGAGTCGGATAAGAAATGGACACTAATTGTGTTATAGTATATCAAAAATGATGAAAAATTTATTTATGCAAAATAGAACAGGCGTTTAGCTAGGAGGATCATTCCCAACATAATTTATTTAAGTCATCTTCACCCCCAGTAAATTAGATTCGCATATTTATGCAACAGTTTCTACCATTTACCTCGGTTCATGCGGGTCACATTGAGAAACTTGGATATGACTCCCTTACTGATGGGTTGGTCTCCTGGAAAAGTACCGATTGGTACCTGAACTGTCCCTGGTACCGTACTTGTCCTGAATGGTACCGGAACCGAGGAAAGAGGTAAGGTATCGGTCTAAAAACTAAGAACCAAGACTAGGGAGGTACAAGTACTCGGCCTCGGCAAGAACCGAGCCTAACCATACCGTGTGCACCCTTACATATGTTAATGATCATTTAGGAGTATGGGAGATGTTGAATTATGGAGTTCAAAAATATTGGACTAGACGCTATATCATTACTCATGAGAGCATTTTTAATGACCATACATATTTAAATGGGTATATTAATTATATATCCCTACTTTTAACTTCCTACAAATATATCCTTATGCAACAATAAATATGTCCCTCCTTTTTTAATAACCTTATCCATTTAATATTAGATTACCTTAATACCCTCACCCATATAATATTTTTTCTTTATTTTAAAATGGAACAAATTTCTTCCACTACCACTTCACCACCACCACTACCATTCCACCACCACCGTTCAACAACCACCACCTACCAACCACCACCACCACTAATATTCCACCACCACTCCTTCACCGCCACCATTACACCACCACCACTAATCGTTTGCCACCACCACGACAAGTCACCGTCACTGTCGCCGCCTCCACCACCGTCGCCGCCACCGCCACCACCACCGTCGCCGCCGCCGCCACCACCACCGTCGCCGCCGCCAGTTCAAATATTTTTGTATCAACAACAATAGTTGATCCAAATAAAAATAGAACCAACAGTAGAAGTTTATCTAGTTTATCCAATAAAAAAAGGATCAACAGTAGAAGTTGATCCAATTTTAGTGGATCAACAATGGAAGTTGATCCATGTAAAATTGGATCAATAATGCTAGTTGATCCATGTAAAATGGAGTGAACTTGGCGTGAGTCGAACACACATCATCTGACATGGAGTCAGTCATGCTACCATTGCACCACAAGTTCAACATTGGAACAAATTTACATGATTTAAACTACAAAACATGAGTTCAAAGGATCAACAACAGTAGTTGATCCCATATAGATGGATCAACAACCATAGTTGATCCAAAATATATGGATCGACAACCATAGTTGATCCAATATCACTGCCTGCTTCAACCCAGATAACCACCACATTTCATTACCTGTAGCTTCATAAACACCAACAGCTCAAAGACCAGCTTCAAAACCAATCTCAGTTGAATCAACAATGGATGTTTATCCATTTCAATTGGATCAACAGTGGATGTTTATCCATTGCAGTTGGATCAACAACCATAGTTGATCCAATATCAGTGCATGCTTCACCCCAGATAACCACCATATTTCATTCAGCAACAAGCTCCAATCTCTGTAACAACAACTCATACCAACACTGCCACAAACTCATACATTTAAGTTGGATCAACAATGGATGTTTATCCATTGCAGTTGGATCAACAAAAGAGAAGTTTATCCATTGCGCTTGGATCAACAATGAATGTTTATCCTTCGCCGATGGAAAATGCTACCATTTCACCAGCTGCAGTTTTAGATCCACCAACAAAACCATTAACCACCACACCACCACACCACTGCAAGCAAAACAAACACCACCACTTCCACCACCACCAAAAACATCCGCTACCACCAATACAAATACAATTACAATGGTATCACTACCACCAACCACAAACACCATTATTGCAAAGAACCGCTTACCACTTTAAATAACTACCACAACCTCCACTACAAAATCCACTACCACCACCACTGCTTAAAACACAACAATGGTTCAAAAATATCGTCAACAATAATAAAGCCATTGGATATGTACAATTGAAAACATTATACACATTTTTTGTTTTTCCTTAAACCGGTTGCAATTTGCGTGATTCAGTGACCCTTAGTTACTGTAATGAATCAAAACTATACACCAAAATAAAATTAATAAACCTAAGAGAAAGCAGAGACATACCTATTTCAAAGACGAATCGAATCTAAAGATATTCGAATCCAAATAAACATCAATTCGAAAAAAAATTAGAAATTGAAACCTAAAATTCTAGATCTGAAAAACCATAGTAGTTTTTGATTTGATTTGTTATTTCAAATCTCTAAATCATAACCTCGATTTCTGTTTGATCATAATTTCTCATTTAATTCGGAAAAAGGAAGTGGTGATCGTCGTAACGGTGGTGGTGGTCGTTGTAAATGGTGGTGGTTATGATGGAGCGAACTGGTGGTGACGGCAGCGGAGCTGGTGGTGTTCGTTGTTGATGTTTGAAAGGAACCGAGAGAAAGAAACAAAGAAGAAGGATAAGTATGGAAACTATATTGAGCATTTCTTCACAGATGGATTCAGTTTGAAACCCCTAATTAATTCCCATCATTGTTGCCTCACCATCTCGGACTTCATCAAACCAACATCACGACCTAGTTTTTCTGTCGATCACTATCAACATCGACAACAAAATTGATTAATCAGATGACGGTCACTGCAGAGGTGGTAACGGTTGTTGAGGTGGTTATGGCGGTGGCGGATAGAAAGATAGAAGAGACACAGAACTTTGTTAGATCTGAAATGAAAGAAGAATAAGAGATGAACGATGACTCTCGGTATACATGAAGGGTATTTGTGGGATTAATTTTAAATCAGTTTCTGATTTTTTTGATAGGGATATAAATATTGTGTGATAAGGATAATTTTATAGACCATCAAAAGTAGGGACAAAAATTCAATTACCACTATTTAAATTCATTATGATATTTTGGGATTGGTAAGATTCTATTCTTAACTTCTGGTATCCTAGTTTTATATGACACAGAACATCGAAGTGCTAGAGAACTAAGTACGAATAAAGATTACTTCAAGGACGGAGTGAATTATTACGAAAGCTTAGTTTCTCTGAAGTCGGGTACTTATGTTGGGAGAAAAGAAACTTTAAGTGAAAGAAGAAGGCCAATCATCATAGAAATCCAAAGAATTGTGTCAAGCCTCACATAAGGACAACGTTTCAGTCAACCATAGTTGACAGATATAGTCAAATCGGTTTCCATGTTTGAAACAAAATCGGTGTCAAAAGATTTTACAATCCCTCAGGTGGTTAATTTAACCAAACCTGGCATGGGAAAGATAATTGTTTACCCAACTTCCCTATCCCAAATTCCTAATCTAGTATTCTACACCTTTCTGCTTCTTCTTCGATTTCCCTTATTTTCTTTCCTTCTCCGAATACAGTTGAGCTAAATTTAATCATGTGATTATACACCTTTCTCTGTTTCTTGTTAATCATTGTTCTAAGTGTTAATTGATATCTTAAAATTTGAGTTTTATGTTTAATTTTGTTAATCGAAAGAATATAGATCAATTTTGGATTGCAAAAACTTCTGTTTTACAATGGATTTAAGGAGGAAGGGTTCGATTGCTCTGTTTGTTTAATGTTGTTGGTACACTTACAACTTCAACAAAGGTTTATGTGTGTCATAACCACAACAAATTAATCAAGATATTTCCCACTAATTAACTGGTAATATAGCGGTAGTAAGAGATCGTTCCCACATAGAATTGATAGGTTATTTAGTTCAGCAAAATAATAAAACAAAGGGGGGATTGGTTTATGAAATAAATAAATAAAAATAATAAAAAGAGAATAAAATAAAAGGGATGATCAAGGAATCCTTCGCCATTACCAAGCGATAACTGGATTAGTATACTTATTTATCTTTGTAAGAACCATTCATCACTAACCGTAGGAAAACAGCTGGCGCATTGCTATCCCCAAAGCTCCTTATGTAACCGGATACCAAAGCGCTCGCATATCAATTTCTATCCAACTGAACCACCAAGTAGTAGCGCACTCAAGGTGTAACCAAACGGAAGCCTTAAGTTATGTGAACTCAGGTTGATCCCAGCAGTTAGACTCTTAATGCAAGATCCACTTACTAGTGTTGTCTTCACACACGATTGCTCCACAGAATCCCTCTGCAAGGTCTCGCGTTCTCTACTTTCGTAAGGATTATTCAACAATTACACGGATATCCTAACCCTTTACTAGCAATAGAATGGTCAATAGATTAATCCAATTGTACACTTGAACAATCTAGAAACCAATCATAAACCCTAATTATAGTGAAAACAAACGATTATATGATTAAAACTCCGAATAGATTTATATAACTAATAAAGCTTCATGCTAGCACATTGAATTCATCCTCAATCAACAAAGGTTTAGCTTCTCATGATTACACAATTACCCGGTTTACCCCTAAAGGGGTAAACCCTAGAATATTTTATGAAGAACAAAAGTGTATTATGAGATGTAGAGATATTTTTGATTAGGTTAACAATTGTTTCTTAAATAGTCTCCAAGTTGTAGAAGCCACGTGCATCGATCTCCATGCAAATTAGTTGCCAATACTCAGCAAAATATACCAAAACCAGGTCACGGCCAAAGTGTGGTCGAGAGAAAGAATTGTGTAATCAGATGATGGATCGCACATAAGGCTAAGAAGCCCATCCCATTTACTTATTTCATCTAGCATTGGCTTGTCAGTTCTAAGGAACTGGCAGCTTGTTTTATTCACGGATAGGTAATTCTGGCCGCAAGTTCTCTTGTGAAACTAATCACAAACTTCAATTCAATTACGTCCAGGACTTCCCATACGTAAGTTCTCCTGGATGTTTTCTACTTTTTATCACGGTGTTGATAGTGGTCTTTAGACAAAGGGTAAAATCGTAAAACCCCGAATAACCTAATGTCACCGGTGACACATTTATTAGAACATTTAATGCATGTAGTCAGTAATTAATAGGGGGTATTTTTTCAAATTAGGGCTACAACGAGCAAAACCCTAATTCCCCGTCGTGCCAAAGGAAAATCATGCCAGCCACACCTATCCCGAGCTAGCCGCGCCATGCCAAATGCACTATGCCTTGGCCCTAGCTATGCTAGTCACACCAAATGTTCCAAACCATGCCAACCATGCTAGACGTACCCATGTGCCAACGATAAATCATTTCAGCCACACCAAACGTGCCAAAGCATGCCAACCATGCTAGCCGCACCCCTGTGCTAACGGCAAATCATGCCAGCCACACCAACCGCGCCAAAGCATGCCAACCATGCTAGCCGCACCCCTGTGCCAATAGCAAATCATGCCAGCCACACCAACCGCGCCAAAGCATGCCAACCATGCTAGCCGCACCTCTGTGCCAATGGCAGATCATGTCATCCACACCTAGCCCAAGCAAGTTGTGCCATGCCAAACGCACTCTGCCTTGGCCCTAGCCATGCTAGTCACACCAACCGCGTCATAGCATGCCATACATGATAGCCGTAGTTTTGTGCCAATGGCAAACCATGCCAGCCACACTAAACGCGCCAAGGAATACCAACCATGCCAGTCGCACCTCTGTGCCAATGGCAAATCATGCCATCCACACCTAACCCAAGCTAGCCGCGCCATGCCAAACACACTTTCCCTTGGCCCTAGCTATGCTAGCCACTTTCCTTACCAAGACGCTATGCCATTGTCACATGCCAAAGTAGCGCCCGCGCCCTAAGCTTGCAAACCGTGCAATCTAGGCCAATATAGCCGTGCGTGCCATTGGCACATGCCAACACGCACCGCTAGCCACTTTCCAAGCCGCTATTCCATTGGCACATGCCAAAGTATCGCCCGCGCCCTAGGCCTGCAAACCATGCAACCTAGGCCAATATGGCCGTGCGTGCCATTGGCACATGCCAACACGCACCGCTAGCCACTTTCCAAGCCATTATGCCATTAGCACATGCCAAAGTAGCGCCCGCGCCAAGGCATCCCGCACATGCCATACGCTCCCCTAGCATCTTTGGAATTGCCACTTATACTCAAAGTGTAACTTGTGCTCAAGGCATTCCGCACATGCCACACGCTCCCCTAGCATCTTGGCATTGCCACTTGGAACCAAAGTGCATCCAACTCTCGAGACATCAACACAAACTGGGGGATGCTTTCTCAGGGTTTTGGTTTGGTAGTAAGCATTCAGCGTACACTACGCTCGTATTAAGAAAGCGTGAAAAGGAATAAAAGCGGTCAGTTAAATGGGGAAATAAAGGTGAAAACGTTTTCACTCTTAAACACGCCGTTTACCACCTCCTCCCATTTAACTACCCTTTATTTTCCTTCCTTAATGAGGTCAGGGTGAGTTTCAATCTCAACTTGTATAAATAGATCTCACATATTTCTACAAGACAACAATTCTCGGTTAGGAGAAATACAACTCTTAGAAAGGGAACTTTGCGAGCTTTCCCAAAAAAAGATTCCATCTCTTGCAAACTTCCTAAGCTTCCACTTTTCTGATACAAGTCGAGATGCTACCTTTCCAGAACTATTCTGGCCTCAACACCTTTCTCTTCTTCCCTCCCCAAATTAACCCTTCTCCTCCACTTGTGACAGAAGAAAGTCTGGAACGGCCATTTCTTGGTTTAGGCCGGATTTGTACAGATTGATCTCTCGAACCTAAAAAGTGCTCAACATACAGCACTTTTGTTTAGGGTTTAAACCAGTTTCTCACTCACCTACCGAATTTATCGAAATCAGCATAAACTATTTTTACCCATAAATAATTGGAGACCACAGCGGGAGGATTGATCTTTCGGTTACATACCATCTTTCAGAAAATTTTCTCATACTTCGATCCAGGCATCAGGACGGAAGAAGAAAGCAATCTATTTAGGGATCTACAACTTGACTACCAGAAAGCCTGGTTACCAGTCGTGAAACTACATGAAACGGCTGGGGACTTCACAAGAACCGAAAGACAGCCTGGTTACCAGTCGTGAAGCTACATGAAACGGCTGGGGACTTCACAGAAATCGAAAGCAAATGGTCCAGTCATCAAGTAACTTAAAATGACTGAGGAATTTTCACAATCACAGTGGTGCTTTCCGCGAAATCCGATCTTACACACGAGGATCCCTTGTCATCAGGAGATCCGGGAAACCGAGTAAGTCTTGCCTAAACAGAATATATATGGTTTACCATTTCAAGTTTTCACGGGAATGATAAAACCAATAGCCATGTTATGTCCTGTCCCATGTCATCTACCAACACATAATGTTCACGATTCCATATCTTCCCTGGGATGTTCGTATCATAACCAAAAAGCGGCATCATCCCTAAAAAAAAAAAAAAAAAAGGAACCACATATTCATCTTTTCATATCTTCCATATCCAAAACGGTTCACCCCGAATAATAACCCAAAACCCTCATAGGTAACACTTGCCTATCAACCCAGAAATCCATAAAATCAAAAGCATAAGCCATGTGTTTCATTTGCCTTTCAAAAAAAAGAAACACAGAAGAATTTCAGAAGACAGAAGTGCAAAGGAAGCCATTCAACATTGGTTTATTTTTCTTGAAGAAGACGTCATTCGTCATTTGGAGGACCTCATGTTTCAGCTCCAACTCTTTGTTGCATCACCACGCATACCAACTTTGCATCATAACAGTTACCAATTACTATTCATGAAGTAGATGACGCTGCTACAGTAACATTATAAGCGAGAAACTATATTCCTACATATTTATGGAAGGCATACCTATGGCTAAGGTTTGCACCAACAAAAAAAAGAGGAGAACAAACTGAAGGAGGAACGTTGGAGTGCATAGCCAGAATATGCTTACCCACTTTGTTGTTACCATGCTACCGCTAACACCAGCATTCCATGATCCACCCTACACGCCTTCCAGGTATCGATTCCACCTTCCCACAGAAAGAAGCCTCCCGCGCTATCATTAAAGCTTGATAGCCAAAGTTCCAGAGCCAACAGTCTGCGTCCAAAACAACACCAGACGCGCTTGCCAGACGCGCTTACCAGACGCACATGTCAGGAACACATGCGGCACGCACATGACCGGCCACGATACCACACCCTTCGCTAACAGCCTGCATCCTTTCCTGCGTCGAAAGCTTGCATCCTTTCCAGCGCTGGAAGCTTGCATCTTTTCCAGCACTGATATCTTGCATCACACTCGCACTTCCAGTTTGCATCTTCCCAGTGTTGGCATCCTGCATCCTTCTATCGTTGTACCTGAACGCCCCGTAGGGAAGCATCAATCCAATTAAAGATCAGGAACGACTTCTCCAAAATCGAAGTAAATCATCAAACCTCCTGGATTCACGAAGACTCTCTTCCTGTCAAGGGACGCATGATTTCTGGGGACTTCGCCTACAAAACTGTGCGGTCCATGATGAAACATTTATGTGAGATTTTATGTTTCCCCAAGGCACAACATCAAGACATATTTGCAGCCCTCAACCACACTGCATTAGGGAAGCATCTGTTTCCAACCAGAGAAGCCGCTCCCAAACTAAAGCACGGTTGATAGAAGGAACCAAGGATTCCTAACCACTGTTCACTTGAAGGATGTCCGGTTTGACAACACACTGATTAATGCAACCGCTCCACTTCATCATTCTCTCCATAAGCTTCTCCAGGGTCCGAAACCAAAACTTTAACGTTTAGCTTCTTAAGTTTCAACATCCTCACCAAGAGCCGAAGCTACTTCAACGCCGCTTCTTCCTGCAAAGGGTCGTACCACCACACTCCCCATGTCAAGGATCACGATCACATCCATCCAATCCTTTTACTTTCACGGAAGTCCATACAATTTCAGCCAACCTACTTTGTTACCACGACAACGTAGTCTCTTCTGATTACATATCCTACCGAGAATTGTTTCCGCTCATTCGTTGATACCAGCCAGAGCTTCACCACGGCAGCAACCACTACAAAGATGGAAACATGTAAACTATACTTGAGAACTGAGGATATACACGGGATCCCTTCACTATCAAAGATCAGAAGACATAGTCAACCAAATGTCGTACTCACAAAAAGGTCATTTATTCTTCAAGGTTGGGGTGCAAGAATACCATCGCCTCTCTGTCTAGAGGATTCCTTCAACACTTCACGAGGCCACGGAGGATCCCAAGCCTGCACTACCAGAATATTTCATTAAGTAATTTCTAAGCATCCCACTGTCACATCCATAAGAGTACGATAGGATCATGTCGAATCCTATGGACGGGGAATTTAAGGAGATGTAATGAGAGTAGGCTTCGCATGGAGGCAACCTTCGACAAAGCAGTTTCTACTATTCTCGATTCAGGTTCCACCATCTGAGGCTCAATTGGGATTTCTGCCACTTCCATTGCATTGGAAATCAATACTTCATAACCTGGAGGTGCAAGTGGTTCATCGTCAACAACTCCAGGGTTGCTCGTACTGGTGGACCCATGATTCCCAACTTCGTTGTTAAGTACCTAATACGAAGATTACATGGGATTAGGATGGATCAAGCGTGGAAAATCAGTACGATCATAAAATTAGGAGAGTAAATGAACTAACGTCATTCAAGTTCCTTATTATGCTTCTACGGCATGTGAAAGAAGTACCAAAGTCATGAAACACGTTTTCCAAACAAACTCAGCTGAGAGAAATTTACACTTCCCTATGTTCAATTACGAACTGGGAGCAATTGGTGTGGAATCTAGTGTTAGTTTATGTACCATTCTCTTCGCACGGAAGTTACCTACAACATGTCAATAAATTCATGGCAATCGGATGAACAAGCAAGGAGAGGTGACCGGAACATCAAACAACACGCCACCTGTAAAAGTTCTAGAAACCTCCTGGAAGTTTACTGTTTCGCGTTTTTCAACCCCTGAACATGCTCAAAATTCAAAAAGATTTTTGTTTAAGCTTGGAAATTTCCTGGGCTTGAAGATACATATGCGGACATCAAAAATCCGACTCCATACGAGGATTCTACATCAACTTTAGTGAAGTGCGCCAATTCGGGTTTCGGTGTATCAAACCCTAAACTGCAAGTGTATCCCTTGCAAGAGCTTCCCAACCCGCGTCAGCTTCCCAACCAGCGTCATCTTCCAAACCGGCGCCATCTTCACAATACATGCAAGCTTCCTAGTCCTGACTATCTTCACAATCCTGGACAGTTTCCCAACGTGCAAGCTTCCCAATCCTGGCCAGTCTCCCAACTTGCACCAGCTTCCCAGATTAACCCGGCCCTACCAAGCTAGCATGCAACTTGTGTCAACTCCCAAGGAAACCCAGCTTCCCGTTTCCCAATGTCGCGCAGCTTCCCAGCTTCCCAAGAATACAACAGAGTTTGGTGAATTTTGCAACCCACTGGAGAGACACTGCAGACGAAAGCACGGATCCAAACAAACGACAGAAAAACAAAAGATGGTGACCAGCGCGCGACTATGAAACCCCGGGACCGCAACATCCATCCTGACTTCTTCCTGATTTTCTCTGCGGATCCGTTTTCACCAACTACACGACCTCAGAACCCAAATATTCCCTCGTTGGGGTAAGGGAAATTCTTTTCCGGTCAGATGGAGGGGCGAACCGTCAAAATCCGAGTTCGTATGCGAATTCTACAACGATTTTACCAAAGGGCGTTAATTAGGGTTTCAGCATGTCAAACCCTAAACCGCAAGCTTTCCAACTCGTGTCAACTTCTCAATACCTCCTAGCTTCCCAGTTTCCCAATGACCTCCCAAGTATCGCCAGCTAGCACGCTTAGCTTTCCCACCTTGCGCTGGTCCCACCAGCCAGCAAGCTCAGTTTCCCAACTCGCGTCAACTTCTCAATGCCGCCCAGCTTCTTGTCTCTCAATGATGCTGACTTCCCAATTGTGCCAGCCTCCCAATTTGTGCAAAACTGCCAGAGGAAAGGATTCCAAATCCTATCTATAAAAAAGGTCAAACGAGCCTCCTCAATTCTATTTACGATTTACTGCTGATAGTTTGTCACCATCTTATGCTTACCTCGCAACAAAGCTCATGTTCCGAGCTAAGCAGGGGACTTAATGTTGATGGTGGTTTTTAGACAAAAGGTAAAATCGTAAAACCCCGAGTAACCTAATGTCACCGGTGACACATTTATTAGAACATTTAATGCATGTAGTCAGTATTTAATAGGGGGTATTTTTTCAAATTAGGGTTACAACGAGCAAAACCCTAATTCCCCTCCGTGCCAAAGGCAAATCATGCCAGCCACACCTAGCCCGAGCTAGCCGCGCCATGCCAAACGCACTCTGCCTTGGCCCTAGCTATGCTAGTCACACCAAACCCGCCAAAGAATGCCAACCATGCTAGCCTCACCACTGTGGCAACGGCAAATCATGTCATCCACACCAACCGCGCCAAAGCATGCCAACCATGCTAGCCGCACCCCTGTGCCAACGTCAAATCATGCCAGCCACACCAACCGTGCCAAAGCATGCCAACCATGCTAGCCGCACCTCTATGCCAATGACAAATCATGCCAGCCACACCTAGCCCAAGCTAGCTGCGCTATGCCAAACACACTCTGACTTGGCCCTAACCATGCTAGTCATACCAACCGCGCCAAAGCAAGCCAGACATGCTAGCCGCACTTTTGGGCCAATGGAAAATCATGCCAGCCACACCAAACGCGCCAAGGCCTACCAACCATGCCAGCCGCACCTCTGTGCCAATGGAAAATCATGCCAGCCACCTAGCCCCAGCTAGCCAGGCCATTCCAAACACACTTTGCCTTGGCCCTAGCTATGCTAGACACTTTCCTTACCAAGACGCTATGCCATTGTCACATGCCAAAGTAGCACCCGCGCCCTAGGCTTGAAAACCGCGTAATCTAGGACAATATGGCCATGTGTGCCATTAGCACATGCCAACACGCACTGCTAGCCACTTTCCAAGCCTCTATGACATTGGCACATGCTAAAGTAGCGCCCGCGCCCTAGGGTTGCAAACCGTGCAATCTAGGACAATATGGTCGTGCGTGCCATTGGCACATGCCAACACGCACCGCTAGCCACTTTCCAAGCCGCTATGCCATTGGCACATGCCAAAGTAGCGCCCACGCTTTAGGCCTGCAAACCGTGCAACCTAGGCCAATATGGCCGTGCGTTCCATTGGCACATGCCAACACGCAACGCTAGCCACTTTCCAAGCCGCTATGCCATTAGCACATGCCAAAGTAGCGCCTAGGTTTGCAAACCGTGCAACCTAGACCCAAGTGGACGTGCGTTCCATTGGCACATGCCAACACGCACCACTAGTAACTTTCCTTACCAAGCCACTATGCCATTGGCACATGCCACACACTCCCTTAGCAGCTTTGGCATAGCCACTTGCACTCAAAGTGCAACCCGCGACCAAGGCATTCCGCACATGCCATTGGCACATGCCACACGCTCCCCTAGAAGCTTTGGCATTGCCACTTGCACTCAAAGTGCAACCCGCGTCCAAGGCATTTCGCACATGCCATTGGCACATGCCACACGCCTCCCTTGCATCTTTGGCATTGCCATTTGCACTCAAAGTGCAATCAGCGGCCAAGGCATCCCGCACATGCCACACGCTCCCCTAGCAGCTTTGGCATTGCCACTTACACTCAAAGTGTAACTTGCGGTCAAGGCATTCCGCACATGCCACACGCTCCCCTAGCAGCTTGGCATTTCCACTTGGACCCAAAGTGCAACCAACTCTCGAGACATCAACGCAAACTAGGGGATGCTTTCTCAGGGTTTTGGTTTGGCGGTCACAACATTCAGCGTACACTACGCTCGTATTAAAAAAGCGTGAAAAGGAATAAAAGCGGTCAGTTAAATGGGGAAATAAAGGTGAAAACATTTTCACTCTTAAACACGCCGGTTACCACCTCCTCCCATTTAACTACCCTTTATTTTCCTTCCTTAATGAGGTCAGGGTGCATTTCAATCTTAACTTGTATAAATAGGTCTCACCTATTTCTAGAAGACAACAAGTCTCGGTCAGGAGAAATATAACTCTCAGAAAGGCAACTTTGGAAGCTCTCCCAGAAAAAGCTTCCATCTCTTGCAAGCTTCCACTTTTCTGATACAATTCGAGACGCTACCTTTCCAGAACTATTCTGGCCTCAACACCTTTCTCTGCTTCCCTCCCCAAATCAACCCTCCGCCTCCACTTTGTGACCGAAGCAAGTATGGAACGGCCATTTCTTGGTTTAGGCCGGATTTGTACAGATTGATCTCTCGAACCTAAAAAGTGCTCAACGTGCAGCACATTAGTTTAGGGTTTAAACCAGTTTCTCACTCACCTATTGAATTTATCGAAAGCAGTAGAAATGATTTTTACCTATAAACACACGGCTAAGACTTTCTAGCCATAAGTTTCCCTGTAAAACCGAACTTCTATTCCTTTCCCGGCCTCCTCTTCTTTCTCAAACCATCAGCAAACTCTGTCAATCTCCATATTCATATGGAAACCACATCAATACCTTGAGTGCTGATGATTATCACCAACATCGACCAGTTGCAACACTCAGAGAAACTCCATCACCATTACAAACTCAATTATTTCTTCATCACTGCAATGAACGGAATGACAGCAGTCTCGAACTCTTCTTCAATCTCCCTGACTTGCTAACTCTCGTATCTCACTGCCATCCATATTACAACAACATCAACATCCATTTGTCCCTTTCATCCATGCACAACAGCATCATCCATCATTATCAGCGTCAACTGTCAGCATTCTTTTTCAGTTGACGGTGAACAACACCACCATTCTGTTCGAGATAATCACAGCTCAAATCCTTTGTCACTGCCATATTATCCATCACCTCATGTGGTTGTCAACAGCTCCAAACTACGGTAGTTTCTATCATCATCAGACTTCTTCCATCAACCACCATCGTTTCCGGCATTCCATCTCTCTAGACTGTCCTGAATTCTTCTCGTACTCGATTCATCTTTCTATCGCAACCATCATCAAGCTCCGTCATCATGGTTAATCAATGGCAACATCATCTTTCTCAAGCTCTTCTCAACTGCTCAATCACCGATCATTACCATTGTCCTATCTTTCTCTCCTACCTTGACTCGAGCTTTTTATCACTTCCAACTAACATAGCTTCCTCCATCGATGTAACCAATTGCCATACTCTGTCTTCATCAGCCAACTCATTCACCGGTCCATCACCAGCATCATCTCACTAACTTCTCAACTGTATTCTTCTCCATCATCATATATTTCTTCCACTGAGTTCAATGGTAGAATCCAACTCAAACTCAATCTCTATCATATCCCTTGATTTCTCGGCTAGCATAACTACTCCATCATTTTTATTATCCTTCGACTTTATAAACATCATAATACACAACCAGAACTGGTCGTCAACTCATAGATAACAAGAAAGATAAAATTCCATGAAATTGTCGTGTGAGTTAAAGAAGAAGATGGTGGTGCTCGTAAAAGAAACAGATGGTACCTTTATAAATATCTGAATTTAAGCTGCCCCCTAGTAGTTCCAGCAATAGGATCTAGCACCTCCAGTTTAATTGTCCGTTTTGGAGAACCGACAAGGTTAACTTCTTGTTTCTCCCATATCTTCTTCGTACGATGTTGAAATGAGCTTATTATTTCGTTATTTGCTTCGCCTTTTTGCTCTCTTCGGGATGATAGCAAGATCTCCTGCATTCGAACGAGTTTCACTTGGTCTTTTCCCTTTCTCCACTTGTAGACTTCACTTATGTAGACCTTTTCACTTCTTTTCAGATGATTCACCTAATGAAGCACAAATAAAACAAAACAAACGTAATATACAATAATTTGCAAGAAACTAAACAATTACTAGCATGGATTCGACATTAAATATATGCAAAATATGCACTTAACAAATTCCCCCACACTTGGCTTTTGCTAGTCCTCGAGCAAACTATCTAAAATACAACAACTCCATATCGTCGAGGATACGGTTTCACTTAGCATGTGCAACAGGCCTTTAAACCCCTAGGTGTCCCTAGTGGATGAGTTATAGTCTCGTGGGGGCTTACGAGAGGTATACCCACAAAACCTACTCCAACTTTAAAGCGTTCCAGCTTCCCAAACATCCAAAGAGCTATGAGGACATAAAGTTTCTGCATGCTAGTAATAAGAAGTTAGAAATACCAAAGAACATATTCTCATTCTTAAATGTTGAGTGAGAGAATGCGTGTTTGAGAGCGATCAATAAGCATTTATCCTGATCAACTTATGCCTCACTTAAAAGGATTTTATGATAATTGCACTCAATAAGACGGATTTTTTACGGATCTCACATGTGTGCAGGTAGGAATGAAGAGAGAAATCCTACACACGTTGAATAGTGGGAAGGAAACCTTCCGAATAATTTCTGGAAACTCCACAAAATTGTGGAAAATAAAAGACTTTTTTCTGATGATATCTAAGAAAGGAAATCAACTATTATTGTGAGGATGAGAGTACTTACCACCTTCACATCCGATTACAATGATGATAACACCACTCTCACAGCATCCAATAGAAACGTCTTCATTCGACTCGTCTTCTTCATCTTCTTTTTCGTCTTCGGTCTTCAACTGTAAATGATAAACTCTTGAACTTCATAAAACTTTGACAATTTGTAACTCTTTTCCTCAATTTCCTTGTTGCTTGAAATTTCTTTATATATTTTTCTTCCCCATGGCCTTATTGAACAAATAACAACCTAAATGCAATTGTTTTTGTATTTTCCCTTTCTTTCTTTTTTCTATTTTTTTTTTTAAACAAAAAGATTGCAACTACAAAAATAATAACGAAATTAAAATAACATGGCCATGAAAGAAGTACTTTACCACTTTGATCTTCACAACTTGTATTTTCTTTGTATCATAAACTTCAATAACTCTCATCTTTTGATTTTCTTCGCTCTTGTAAATAAGTCTTCCACTTTGACATAGAATTCCGCTCATTATATGTAAGTCTTCAACATATATATATAAATCTGCTCATTGTATGTTGCTTTACTTGAATATGAAATTTGTTCTTCCTTGAATTGCTGCTTATAAACCTCAAACGTCTTCAAATTTCCTTATAGATTTTGATGTCGCTCCCTTGTTGATGATGATGGTGTTTCTATGGACCTGTTGTTGGAGAGAGAGAATGGTGCTAACTGCAAATCAAACTACAAGAAGATGGCTTTCATCTATAGACGTCACCCTCATGATTGAAAAAATTAGCACACAAGAGATCAAAAATAGTGCTGAAAATGGTGTGAAGTGGGGTAGCTCACCATTATACCCGGAATTAACGTACAGTGACACACACTCAAAAGAAAGCTCTTTAGTCAGCTACAAAGAAAATTTGGTATGGTGCCTTGGTTGATATGAAAATAGGTACTCTCCACTAATGATTGATCAGCAACTCTAATAATGCATTTCTCTCTGCTCCTCATTTGCATCACCGGCATGATCAAATCCATTATTTAACGCTCTAACAAGCAAGAAATCCAATGTAGTTCCCTAATACTACCAAGTTCAGTTATGTCGGTCATAATTCTCTATGTAAACATACCTAGAAGTATGCTAGTGACTCTAAAATCTCTACAAGTTTGATGTTTTTATGCAAATATGTACAAAATTTTGAAAAATCTATATGAAAAATAGCCAAGCATTCCCCCCACACTTAAACTTTACATTGTCCTCAATGTAATTGACTCGTCCTAAGTAAAATCAAGGTGGGAAATCCTAATATGATATACAAAAGAAGAAAACTAAAAACAAAAGGATAAAAAAATACAAAAACTATGGGTTGCTTCCCATGCAGCGCTTAGTTTTACGTCCTCAGCCTGACTTGTTGTTTATCGTCCATACACCAACAATATGAAAAACTAGTAGTCTTCCCAGAAAATAATCTGCAATTCTAGTAACAACTTCATGAAAACATTAGCACAAGATATAAATATTGAAGTTATCACTTTATTGAGGTTTCCCCCAAACTTAGTCCTTTCTATACTCGAAAGTGGATAGAGAACATAGAGTTCGGGGACTTCAAAAGGTTCTTCAGCATGGCGAACCTGCAAACTATTAGAATCAAACACATCAAGTGGTGGATACTTAGAAGAAAAATAATCCGTTAAAACTTTGGAAGCACACAACTCCAATCCTAAGTGAGGTATTTTCCTAAAAGTTGTGTTAAAACTCTTTGAGAATCTACTTCAATTGGATGGAAAGGATTAATAGATAGAGAATTATGCAAAGTATTAGACAAACCTTGTTCGAGATTCTCATATTTTGTCTCTAGTGAATTATTTACCTCAAGTATATCGTGGTCCTCTATCGAACTCTTAATTTGCGCTTCAACTGAAATCTCAGCATCATCGACTAGCTCAATTGGGTCTTCTACAATTTCAATTAATTTGGTTTCATTCTCAATCATCTTTTCGTCAATAACCTCGTCATCGGAATCGGAATCCTATCCCAAAAAGTCTAGTTCATTGGTGAAACTCCTAAAATCTTCACTTTTGTACGTTACACCATTGATAACAACGGCTATGTCATATCCGTTCTCCTCCTTTTAAATAGGCGAGTTATCGTTATTATTATTCGGAGTTGGAATAACTTTACCATTATTGCAAGGATTTTCCATAGGTTTCTCATCTTCAAGATGCTCATGAATCGTATATCCATTATTGATCATGGGAACGTCGAAATTGATTTGATTTTGAGGCCAAATTTCTTCCTTTGTTATTTCCTTCTTCATTTGATCCATCTCTCTTCTTAGGTTGTCAATAACCTCTTGAAGTTCTTGAAGTGTATCTTCAGTATTTTTATTGTACTCATTCATTGTTTGACGGTACTCTTTCATCTGTTGGTTATCTCGATCCAAATTATCCATAAATTGGTACATCAAATCTGCAAGACTAGAAGAATCATGAGAAGCACAACTATCCCCACATCCTTGTGTTTGCTCACTTACATACCCATCATAAGGTTGTTGATATGTATGAGAATATCCGTAAGGTTCCGTGGGATATTGATCATAGACAAAAAATTGGTTTTGATTATACCCATAAGATGGTTGGTAGTTGTTATAATATTGAGATTGAAAACCATATTGATTACCACAATTATACGTTGATTGGTCTTGTTCTACGTACATATTATTTCTGTAAGGAAACATGATGACTCACAAGATAGATAAAATCAAAACAAAAGATAAACAAATAACAAATCAATTAGCAACCGCTCCACGGCACCGGCGCCAAAATTTGATGCGTGTCGTAACCACAACAAATTAATCAAGATATTTCCCACTAATTAACTGGTAATATAGCGGTAGTAAGAGATCGTTCACACAGAGAGCTGTGTAATTTATAGGTTATTTAGTTCAGCAAAATAATAAAACAAATGGGGGATTGGTTTATGAAATAAATAAAAAGAATAAAAATAGAATAAGATAAAAGGGATGATCAAGGAATCCTTCTCCGTTACCAAGCGATATCTGGATTAGTATACTTATCTATCTTCGTAAGAACCATTCATCACCAACCGTAGGAAAGCAGCTGGCGCAGTGCTATCCCCAAAGCTCCTTATGTAACCGGATACCGAAGCGCTCGCATATCAAGTTCTATCCAACTGAACCACCAAGTAGTAGCGCACTCAAGGTGTAACCCAATGGAAGATTTAAGTTATGTGAACTCAGGTTGATCCCAACAGTTAGAATCTTAGCGCAAGGTCCACTTACTAGTGTTGTCTTCACACAATTGCTCCACAGAATCCCTCTGCAAGGTCTCGTGTTCTCTACTTACGTAAGGATTATTCAATAATTACACAGATATCCTAACCCTTTACTAGCAATAGAATGGTCAATAGATTAATCCAATTGTACACTTGAAAAATCTAGAAACCAATCATAAACCCTAATTATAGTGAAAACAAACGATTATGTGATTAAAAATACGAATAGATTTATATAACTAATAAAGCTTCACGCTATCACATTGAATTCATCCTCAATCAACAAAGGTTTAGCTTCTCATGATTACACAATTACCCGGTTTCCCCCTAAAGGCTAGGGGTAAACCCTAGAATATTTTATGAAGAACAAAAGTGTATTATGAGATGTAGAGATATTTTTGATTAGGTTAAGAAGTGTTTCTTAAATAGTCTCCAAGTTGTAGAAGCCATGTGCATCGATCTCTGTGCAAATTAGTTGCCAATACTCGGCAAAATATACCAAAAGTAGGTCACGTCCAAAGTGTGGTCGTGAGAAAGAATTCTGTAATCATATGATGACCCACACATAAGGCTAAGAAGCCCAGCCCATTTACTTATTTCATCTAGCATTGGCTTGTCAGTTCTAAGGAACTGACAGCTTGTTTTATTCACGGATAGGTAATTCTGGACGCAAGTTCTCTTGTGAAACTAATCACAAACATCTATTCAATTACGTCCAGGACTCCCCATACGTAAGTTCTCCTGGATGTTTTCTACTCCCTCCGTCCCACTATTAAGTGACCTATTTGATTTTAGATTTTGTCCCACTAATAAGTGACCTATATCACTAAACAAGAAGATATTTCCAAAATTATCCTTTTAGTTAATTATAAAAAATATAAGAAATATGCATAATTTGATAGACATGTTTATATTCGTTACGTAGGTGTTTTAAAATGCTTTTCAATAGTATGAAGTTTGCGAACATCCGTGGAATAGTTTGAGAGATAAATCATTTCTAAATTTCACTAGTTATTATCCATAAGGGTATAATTGTAAAAAATTCTTAAAAACACTATTTTCCTTGTTTGCCTTAAAAATTGTGCAAACTTAAACTAGGTCACTTAATAGTGGGACGGAGGGAGTACTTTTTATCACGTCTAAGACTTTCTAGCCGTAAGTTTCCCTGTAAAACCGAACTTCTATTCCTTTCCCGGCCTCCTCTTCTTTCTCAAACCATCAGCAAACTCTGTCGACCTCCATATTGATCTGGAAACCACATCAATACCTTGAGTGCTGATGATGATCACCATCATTGACCAGTTGCAACACTCAGCGAAACTCCATTACCATTACAGACTCAATTATTTCTTCATCACTGCAATGAACGGAATCACAACAGTCTCGATATCTTCTTCAATCTCCCTGACTTGCTAACTCTCGTATCTCACTTCCATCAATACTATAGCAGCATCAACATCCATCTGACCCTTTCATCCATGCACAACAACATCATCCATCATCATCAGCGTCAACTGCCAGCATTCTTTCTTAGTTGACGGTGAACAACACTGCCATTCTGTTCGAGATAATCACAGCTCAAATCCTTTATCACTGCTATATTATCCATCACCTCTTGTGGTTGTCATCAGATCCAAACTTCGGTAGTTTCTATCATCATCAGACTTTTTCCATCAACCACCATCGTTTCCGGCATTCAATTTATTTATCCTGTCCTGAATTCTTCTCGTACTCGATCCATCTTTCCATCGCAACCAGCATTAAGCTCTGTCACCGAGGTCAATCAATTGCAACAACATCTTGCTCAGTCTCTTCTCAACTGCTCAATCACCGAGAATTACCATTGTCCTATCTTTCTTTCTCTCTTACCATGACTCGATCTTATCATCACCGTCAACTAACATAGCTTCCTCCATCGATGTGACCAACTACCGTACTCTATCTTCATCAGCCAACTCATTTACCGGTCCATCACCAGCATCATCTTACTAACTTCTCAAATGTATTCTTCTCCATCATCATAGATTTCTTCCACTGAGTTCAATGGTAGTAGCCAACTCGAACTCAATATCCATCATATCCCTTGATTTCTCGGCTGGCATAGTTACTCCATCATTTTTATTATCCTCCGACTTTATAAACATCATAATACACAACTAAAACTGGTAGTGAACTCATAGACAACAAGGAAGATAAACTTCCCTGAAACTGTCATGTGAGTTAAAGGGGAAGATGGTGGTGCTCGTAAAAGAAACGGATGGTGCCTTTATAAATATATGAATTTAAGCTGCACCCTAGTAGTTCCAGCAGCTGCCTCTAGCACCTCTAGTTTAACTGTCAGTTTTGGAGAACCTGCAAGGTTAACTTCTTGTTTCGCCCATATCTTCTTCATACGATGTTGGAATGATCTCATTCTTTCGCCATTTGCTTCGCCTTTTCACTCTCTTCGGGGTGATAGCAATCTCTCCTGCATTCGAACGAGTTTCACTTGGTATTTTCCCTTTATCCATTTGTAGACTTCACTTATGTAGCCCTTTTCACTTCTTTTTAGATGATTCACCTAATGAAACACAAATAAAACAAAACAAACGTAATATACAAAGAGCTATAAGGGCTTACGAGAGGTATACCCACAAAACCTACTCCAACTTTAAAGCGTTCCAGCTTCCCAAGCATCCAAAGAGCTATGAGGACATAGAGTTTCTGCCTGCTAGTAATAAGAAGTTAGAAATACCAAAGAACGTATTCTCATTATTAAATGATGAGTGAGAAATAACCACACACCATAATGTGAGAACGCGTGTTTGATAGCGATCAATAAGAATTTCGCCTCGAATTCTGCCTCACTTAAAAGGATTTTATGATAATTGTACTCAATAATACATCTTTCTTATGGGTCTCACATGTGTGCAGGTAGGAATGAAGAGAAGAATCCTACACACATTCAATGGTGGGAAGGAAACCTTCCGAATAATTTCAAGAGACTATACAAAATTGTGGAAAATAAAAGACTTTTTTCTGATGATCATTAAGAAAGGAAATCAACCATTATTACGAGGATGAAAGTACTTACCACCTTCACATCCGATTGCAATGATGATAACACCACTATTACAGCATCCAATAGTTTTTTCTCATGTCGAGTGTGGACAATTGAATTGATTACTTTGTGATTAGTTTAATTGTGTAATCCGGTTAAAGTATTTATGGGTTCTCTTGTGAATAATCTAATCGATGAATTAAGTCTCCATAAGTTTATTTGTGTTGACCATATTTAGTCAAATTAATCTTGGTTCGCTTTGGTTAATATGATTGAATATTTTGGATTCCAAATACATACTTGTATGCAATTTGTTTAGTCTATAGAAATCCTTATTTTCTCTCGAAATTAAGGTCTCTCTTGTTGTTCCCTTGGGAATGACATCTAATGGGGGAGAGTTCTTTTGAACTTGCGCTTAATTTCTTAATCTTTGTAGGGAGTGCGGCTGTGGAATTTTTAGGGGTTATCTTGTATCTTTATAAACTCCTAGATGAATGCATTTATCCTCGGCTTTATGATTGCATCTAAATAAGATGATAGAACATTTACCTTTGGTCATGAAATGTCTCTTACGAAAATTTCATTAGGATCCCGTTCTTGTACCTTTGCCAATTTTATTGACAAAAGGGGGGAGAATTAATTGTAGTTCACACTACCAATATATATGGTTTTCGGATCACTATGTAAGGGGGAGTGGTTTCCATGTGAGATGGAGTATTGACTAAGGGGGAGTGAAGTATCACCATAGTATTGTTGTTGAAGTTGTGATGTAATTGTACTTTGACGCTGTGTAATAATACTATGACACTGTATAACAATGATTGAGAACCAATGCTTTTCTCATTGTTATAGATACGGATTTTCAACAACGATGATGCTTAACTTACAACCTTTGGGATCATTGGACTACTTGGAAGTGACGAAGATTTCGAGTATTGTTGAAGATTAGACATGTGGAATAGGAGCTACAAAGTTTATTTATATATTTTTTGTATTCCATATGTATTAATAGTTTTGCCACTAAAATTGACAGTTGGGGAGATTGTTAGAGCACTGCTCGGCCAAACTCGCATGCGTTGCTATCTCAAGCATGTTTGTAAATCTTAGTGATCAAAACTATAAAGTCTTGATTTCTAGTCTATTATAGCTAAGGTCTCGGACTAGGATAGAAAGTTTAGTTGCTCAAGAACTCTATGACGATCATCATACAAGACGATGGACTACTCAAGGAACCAGTGGATCTTCATCGACTAAAAGGTATGTGGAGACTTGAACTTATCTATCACTCAAAAGTATATCTACTCTATCTCCTATCTTGAGACAAAAGTCGTTTTACTTTATAGACTAAAGATATGCACATGTGACATTTCGAGCTGATATATCTCGCTTATCTATTTCTCAAAATGGGTGTTGGTAAAGTTTTCACTTTATCCAAGCTCATCTTTTCCTAGTGACGAAAGTCATGTTATGTTTCAATCACTTTGGAAATTTCCCTGGAGAAAACTAGTTCGTGAATAACAACTATTTGACGTCCTCAGAGAATGTTTCAATGATTGAAATGAGAGTTTAGACTATATAACCATTGTGGTGGTAACACATATATGTATAAGTCCTTAACACTTGAACCGAAGTTTGTGAACTTTGTTGATCAAGTGGAACCGCACGTGAGCAAAGCAATCTCAGTCCGCGAACTGGCGTAAATTCTCGAACCCGAGAATATCTGCTGAATTTGAAGCTCAGGTGCAGTCCGCGAACTGACGGAAGTTCTCATCCCGAGAAATTCTGTTGGAGTTTATTAACTTCAACTAGTTAGCTTGAGTCCGCGAACTCAGTCCGCGAACTCAAGAGGTTAAGTCTGAAAACGTTGTTCGTGAAATTATCTAAAATTACTAAGGAATGCTTTTGCAAACCGTGGATTTATATTTCATGATCAATGATTCGAGTGAATCAGATCATTTTTGATTCAATTGTGTCTCTTGTAGTACTTGAGATCTCATAGAAATTGAATAACTCTCTAACTAGTTCATTTGAGTCATTTGGACTAGTTATGGTGAAGAAGAATATGGTTGATATGAAATTTATCATTTAGCTAACCATTTGGTTAACTAATATTGAACCAACCATTGTACACGTTTGGGTACGGTTACACGAACTCAAAACGTCAAGTACATGTGTGTATGACAAGCTAATTTTTCGATCTAATGGTTGAGAAATATTAGCTTGTATCTAATCAGGTTTTCATCTAACGGTAAATATTGAATGCTTTGTTACCAAGCTAATATTGATTGCAAACCCTGATTTGAAAGACTATATAAGGGAGAACTCTAGCAACTGGGAAACCTAATCCCCACACATTCTGTGTGATACTAGTTTGCTAAGATAGAGTCGATTCTCCTTTAACCTTTGGTTTTCTTCTGTAAAACCAGGTTAACGACTTAAAGACATCATTGGGATTGTGAAGCCAGACCGATACTACTTTTCTTGTAGTTGTGTGATCTTATCTTTCTGTTTCTATTATATGAGTACAATTGTAATAATTGGTTTGATATTTCTATCTAGGCAAGATAAAAGTAGTCACAAACATCTTCGTCTCATTATTTGTGATTCCTTAATAATCTTCTTCGCTGTGTCAATTAAGTTTATTGTGAGGTGATTGATGAAACTAAGCTATTATTCGGGAATATAAGTCTGGTTTTATCGATTGGTTCCTGTTAACCTTGATTTATTAAAAGACGGAACAAAACTCATAGGTTTATTCGTGGGAGACGAATTTATCTATTACCTGTATACTTTTCTGTGTGAGATATATTTGCTTGCTAAAGTCTTCGACTTTGGGTCGTAGCATCAGCTAAGGGAATCAAGTGCGCAGGTATCATAGGAGTAGGAGCATAACTGTACCTTGGATCAGTGTGAGATTGGTTGGGGTTCAACTACAGTCCAGACCGAAGTTAATTTGGAGTAGGCTAGTGTCTATAACGACTTAATACAGTGTATGTTTAATCTAGACTAGGTACCGGGGTTTTTCTGCATTTGCGGTTTCCTCGTTAACAAAATTCTGGTGTCTGTGTTATTTCTATTCCGCATTATATTTTGTTATATAATTGAAATAATACAGGTTGTGCGTTGTTCAATCGATTAGAATATACGACCTTATTGGTTGTTGATTAAATCGATTGACACTTGGATATTGGTCTTTGGTACCATCCAATTTATCTCTCTTTTATTAGACTCGTGAATCATATTTTCTTGAGTAAATCAAATCGAGAGATTGAGATAATAACTCCTTAAGATATTTTCTATTGATTGAGTCTTGTTGATTCTCTAGAAAACAACTCGGAGTTGTCCATACTGATTGCTAATCAAAACATTGGGTGAGGTTGTTAGACCCCCGCATTTTCAATTGGTATCAAAGCAGGCAAACACGTTAAATACCTCACAAGTCTGTGTTTGTAGCGATCTGACTCTATGGACAAGAGTAGTATCTCTAATAAACGCATCACCAGAAATAAGGTATCTTTCCTGTCAAAGTCTATTAAAGATTCTACAATCTCAAGTATAGACAAACACTGTGTTAAAATCAGACAGGCAGATATTGACATGCACCATTCTGATTTCCCTTCAAAAGGGTTTACTTCTCTAAATGAACGGGAAAAAGCTGAATAGAGTAAGTTGATTCTAAACATTTTTAGAATCCAAGTTGATAGATTTAATCGGTTGAAGAAACATGTCAATGGTCTTCTTGGTGTAATTAGAGACTTCAAAATCAAAGAGAACACTGAAGACTATTCTTCATGTATGAATCTTGAAGCAAGCCTCATAAAGGATGCTTTTGAAATAGAACGTCTCTTGAATAAACTCTCTATTCAAGGATGCTCTAGGCAGTCTAATACATCAACTATTTCTGCTATAACATAAAATACTCTAGAAGAAAAAAAGGAGTCCCTTCCAAGCAAGGAAACTGTGTCAGTCTCCTCTGATCAAGGAAATTCCACATCACATGGAAGAAAGAAATCTCATGACGAGAATGTTAAGACTAAACTGACTAATCACGTTTGTGATCAGAAAGTATGTCACTTTTGCGTAGCAAAAGGTTCTGCTAAACAAAAGTGAAACTCTAAGTTGAATAAAAATTCTCTTGTTCAACTTCAACGCACCTTAGACTTAATCCTCAAAGGTGTAATTGTATTCGTATGTCGAAACCTATCGGTTTTCATATGAAGCCTGTGTATGCTACCAGGAAGGTCAGTTCAATGAGTTCCTCAAATATCAGGAAGCAGAACAAAAGTCTTGATAAGAATCGTCTAAGGAAAGATCAAGTGGTTTTCTCTGAAAATAATGCTTCCCCTGATTTAAAGAGAATCCCAGAAGAAAGGAGAAAAATTGATAATACAAGAAACAACCTGATAAAGATGATTCAAGAGTATAAATAAATTGTTGACATGTTGTCATCCTCCTCAAGTCAAGGCTCTTCTGTTAAGAATTCAAACAACGTCTCATGTTTTGATGATAGTAAGTTTTATGATAATTTCTCAAAACAAAATGAATCTCTCTCAAAATTCAAAAGGAAAAAGAGGCTCGATCATAGACACAGTTCCTTAGATGGGATCAAAGCTCATACTTGTGATAATTAATCACAAGAATAAGAATTTGCTCATAAAAATCCTGTTGAGAAAAATGTGTAAAAATCAGGTGTACTTTGGAAAATTGCATTTTGCATAGTTAAGCTCTACTCTTATCGTTTATAACTAAACTAGTGCCGGCATACAATATTGCCTAAAAGTATTGGTATTGTTTTAGTGTTTTTTTATAGGGTATACTGTCTTCGGATGAGTACACGGGTTGTTGTTACGGATTATCTCACAACTACACCCTCATAAGAATCCATTAAAATGATTCCTAAATCTAATTAATTTGCTATGAAACTAAGAATTAAACTACTAAAATTATAAAAGTGACACAAAGATTTTTACGTGGTTCGATCAATGTGATCTACATCCACGGTTCTTCACTAGTGATTGTATGTAATTACATGATTGTACAATTGAAACTCCATTAATGAATATTTGGAGCTTTAGAATTTCTTGGGGAAGAAGATGATAAAGATAATAAATCTCTCCTAACATTTTCTCTCTCCTCCTAAAATTATCCTCTCTTGCTCAAAAGATCTCTCCCACTTCTCATGCCTAAATGGCTATTTATATGATCTTACAAAATATGACAGTTGTGTTGTCCCGCCATTTTGGATTTGATAATTATCTTGCGAACCTTCGTAACTTCATTTCGCGAACTTCTTTTGCTTTCTTCGTGATTTCCTTTGCTCGCAAGATGTCTTTTCTCTCCACAATTTCGTAAGTTATCATTTGTTGTGATATTCCGCTCCTACATCTTGCCTCTTTTTTCTTGAATATTGATTGAAGAGTGATCTTCAAGAAAAAATCACTTGTTGTGGTTGTTGGAGTAGTCTTTGATCTTTGTTGATGAAGGAACGAGCGAAAGAATATCAAACTCAAAAAGTATATACTTGCCTCTATTCTTTTGCGAAGTTCTGAAGCTTTAAAAAGTAATTAGAAGTATCATCTTGCGAAGTATGAAGTATGTGAAGTATCTTGAAGAAGTATGAAGTATAAGAAATATAAAATATCCTTGAAGAAGTATAAGAAGTACTCAATCCTCGAAATATATAAGAAGTATGAAGCATCCTTAAGAAGTATAAGAAGTACTTAATCCTCGAAATATATAAGAAGTATTCGTCCTTGAATGAGAGTGATAAATATTGCCTCTGTTCATGTGAAATTATTATTCCATTTTTGATAAGGATTCTTGCTGAGAAGATAAAGAATCATAAAATATTTTCTTGGGTATCCATAGTTGCCTCTGTTCTTTATCTATGAAGGAGAATCCTTAAGAAAATGTTGAATAACTAAATTGTGTCTCTATTCTTATCTTGCCTCTGCCTCAAGTGGTAACCCTGCTAACTTCTGAATTTTTCTGCAAATTTCTGAATTTTTCTGTGAATTTCTGGGGTTTTCTGCGAATTTCTAAACTTCTGAATAATGCTGCGAATAGTGTTGCGAATATATTGTTGCGAACTATGAATAGTCCCGCGAATTATGAATGTTTCTGCGAAGTTTCGCGGTATTATCCTGTAAAATTTTGTAAAATACTTGTGTGCATATAATACTTATATAATGATTATGTTATGAAATGTGTATGCGATGCTTATGCCTTGAAGTGCTTATGCAATGCTTTTATGATGCTTGAATGATGCGAGTATGATGCTTGTATGATGCGAATACTTATCTATTGCAATGTATATTTCAAGTTTCTGTTACTTAGCTCATTTTTCCGTAGTAAAATTGATATATCTTTGAGTTGACTCTATTCATATAAGCATCTTCGCAAGTTTACTTGTGTATTTTCGCGAATGAAATCGCCTCTTCTGGTATGACTTCGTGATATATATTCTTGTAAAAATTCTTCAATGATATTGATGGAATTGTCTTCTTTGATATATATTGTCTTCAAAATTCTTCAATGATCTTGATGAAATTGTCTTCTTTGATATATATTCTCTTCAAAGTTCTTCAATGATCTTGATGGAATTGTCTTCTTTGTTAGGACTTAATGATATATATTCTTGTAAAAATTCTTCAATGATATTGATGGAATAAATTTCATGAATTGATGTGGTCTTATCATGCCTTCCTAAGTAAAGGTCTTATTTTGCCACCTCTTTTGTAGTAAATTTTTGTATTTGCGATAAGATGACAAGTCTGAACATTCTTGCGAACATACAACCTCGTGACATTATCATCTTGCGATGAAATCGCAGGACGTTTTTACACTTTCATGTAATAACCCATTGATCTCATCTTAACTTCTTTGTTTCATTCTGCGAGTTCTTTTTGTATGTTTTCCTTCTCTCTCTTTTTTTTTTTTTTTTTTTTTAGAATGCTCGCAGAACTTCATTTTTTGCACAAATATGACAAGCCTTTATGTTTTCGCAAACAAGAAGCCTCGTGACATTTGCGTCTTATAGCACGTATCAGCTCCCTAATGGAGGGTGCTGCCCTTTATCTTCCCCTGGTTGCCCCTTCAAGGAAGCGTACATCGACCATACAAGGTTAGCTCTTCCCATCCGGTTCTGCCAACAACCATCTTTTGATCGCAACCTCTTATCCTTTTTGCCTATAGGGATTATAGTTACGAGGTTGCACCCTATGGGGTATCTTTGGGCCAAGTGCATCATTTGCCAAGACTTTTCAAAAATGGCAGATGTGGTTCAACCTCACCCGGCACTCTTGACTCAACCGTGTACCTCGGCGCCTTGATCGTTTTCTTCACTTCTTGGGAAAGACAGTATGCCTTAGTCGCCCAACCTAAATCCTCTTACACCGCATTTTATATTGCGTAATGTCGCTAGATTAGGTGAGAATCCAAGGTGTCTAACCCGGATAGGTACCCCATTATTGGGTTGTACCCCTAAAATTTTACCATGTACTAAGGGTCCTTGGTGGTGTTCCGGTTACCCTTAGCCACGTTTATAGGTACCCCCTTAAATGACGCACTTTAGGACTTTGCCTCTTACGAAATATAGCTTCGCGAACTAGGGTGTACGCCACAATGGTTTGCCTGTATAAAATTTTCTACGGCTCTCTTTATTTTTTGGAGGCTGATCACAGATTGCGGTCTTTTATTCGCAAATTAATGAAAGTTTAATCGCAATTGATTTTTGGCGGTATTTTTTCGCCTTTTTTAAAAATTCATCGTAAATTTTTCATGTATATAAAATGTTGAATGTTTTCATGAAATGTTTAGTATAAGAAGTATGAGAAGTATTCATATCATATCTTTAAATCAAAATTATTCTATAGAAATATAGGAATTTAATTTTCTCTGTTTTTTGTAATTTTGAAGTCTTTGAAAATTTTTGAGATCTTTAAATTTTTGCGATAAACTCATTTTTGAATCTTGCGATTGTATCACTTTTCACCAATCTAAAAAAATCTTTGAAATGTTTTGAAATCTTAGAAATTGTAGAAATTTTGCGAGTATATCGGTTTTAGTAAATAAAATCAAAATTCTTTTGTCTTCAGTAAATAAAGTATTCAAGGAAATGGTACTTACCTTTTTACGGCTTGTTGTTGTCTCTTGCAAAGTATATGACTTGTCATTTCTTGTGAAATAATCTCCCACTTTCTTCTTACGAAATATCAAAAATCTTGCGAAGTAATAATTTGCTCAAAGTAATCGATCATCTGCGAAGTAATGATTTACACGAAGTTAACATTTGCGAAGGAAATATTTACGATATAAATATTTATGATTTGCTGCGAATGTTAGCAAGGTAAATATTTGCAAAGTGCAAAGAGTAGAATTGTTTGTGTTGCGATGTGCAAAACCTTTTTGCGAATAGGGGGATTTGAACCATAGACATCAAACTCCTTCACTTTATTTCTGACCATCTGAGCTAGCATCTGTTTGTGTTGGAATAGCATGATTAGTTTTATTAACTCTCATTTTAATGTCTTTTGTACCCTTATCATCTTCTATTTTTCTTCTTCTTCGCAGGCAATTTTGATCAAGTCACTTTGTAAGTTCGCGATGACGGAGGTTCTCCATCCCCGAAATTGTTATCTCACTGGTACTATTGATGTGAACTGATATTGACTTGAAATGAGCTGGGATGCAGACTAATTTGTTGCGTAGAATTTGAAACCTCTAGTATGAATTAACTATTAATGTTTGACCCTTATAGCTTCTCTGGAATTATAATACAGCTCTCAATATCCCTATTCTTCACTCCGTTCATATTCGGTTTGGCCTCATCATCTTCAGGTGGCCATTCTTCTTATGCTCATCTGTGCACAGCCTCGACTTCGAATTTTCTTTGCTCCCTAGAAACTTCTTTTATCTTCTCTGGTCGTCAGCTTGAGTACCTCCCTTTCTTACTAGTACATAATCCAAGATGACTGTTTTCGTAGGTTCCAGGGTTGTAGACAAGATTGTCTAGCCGCAAACCTAATTATTGCGAAGAAGTAACTATTTAAGGCTATTGGATTAATGTTACTTCACAAGTTCCTTCGTTGATAATTCATCTTCCACGAAGTTATTCAGCACACCACAGGTTCAATAGTTGGGAAAGAAAACTTATTGTACTTTATGATAATTTGCGAAGTAAGGTAAACATCTGCGAAGCAAAGAAAAAGAATTTATATTCGTTAGTAATGTGGGCAGACAAGGTAAGAAAGTATGAGCTGTTCTAACTGTTTGCTGATGGTGATGTTAAAGTATGATCTGCTGGAATTTTTCTGGAAAATTTATGCGAACTGCTAACGTATTGGCATCGCTGAGATAGATTTGTCAATTATCCATTGTCTTCTCTTGAACGATGCTATTGCTCGTCTATTTCTTTGGCCTAGTCATTATTTTTATGCTGTCAAGCCTTCTCATAGAGCTAACTGACTTCTTACTTGGTCCTCTATCGTTTCTGTTTACTCCATTTAGATTATTATTTTTATTTTTATTTTTTAATCTCACTGTTGACATAGCTTTTACATCTCCTCCTCCACATTTTCTTGTAAATATCTAAGTTGTTTGTTTCCTACATATCTCTTTGCTGGTTAACCCATGGATTTGATCTCTGTTCTTCATCTTCATTCTTTGTCTTGATGTCTTAGCCCTACCTTTCCTGCGGTTCATTCCTGCTGAAAACTAGAAGACAAAACTTTGCGAAGCTTCGTAAGCTTATTTGCGAAGATTAATTGATAAGTGAAAACCACAAAACAAAATTTTGTTTGTTACTAAACTAATGGAGTGCTTCTATAATTCCTCCATTCCCATCATTCCATAGCTGGTTGTTGATGTTTTCTCTCTTAACCTCTCGGTCTGATGTTCTTTAACGTCTCATTTGACGTTTATTATCTTCTTGTTCGCAAACTATCTTCTTGATCTTAGCAACTTCAATTGACTATCCAATAAATTTTCTGGAATTTGCTTTCGCCGTTAATAGCGCCTGTTTGCCATTCAATAAACGGAGTACTATTCATTGCCTTTGAAGTAGGCAACTTTGTCTTCGTCTGTGCTTATGACTTTGCTGGTCTATAGGCGTAGGCTGTAAATTTCCTTACTTCGAAAGCTGTCTTTCTTCATTCATTAGTAACTGTAAACAAAGAAAAACACTCTTCGCAGGGGCTGAATCTCTCCGTTCGCTGCAAAGTAATTCTTTACCGTGAAGTAAAATCATTAGATTATATAAATAGATATGAAGACTAAAATCATATGATAGGAATAAAATTCACATTTTTCTTTTATAAATCTATAAATCTGAAAGAAAATAGTAATCATAAAAGAAATGATTTAAGAAAGAGGATTCGTCTTTTATTGATGTTGATTCACTCCCTGAAAGCGTATCTTCCTCCATGAAATTTCCATTTTTGCTCCTGAAACTTTTAAGATCATGAACAATAGCTAATCTTCGTGAGAACTTCTTGAATCAAAAATTTACAGGAAGGATAAATCCTTTTAATCTCTCCCTGTTTCTAGCGCCAATTATGTAGTTACGGATTATCTCACAACTACACCCTCATAAGAATCCATTAAAATGATTCCTAAATCTAATTAATTTTCTATGAAACTAAGAATTAAAGTACTAGAATTATAAAAGTGACACAAATATTTTTACGTGGTTCGATCAATGTGATCTACATCCACGGTTCTTCACTAGTGATTGTATGTAATTACATGATTGTACAATTGAAACTCCATTAATGAATATTTGGAGCTTTAGAATTTCTTGGGGAAGAAGATGATAAAGATAATAAATCTCTCCTAACATTTTCTCTCTCCTCCTAAAATTATCCTCTCTTGCTCAAAAGATCTCTCCCACTTCTCATGCCTAAATGGCTATTTATATGATCTTACAAAATATGACAGTTGTGTTGTCCCGCCATTTCGGATTTGATAATTATCTTGCGAACCTTCGTAACTTCATTTCGCGAACTTCTTTTGCTTTCCTCGTGATTTCCTTTGCTCGTAAAATGTTCTTTGCTCGCAAGATGTCTTTTCTCTCCACAATTTCGTAAGTTATCATTTGTTGTGATATTCCGCTCCTACACGGGTTTCCATCTCGAGTTTACAGTTTGAAAACCCTAAAGGTCTTCCTTTCAAACAAAACCTTTAAATAGTCGATCAATTGAGTTACATAAGTTCACGTACGCCTACTCTAGGTCATATCTGGGTTATCAAGAATGTCCTCTTCTTCATATCTCTATGGTGTTTTTGCTAAGGGATTTCTTGAGAAAGTTTTTAGTATAGAAGTGAAAGGAAGGAAGAAAAGAACTCTTGTAGAAAATGGTGCACCCAATGCCTCATGCTTTTATGCCTACTCACATCAAGATGTTGAGAGTGAGGATATGGTGTATGCTAAAATGGTTCATGACTTTCTAAAGTACTTCAACAAAGCTAAACTAAAACTTGTTGATACAATAAGAGATCTTGGTGTGGTTAGAAGTGAGTTGGAAAAGGTTACTGCTGACCTTGGTCTCATGAAAACACATGTTAAAGAACTTCTCAACAAAGATATCTTCTTAGAAGAAGCAGTTGATGAGAATCACAAGATCAAAGATGTTGAAACCCATGAAACTGTCAATCGTGAACTTTAGTTTATGATCGGGTTCTACTTATATGTTTGAGGTTATTTTGTCTAGTAAATCTTCTATGTTTTCTGTTTTATTTAGAAGAATAACTAGTGTGTTGGAATAGCCATGATTGTGATTACACATAGCTATATCCAATGATTTCATCTTCTTTTTTTTAGATTTATTGGTTTTAATTCTAAACTTGTTTGGAAGATGATGGTTGCAGTATTAATCTTTTTGGGTTTTATATATTGCAATATTTTGATGGGATATGTATGTTTACGTCCGTGAACTTGATTGTCCCATATTTTGTCAAAAGTAAAGTCGTTCACGTATTGGTATGCAAATATTGATAAAGGAATGAATGGACTTTTGGAAAACCACAAAAGTTAAGCCTATATTGTCAATTGTTGATGTAAGATAAGTGAAAATCTTTTGTGATTAAAGGATAAAGTCTATTATGTCACTTTGTGATGGAAAAATAAAATAGGTCCTTGTTTTGTATCCACAGTATAGAGCTTAATTGTTCCATATTATTATGTATTACCGTGAGGTTCCTTTGTGTATCTCATGTTGAGCACGACACAACTAAGTCGATTTCTTATTGGCATGGTTGGTTGTTCCATGAGATGCTATATGTTGAGAATTAAAGAACTAAATTAATCAACTTGTGTGGTTATTTAGTTTTTATTCCATGAGTTCTCTCATGTTGAGTACATGTACGGTTAAGGTTGTCATTTCCTATGATAATCTTAGTCGGGGTTCCATAATATCTTATGTTGAGCCCAAATGAACTAAATCAATCATCTTGTGTGATTATTTAGTTAACACTCCATAGTTTTTTCTCACGTCAAGTGTGGACAATTGAATTGATTACTTTGTGATTAGTTTAATTGTGTAATTCGGTTAGAGTATTTACGGGTTCTCTTGTGAATAATCTAATCGATGAATTAAGTCTCCATGAGTTTACTTGTGTTGAGCATATTTAGTCAAATTAATCTTGGTTCACTTTGGTTAATATGATTGAATATTTTGGATTCCAAATTCATACTTGTATGCAATTTGTTGAGTCTATAGAAATCCTTCTTTTCTCTTGAAATTAAGGTCGCTCTTGTTGTTCCCTTGGGAATGACACCTAATGGGGGAGAGTTCTATTGAAATTGCGCTTAATTTCTAAATCTTTTTAGGGAGTGTGGCTGTGGAATTTTTAGGGGTTATCTTGTATATTTATAAACTCCTTGATGAATGCATTTAGCCTCGGCTTTATGATTACATCTAAACAGGATGATAGAACATTTACCTTTGGTCATGAAATGTCTCTTACGGAAATTTCATTAGGATCCCGTTCTTGTATAGGGGTGGGACTTGGGTTGGGTCAACCCACCCAACCCATGCCCAACCCGAACGTTGGGCGGACATGGGAAACGTATTTCAAAACTTTGGGCAAGCTTGGACATAAATTTTATGAACCCGAGTTAAATTTGGGCAAGCATGGGAACAAATATTTCTAACCCGAACAACCCTCCCAACCCGAAGAACTATATATAAGATATTTTTTATAATTGGTATTATCATCCATTTAAAGAAATTTTAGATATTATCTTCAAATCTATTAATAAAAATATAAATTATATCTATGTCATTAATCATTCAATATGAAAAGAGTTTATATTATTGTAAATAATCTTCATTTATTTAGAAATTTAAAATAATTGGAGCAATTAAATTTTATTATTATCAAATTTATTATTATCACATTAACAAACTTGTATGTCTAGTGGAACTTGGGCCAACCCGAGGAACCAGGGGAACCCGAGGAACATAGTTTGGGCGGACTTGGGCAACAACTCAATGGGTTCCATGGGTTCAATGGGAAATCTGGGCAAAGAATTCCTAGCTCGGGTTTTCCTCGGTCAAGCGTTCGAACCTTCCCAACCAACCCAAGTCTCACCCCTATTCTTGTACCTTTGCCAATTTTATTGACAAAAGGGGGATAATTAATTGTAGTTCACACTACAAATACATATGGTTTTCGGATCATTATGTAAGGGGGAGTGGTTTCCATGTGAGATGGAGTATTGACTAAGGGGGAGTGAAGTATCACCATAGTATTGTTGTTGAAGTTGTGATGCAATTGGACTTTGACGCTGTGTAATAATACTATGACATTGTATAACAATGATTGAGAACCAATGCTTTCCTCATTGTTATAGCTACGGATTTTCAACAACGATGATGCTAAACTTACAACCTTTGGGATCATTGGACTACTTGGAAGTGACGAAGATTTCGAGTATTGTTGAATATTGGACATGTGGAATAGGAGCTACAAAGTTTATGTATATATTTTTTGTATTCCATATGTATTAATAGTTTTGCCACTAAAATTGACAAAGGGGGAGATTATTAGAGAACTTCTCGTCCAAACTCGCATGCGTTGCTATCTCAAGCATGTTTGTAAATCTTAGTGATCAAAATTATAAAGTCTTGATTTCTAGTCTATTATAGCTAAGGTCTCGGACTAGGATAGAAAGTTTATTTGAGCTCAAGAACTCCATGGAGATCATCATACAAGACGAAGGACTACTCAAGGAACCAGTGAATCTTCATCGACTAAAAGGTATGTGGAGACTTGAACTTATCTATCACTCAAAATTCTATCTACTCTATCTCCTATCTTGAGATAAAAGTCGTTTTACTATATAGACTAAAGATATGCACATGTGACATTTCGAAAACTAGTTCGTGAATAACAACTATATGACGTCCTATGAGAATGTTTCAATGATTGAAATGAGAGGTTAGACTATATAACCATTGTGGGATATAAACATTGTTGTGGTAACACATATATGTATAAGTCCTTCACACTTGAACCGAAGTTTGCAAACTGGCGTAAGTTCTCGAACCCGAGAATATCTGCTGAAGTTGAAGCTCAGGTGCAGTCCGCGAACTGACAGAAGTTCTCATCCCGAGAAATTATATTGGAGTTTATTAACTTCAACCGGTTAGGTTGAGTCCACGAACTCAAGAGGTTATGTCTGAAAACGTTGTTCGTGAAATTATCTTAAATTACTAAGGAATGCTTTTGCAAACCGTGGCTTTATAGTTCATGATTAATGATTCGAGTGAATCACATAATTTTTGATTCAATTGTGTCTCTTGTATTACTTGAGATCTCATATCAATTAAACAACTCTCTATCTAGTTCATTTGAGTCATTTGCACTAGTTATGGTGAAGAAGAATATGGTTGATATGAAAGTTATCATTTGGCTAACCATTTGGTTGAATAATATTGAACCAACCATTGTTTGGGTACGGTTACACGAACTCAAAACGTCAAGTACATATGTGTATGACAAGCTAAGTTTTCGATCTAACAATTGAGAAATATTAGCTTGTATCTAATCAGGTTTTCATCTAACGGTGAATATTGAATGCTTTGTTACTAAGATAATATTGATTGCAAACCCTGATTTGAAAGACTATATAAGGGAGAACTCTAGCAACTAGGAAACCTAATCCCCACACATTCTGTGTGATACTAGTTTGCTAAGATAGAGTCGATTCTCCTTTAACCTTTGGTTTTCTTCTCTAAAACCAGGTTAACGACTTAAAGACTTCACTGGGATTGTGAAGCCAGACCAATACTACTTTTCTTGTAGTTGTGTGATATGATCTTGTTGTTTCTATCGTACGAGTACAATTGTAATAATTGGTTTGAGATTTCTATCTTCGATGGGAAAGATAAAAGTAGTCACAAACATCTTCGTCTTATTGTTTGTGATTCCTCAATAATATTCTTCGTTGTGTCAATTAAGTTTATTGTGAGGTGATTGATGAAACTGAGTTGTTCTTGTTCCCCTTTATTTATCAAAAGACGGAACAAAACTCATTGGTTTATTCGTGGGAGACGAATTTATCTATTACCTGTAGACTTTTCTATGTGAGACATATTTGTTTGCTAAAGTCTTCGACTTTGGGTCGTAGCAACTCTTGGTTGTGGGTAAGATCAGCTAAGGGAATCAAGTGCGCAGTTTCCTGTTGGGATCAGAGGCATAGGAGCATAACTGTACCTTGGATCAGTGTGAGATTGGTTGGGGTTCAAATACAGTCCAGAACGAAGTTAATTTGGAGTAGGCTAATGTCTGTAGTGGCTTAATACAATACATGTTTAATCTAGACTAGGTCCCGGGGTTTTTCTGTATTTGCGGTTTCCTCGTTAACAAAATTCTGGTGTCTGTGTTATTTCTATTCCGCATAATATTTTGTTATATAATTGAAATAATACAGGTTGTGCGTTCTTCAATCGATTGGAATATCCGACCTTATTGGTTGTTGATTTAAATCGATTGACACTTGGATATTGGTCTTTGGTACCATCCAAGTTATCTCTCTTTTATCAGACTCGCGAGTCATATTTGCTTGAGTAAATCAAATCGAGAGATTGAGATAATAACTCCTTGAGATATTTTCTATTGATTGAGTCTTGTTGATTATCTAGAAAATAACTCGGAGTTGTCCATACAGATTGCTAATCGAAACATTGGGTGAGGTTGTTAGACCCCCGCATTTTCAACTCTCATCTTTTGATTTTCTTGGATCTTGTAATTAAGTCTTCCACTTTGATATATAATTTCGGTCATTATATGTAAGTCTTCAACATGTATATAAAAATTTGCTCATTGTATGTTGCTTTACTTGAATATGAAATTTTCTCTTCCTTGAATTGTTGTTTATAAACCTCAAACGTCTTCAACTTTCCTTTTATATTTTGATGTCGCTCCCTTGTTGATGATGATGGTGTTTCTATGGACCTGTTTTTGGCGAGAAAGAATGGTGCTAATTGCAAATCAAACCACAAGAATATGGCTTTCATCTATAGACGTCACCCATCATGATTGACAAAATTAACACTCAAGAGACCAAAAATAGTTCTGAAAATGGTGTGAAGTTGGGTATCTCACCATTCTACCCGGAATTAACGTACGATGACACACACTCAAAAGAAAGGTCTTTAGTCAGATACAAAGAAAATTTGGTCTGGTGCCTTGGTTGATATGAAAATAGGTAGTCTCCATTAATGATTGATCAACAACTCTAATAATGCATTTCTCTCTGCTCCTCATTTGCATCACCAGCATGATTAAATCCATTATTTAACGCTCTAACAAGCAAGAAATCCAACATATTTCCCTAATAATTCCAAGTTCAGTTATGTCGGTCAGAATTTTCTATGTAAACATACCTATAATATGCCAGTGACTCTAAAATCTCTACAAGTTGGAGGTTTTTATGCAAATATTTACAAAAGTTTGAAAAATAAATATGCAAAATAGCCAAACACTCCCCCACTCTTAAACTTTACATTATCCTCAATGTAATTGACTTATCCTAAGTAAAATAAAGGTGGGAAATCCTAATATGATATGCAAAAGAAGAAAACTAAAAACAAAAGGATAGAAAATACAAAACCTATGGGTTACCTCCCATGCAGCGCTTAGTTTAACGTCCTCAGACTGACCTGATGTTTATCGTCCATACACCAATAATCTGAAAATATGGTAGTCTTCCCAGAAAACAATCTTCAATTCTAGTAACAACTTCATGAAAACATTAGCACAAGATATAAATATTTAAGTTATCACTTTATTGAAGTTTCCCCCCACACTTAATCCTTTCTACACTAGAAAGTGGATAGAGAACATAAAGTTCGGGGACTTCAAAAGGTTCTTCAGCATGGCGAACCTGCAAACTATTAGAATCAAACACATCAAGTGGTGGATACTTAGAAGCAAAATAATCCGTTAAAACTTTGGAAGCACACAACTCCAATCCTAAGTGAGGTATTTTCCTAAAAGTTGTGTTCATAACTCTTTGAGAAACTACTTCAATTGGATGGAAAGGATAAATAGATATAGATTTATGCAAAGGATTAGACAAACCTTGTTCGAGATCCTCATTTTTTGTCTCTAGTGAATTATTTACCTCAAGTATAACGTGGTCCTCTATCGAACTCTTAATTTCCGCTTCAACTGAAATCTCAGCATCATCGACTAGCTCAATTGGGTCTTCCACAATTTCAATTAATTTGGTTTCATTCTCAATCATCTTTTCGTCAATAACGTCTTCATCGGAATCGTAATCCTCTCCATAAAAGTCTAGTTCATTGGTGCAAATCCTAAAATCTTCACTTTTGTACGTTGCACCATTGATAACAATGGTTATGTCATATCCGTTCTCCTCCTTTTGAATAGGCGAGTGATCGTTATTATGATACGGAGTTAGAATAACTTTACCATTATTGCAAGGATTTTCCAAAGGTTGCTCATATTCAAGATACTCATGAATCGTATATCCATTATTGATCATAGGAACGTCGGAATTGATTTGATTTTGAGGCCAAACTTCTTCCTCAGTTATTTCCTTCTTCATTTGATCCGTCTCTCTTATTAGGTTGTAAATAACCTCTTGAAGTTCTTGAAGTGTATCTTCTGTATTTTTGTTGTACTCATCTATTGTTTGACGGTACTCTTTCATCTATTGGTTATCTCGATCCAAATTATCCATAAATTGGTACATAAGATCTGCAAGACTAGAAGAATCATTAGAAGCACAACTATCCCCACATTCTTGTGTTTGCTCACTTACATACCCATCATAAGGTTGTTGATATGTATGAGAATATCCGTAAGGTTCCGTGGGATATTGATCATAGAAAAAAATTGGTTTTGATTATACCCATAGGTTGGTTGGTAATGATTATAATATTGAGATTGAAAACCATATTGATTACCACAATTATATGTTGATTGGTCTTGTGCTACGTACATGTTATTTCCGTAAGGAAACATGACAACTCACAAAATAGAGAAAATCAAAACAAAAATAAAACAAAAGTTAAACAAATAACAAATCAATTAAGAACCGCTCCCATTAGGAAAGAAGCTGGCACAGTGTTATCCCCAAAGCTCTTTATGTAACCGGATACCGAAGCGCTCACATATCAAGTTCTATCCAACTGAACCACCAAGTAGTAGCGCACTCAAGGTGTAACCCAACGGAAACTTTAAGTTATGTGAGCTCAGGTTGATGGAGAAACCTTCACTTTCAGTCTATCTCGCCTTTTCAGTCTCAAAACACAAGCTCTTTTTGAACACCTCACACAACCAGAGGGCGAGGAGAATTTTGCTACATATATTGCGATACCAAACTGCAGTTACAACAGCTGAAGCACCCTGTGACTGCGGCAAGATACCAAGACTGTCTTGAAAAGAAACACAAGTAAAACATTGACTGCAGCAAGATACCAGTGCTTCCTTGATAAAGCACGAGTATCCAGTGTAGGTAGACAGTGCATAGGCAAAGCAGGTAGACTGTAGTAGAGGAATACAGAAAGTAAACATTCCTTCTTTAAACTGAAAGAAATTCAGTCAACCTTCAAACACATAACTTCCTATCCCCTCCTTCTGCGATTGAAGACATCGCAATAAATTAGTTAAAATCCGGCCATATCCAAGTCTGCAGGTGAAGAATTCCAAGACTGCAATACATATTTAGGTTCCAAGTTTTTTTGTTTGTTTGTTTGTTTTTCCCTTCAATAGTAGGCTAAAAAAAAAAAAAAAATCCAATAATCTAACTAGAATTTGCATCAATCAGAAAAGAGATGCAGTAGGGGGTTTGAGGAGATATCCAACATTTTTGGATATGATGCTGAAAAGCATATTTTGCAAGAGCATGCGCAACACAGTTCGCATCTCATTTAATGAAGTTGAAACTTGTAGTCTGAGCATTACGGGTGTTCCCGATTTTATGAATGAGTTGCGCCATCCTCCAAGGGATTCAATAAGTGTGATCAATGAGTGCATTGACGACCGTTTGACTGTCCCATTCAATAGTAGACTGGCTGAAATTGATTTTGGAAGCAAGATTTCCATCTAGCAAAAAACCATTTTTCTGCAAAAACTGGAGAGACATGAGATAAAAACATTGTTTCGCTGCACAAGTGAGTACCTTTCCAATCCCTCGTAATAACAGCACAAGAAGCCCGACCATCCTTGCTCGCCACATTCACGTTTATCTTGATCTTTCAATTTGGTGGAGGTGTCCATTGAGACACACCTACTTGACTATTTGTTGAATTAGATCTTGTAGAGATTTCACCTGTATTATCTTCTCCATGGTAGTAAAAATTGTTAAACCAATACAACGCCTCACAAATAATAACATTGGCATTTTTATTCTCGTAAATACGATTATTTCGATCCTTCCAAATTTCCCACAGTAAGAAATCACCCATGCAGAATGCATAATCAATAGGGATGCACAAAACCCACCCACGATACCCATACCCTCCCGTACCCGCTAAACCCGTGGGTTTTTTGTCCATACCTGCCCATTGTGGGTGCGGGGTTGGTTAAGAAAAAAAAAACCCGTTGTCTGTGGGTGCGAGGTTGGTTTTAGGTCATACCCGCCCGAAAAACCCACTCAATATACACCGTTGATTACAACTAATCCTTCACTGGCCTTGAGAAGTTCAACTCGTTCCCTAGACCACCTATTTTGTCCCTTTCTCCGAAAGACTTCACATTTACAATGGTTGTTAGTGTCTTGTGTGTGAACACATCCACAAAGGTGCCAATTTAAGAGATGGCCTTCTTAACCTTCAGAGATTTCTTTATCATCAAAAATAAAACAGAAGCGTATTCGATTTGCTATCACTATAATTAGCTGCACGCATCATGAAATATATTAAAGCGGACTCCATGGATTGTAATCTTAAAAAATTCAATATGGTGCAACAGATTATAGCGAACTCCTCCTCCTCATGATCAGTATATCTAATTTTTGGATTATATATAATTATTACGGGTTTAAGCGGGTTTGAACCCAAACTCGCCTTACCCGCAGCGGGTGGGTAACAAAACCAGCCCGCTTTTTGTGGGTGCGGGGTTGGTTATGAAAAAAAAAACCCGCAGCCTGTGGGTGCGAGGTTGGTTTGAGATTATACCCTCCCATGTGCAGCCCTAATAATCATCATCACCAGCAAGAAGCCATATTTGCAAACAAGCCATCAAAATAATATCAGTTGAGCCTTGAATTCTACAGGTAAGTGGTGAAGCGAACCAAACAGACTGAGACAAAGTAAATTTAAAGAATAGGTGATCAATATTCTCCGAATCTGAATGAAAAATTTGACATTCCATCGATACTCCTTTTATTAATATACTTAGCTTAGAGAATACCCCAATACCATCATGTAAAAGTCTCAAGAGGAAATTGTGAATCTTTGGAGATAATTTCTTCTTTTCCAAAACTTAGACTAGGGGAATGATGAATCATTTAATTAAGATGACTCACCCGAATAGAAGAAATATGTTTCTGAAATCAACTTGAAGTATACTCACCATGGGTTGTCAAAGTCCAGATAAGTTTATCTGGAGCTGGATGAGAACAATATGTTTATTTTGGACGGCCGATTGGCTACCTAATTTATTATATATGATCATCTTATAGGAGGATACCCAATTTATTTTGTACGATCATGGTGAGAATAATATGTTTATTTTTTTGGTGTCACTTGTTGAATGGACATTATATTTTTATGAATTGTGTTACATAGATGAATGCTGATAATTTGTCAGTTAATACATGACGAACATTTGGATTACATGGGATGTATTAACTAAATGTCTAGTAGAAAAATGAGTTGGTCATGAAATTGAGTATCGTTAGAAACAAAAATAGTTCTTTTGCTAAATAGGAAATTGTGAAATCCACATGTTGCATGTGATGGTGGAGTCAGAAGGGAAACAACTTCGGCTAAAGACAGTTCAAATGAGTGAAATAATTTTCGCACACCATGGTCTTCATGAACAATAATGCATAATGCAGTTTGTTTCTGAACTAGATCAGCTGCTAAATAAAGAGTAAGTATCTCCAAGTTCACCTTTTTTGACACTGACACAAGTGTCTCCAACTTCTTCCCGTAATGTTTCCGAGACTTTGTCGTGTTGTTTGTTGCAGAAACTAATCTCTTTCCCTGAGTACAATCAAAAAGTATGAAGCATTACCTTTCTTTACATCTCAATATGTATGTGTCTGTACTTGCATTTGTATTTGTTTAAGAATTTTTACAATTACATATTTATTAATACGAAGTTAGAAACCTTTGCGTGAAGCATATCCAAGTTTCAGGTACTCCAATCAAACTATCACCTTTCCATATAACACTTGTGACATTTCTTAACAGATCAAATAACTCCTCATTTATAATTAAACAATAATTCTAGCTAACATCTCTTACCTGCAAAACATTTTCAAAACTATATCTAATAGAAGCCCCATTTTGCCCCAAATTCTTACCCAAGTGATACTAAAACCACTTAACAAAATTATATATTTTGAGAAAAATGAAGTACTAATTGAAACAAAAGGTATATATTCAATTCAAGATCAAATTTATTACAATTATAAGTGATAGGTTGTACGAGAAAGTCAAAAAAAAAAAAGGAGAGCAACTGACCATCGCAATTCCCATGTGATTAAGGGTTTGAAATGAAGCAAGAATTCATTTCCTCCATACTAGAAATGTTTCCTTCAATGGATGCATTAACTCACCACTAATAAAATTTACTAAAATTTGTAACCTGCATCATGCAACTATCAATTTGAATTCTGCATACGGTAACAACCACATGGAATCAATTTTTCTCATTCCTTCTTCTGTACAAGATAGTAGTAACAAAATAATTAGGGTTTCTCCATCAACTGTTGACGATTGCCTTAACAAAAAATTGACTCATGAGGAGATGGAGAAACCTAGGATAAACAGGCTTTTGTGGGAGAGATATTTTTGGTTTTCCATACGATCTAGTCCATATACATTTGGGTACTATCCAAAATAAATAAATAAAGGTATCCATTAATAAGCACCCCATATGGTTGCTCATTAAAAAACACATAAGGTATGATTATCTCGGGTTTCCATGAATTTGACGCTAACGTATAAACTTGGAATAGAGTACAACCCTTTCTTCGAGAACTTTCTTCACCCACTGCCAACTTGTAATCACCAGTCTTATAATCATAACCAAATGCGTTTATGCCTACGAACTCTTTAGTTGGTTTAGCTATTTCTTTATATTCTCTTATGGCAGGGTTCCAAAGACAAAAAATATCCCCTACAGTAGCACCATAGAAAAATAATCATAACCAAACTAGACCATTACATGACCCCAACAATTGAACATCACAATATAAAGATTTAAATGGTTGATCCATTTCAAAAGAAATATTATCAATTACATACCCTGATAATTCTAATGAAGCATAACCTATGGAGTAAATCTGATTACTGTCACAACCTTGAAGCATGAGTTTAGGGTTGTTTTTCTGAATGACAAGATTAAGGTGTAATTTAGTAAGACCAGGGTTAGAAATGAGGGCATACCAATTTCAGTAAAAGGACTTATATACAAGTAATGATTTCGCTGGTAACCTTAATATGATTTCTTGGTACACCTCTTCCGGAATGCTTGACATTGCTGTTTCTTATTCTAAATTCGGCTTCTAATTTCTTACATAGTGAAAAGGTAAAAGTTAGGGTTTATGTTTATTTAATGAAGAGTGGTAACCAGAGATGAATCATAGTTGCAAAAAACTGATCAAATTAATCTTCCATTTGCTTATTTGAAAGTAGGGTCTCAAAGTTTCACATTTCAAACCTTAGAAGAGAAAACAAAGAAAGAGAATCTTTTGAAGGGCAATGGGTTTTTTACTTCTTGTTATTATACCGCTGTTATGTTGTAAGTCTATTTGGAGCCAAGCTAACTAAGATCGACCATGGTGATCTGAGGCTCAGCTAAAATTCCTGAAATATGTCTAAGCCTTTTATTTTATAAGGCCGGTTCCTATGGGGTAGCTAACCCATCCATTTGCCATGCCAGGTGGCCTGGAAAACTGGCTGCTCCATTATGGGACTACACCGCTAGCGGTGTTCGTGAAACCGGTCGATGTAGAATTTGTCACTTATTAGATGATGAAGTAACGACTATTTCCCTCCACGTTTTCCTATAAATTCACCTCAATAATTCATTATTTCATTAACTCTATCATCCTACTCTTTTGTACCTTTAATCATATGTTTAATTTTTAGTTTCAAATCAATGGATTCTTCTGACGAAGAGGTGCGTATTCAAATGGATCGATTTGAAAAACAACAACGAATATTCGTTCAGGCGTTGCAACAAATTGATGATGAGTCAGATGAAGATAGAGAACTAACCAACAATTTGCTGCAGCTATATTCATCGGGGCATATACCTATAGATCTAGATCCAAAAGAAGTATTCACAAGAATATTTACGTACCGGGGTCGTGAGAATAGCACGAGAAGCTGATGCACGATTATTTTCTTCTCGAATGTGGGTTCTCTGATGAAAATTTCCAAGGTCGGTTCTGCATGCCCCGATATTTGGTGCTAAAGATTATTAGTGAGCTTTGTCACGTAGAACCTCAATTTAATTATCAGTATGATGCATTGAATATTAGAGGTCATAGCCCTGAACAAAAGGTTACTTCGGCCTTAAGGATTATAGGATATGGCAGACCTCCAGATTCTAATGATGAGTCCCGTATAGGAAAAACAACCGCATACAAGTATCTTTCGTTATTTTGCGAAACAATGATCAATCGTTTTGGTCCAACCTATTTAAGAAAACCAACGAACAATATTGTTGGGTTACAGCTGATAGCTTCATCGAAAAACTTGTTGCAAGGAAATGAGCTAGCCATTCGATTACTCGGATGATGTTTCAGCTTACACCCAGTTGGAATATATGTTAGAGTTTCCCGAATTTGAAAGTTGGTATCTCACATTTCGGTGAACTATAATGGTTCTGTTTTGTTGAATTTTTTAGAGTTGTTATGGTACTTTGTAGTTTTAGTTGTCGTTTTTCAGAGATATTGGTGTTGTTGATTGGAAACTACGGATATATTTGGTCATATTGGTGTTAGTGTTTGGCCATAATGGTTGAATAATATGTTATGCAGCTACGGAAATGGTTGCATAACCTGTTATGCATCTACAAAAGTTGTTCCATAACTTGTTATGTAGTCCAGAAAATGGTTGCATAACATGTTATGCAACAACGTTTTTGTTAGTATTGAAACCAACACAAAAAAAAAAAACTGCATAACTTGTCATGCACCTACATTAATATCTGAATAACATGTTATGCAGTCATGAAAGTGAATGCATAAGGCATTATGCAACCACTTTTTTTGTAAACATTGAATTAAAAAAATTGATGCATAATAGATGGATGAACCAAAAAATTGGTTGCATAACATCTTATGCATCTTTTGTTGTGTCTACATAATGTGTTATGTATCCTTTTTGGTGGATGCATAATGGTTATGCACCTAGTTTTCAAAAAATTTGCTTACAAGAACAGTTTATTCCGACTTTTTTCGTAAAAAAACTTAAATTTGGTATTGTTGTGTAGATTTCTTTAAAAACTTTCCAACGAGATAAAATTTGTTAAATTTCAAGGCACAAATTTTTATATGTGTTATATTCAAATTTACCTTACATTCATACCCTTAAAAAATTAGGATGCCTAACCCGTTATACAAATATTTTCATATAATTATTGTTGACACAAAAACAGACAAATGTTTTGGGACTAACAATAAGAAAATAATATTTTTGGGCCTTAACCTAAATTTCCTTTTTATTTTTATCCATTTCCACGGACAATAAATTGAGTCAGTAAGGGAAAATCCAATAGAATGAGCAAATTGATAAATTCCTCTGTCATGGGGAGGGGAAAATGGAAATCTTAATTGTTCATTGGTCCATGGTAGCGGAGGAATCATCTCGCAATCTTGTCATGGACGCAGGATATAACTTTTGCATCTCGGCTAATGTTTTACTACGTATCTTATTTTTTATTTGTTTTGTTTCTCCTGTCGGTACACAAAAAGGAACAAAAATGCATAATACCTTGTGCCAATTGTAGGACCAGAATATCGCCACAACGATATTCTCGCGATGGAAAATACACTTCCTCGAGGAGCCAAAACATTTCTACAAGTATTAACAACACTTTGACGAGAATGTCGCAAGATTTTCCAACGACATTTGGCAAGTGTCACAAAAGAATGATATAACGGTTAACGATTGAAGATATATGAGAAGAATAAGACTGTTTCACGATGGTTATAAAGTTGGCGATGGTGAAGACTAAAGTTATGGCGATGAAATCGCAGAGTAGATCCGAATTAAGGGGAAATCTTAGTTGTCTTGCACTATATATTTTCCTATATAAAGGGTTCAACTAAATCCAGAAAAGGATGATGTATTTTTGAGAGCTGAAAGAATTTTGAGGAGAGAGAAACTCCAGAAAGAAAGTTGTATTTCTGAGTTTTGATATTTCTTGTAAATCTTCCTGAAAGTGAATTAATAAAAGTGTTGTTGTTCATCCACAATAATGACTTAGTTTTCATAGATTCTTGACAAGGGTGTAGTGTGGGAAATCCTGCAACTATATTTTGTCGCCCGAAACAGGGATTTAATTAACGAAAATAGAAGAAAAAGCGAAGAAGAAGATAAAAATTGTTCAAGATTAGGGAAATCATTAAGTAAATCGGTGAGAAAATTGAAGGAAAAATGATCAGAATCAAAAAGGATTGTAGAAAATTGAAAGGTGATGTAATAACAAAAGAAATGATTGATAGATTTCATGAAAATATCAAGGGAAGGATACATAAACGTGATTTTGAAGGAAGGAAGATTATGACAGTGGAGAAGATATCATCACTGAAAGATTGGGAAAAACAAAAAATCACGTTTACAGCAGCAAAAATACCAGAAGAAGATTTAAGTCATACATCTCCATTGGTGGTCACAGTAACCACTATACCAATGAGAAAGGAGAAATCGATAAAATCTGAAGAAGAATGGGTTATGAATAGAACTTTAGTAGACACAGGAAGTTCTGTAGACATGATATTTTATCATACCTTCAAGAAGATGGGATATAAGGATGAAGAAATGTCTAATTCAACATATTATGTTCATGGCTTTGGAAAGTCTATAACAAAACCTAAAGGCGAGATAATGGTACGAATTCCACTAGGATAAATTGAAACACAAATATCATTATGTGTGGTAGATGTGGAATCGCCGTACAATATGATACTAGGAAGACCGTGGATACATGTAATCAAGGATGTGGCGTCAACATTACATCAATGTATTAAATTTCCTATGCCTAGTGGAATTGGAGAAATTAGAGGAGATGTGAATTTCGCGAGATTGTGCTACCAAATTGAAGTAAGAAATTATGAAGAACGTCCAAAGCTGCGAAAAGCTCGCAGAAAATTGAACAGAGAAGCAAAGAAAGAAGAGGAATTTAAAATTTACATGATAAGGGAAAAAGAAGGAAAAGGGATACCAAGTGAAGTTTCGCTAGAAGGAGATGAGTTCGCGAGAGAAATGAAAATTCCAACACCAATGGGAGAACTTGAAGCTAGTTACACCGCAGCAGAGCCAACAAAGAAAATAAATATCGGGAGCGAGGAAGAGCCTAAAATACTGAAAATTGGGACTAAAATGGAGGAAGACGAAAAAGAGAGAATAATAAATCTCTTGAGAGAATACAAAGACATCTTCGCATGGAGCATGGATGAGATGCCAGGGATAGACCCTTCAGTAGAATGTCATAAATTAGAGATCAACAAAGATGTGAGACCATTTAAACAAAGAATCAGAAAAATTGCAACAACATACCATTCTCAAATAGAAGAAGAACTACAGAAAATGCTTGATGCAGGAATTATAAGGCAAGCAAAATATCCAGATTGGATTGCAAATATGGTGGTGGTCCCAAAGAAAAATAAAGGGATAAGAATTTGCATAGACTTTACTGATTTAAACAAAGCTTGTCCTAAAGATAGTTTTCCATTACCAGATATTCCATAAATGGTTGAATCAGCAGCGGGAAATGATAGAATATCTTCATTAGACGGATATAAAGGATATAATCAAATTCCCCTCGCAGAAGAAGATCAAGAGCATACAGCATTTTTCGCTCCAAGAGGATTATATTGTTATACAAAGATGCCTTTTGGCTTACGAAATGCTGGTGCAACATACCAAAGAATGGTGGAGAAGGTGTTCGCAAAGTGGATACATAAAATATTAGAAGTGTACGTGGATGATATGTTGATTAAAAGCAAAGAAGCTAAAAATCATGTACATGATTTGAAAGAGATTTTCGATCAAATGCGACAATTTAACATCAAAGTGAATCCAGAAAAGTGTACTTTTGGAGTAGCATCAGGGAAATTTTTGGGTTATATTGTATCAAAAGAAGGAATACAAGTTGATCCATAAAAAGTACAAGCAGTTCGCGATATGCCAACACCAGCGACAGTTAAAGATGTGCAAAAACTGAATGGACTCTTAGCCTCGCTGGGAAGATTTATTTCGCGATCTTCAGACAAGTTCAAGCATTTTTTCGATATACTCAAGAAGGGAAAAAAATTTAAATGGATAGATGAATGTGAAAAAGCTTTCCAAGGAATTAAAGAACAATTGATGAACATATCTATTTTACAAAAGGCTGAACCAGGAGAAGAACTATTGATCTATCTTCCGACAACCACATACGCGCTAAATGCCGTATTGCTTCGAGTAGATGCGGGGGTGGAGAAGCCAATTTATTATATCAGCAAAACATTTAATTCAGCAGAAAGAAATTATTCAAAAATTGAGAAACTAATTCTAGCATTGGTACATGCAACTTTTAAGCTTCGAATTTACTTCCAAGCGCATAAGGTCAAAGTGTTAACAAGAGTGCCAATTGAATCGGTGATGAAAAATTCAAAAATATCAGGCAGAGTTGAGAGATGGAATGCGCAAGTAGGTCACTTTGATATTCAATATGAAATTCTATCTTCACCAAAATCACAAGTTATCGCAGATTTCTTAGCTGAATTTCCTTTAGAAGATGACAAAGCTGTAGAAGAGATGATGGATATAGAAGAAGAACATGGAGACCCAAAAGAGCTATTAACAAAACATGACAGATGGGAAATATTAGTGGATGGATCGTCGAATGGATAAGGAAATGGGATTGGAGTTGTTTTCATTTCACCAGAAGGATAAAAAATAGCTTTTTCATTTAGATTGGAATTCGCATCCACTAATAATGAGACTGAATATGAAGCTGTAATCCATGCATTGAAGTTTGCGATAGAAATGAAGTTGGAAAATGCTAGAATCACCAGCGATTCACAATTGGTTATTCGCCAGATAAAGGGAGAGTATACCACAAATGAACCATCTTTAAAGAAGTACAAAAAACTTGTTGAAGAATTGTCTGCGAGAATTCCAAAAATAAAATGGAGACACATATCAAGGAAAGATAACAGGCTTGCAGATGCTTTTGCTTTCATATCAAGTATGATGGCGAACCCACTTGCGAGATGCATAAAAATCCAAACACTTTTACAACCGGCGATAAACAAAGAAGAAGAAGAGGTAGATGTAATGATGGTAGAATCTGGCGAGGAAGAAATAAGGAGTAATGCTACAGATTGGCGAGCAGATCTTCATGCTTATTTGGCGAGAGGAGAAATCCCCAGAAATCGATTAGAAGCACATAAATTAAAAAGTAGAGAAACCAATTATGAACTAAATGATGGGGTATTATATCGCAGATCATTTAGTGGACCATCGCTAAGATGTTTGACGAGAGAAGAAGGACAAAAGGTGTTAAAAATGTTGCATAGTGGTGATGTTGGTAATCACAGCGGGGGTAGATCTTTAGCATATAAAACAAAGATGCAGGGTTATTATTGGCCATATATGCATGAGGATTCAAAGCAACTTTCAAGGCGTTGTGAAGATTGTCAGCGATTTGGGAAGAAGATACATGCACCAGGAGCACCATTATCATCTACGTCAAGCGTATGGCCATTTGGAAAATGGGGATTAGATATTGTGGGACCATTTATGCCTGGTTCTGGACAAAGAAGATATTTAATCGTTGCTACAGATTATTTCACAAAATGGGGAGAAGTAAAGGCAGTACAGCACATCCGCGATAAGGACATTTTTACGTTCATATTTGAAAATATAATTTGCAGATTTGGAATCCCAGCACAGTTGATGTCTGATAATGGAAAGAAATTTGAAGGGCAGAATATCAAATTGCTTCTTAATGCATTTAAGATAAAATGTGCAAAGTCAACTCCTTTATATCCACAAGCAAATGGTCAGGCTGAGGCAACTAATAAGACAATCGCAGACATCTTGAAAAAGAAGTTAAAAGGTTATCACAAATCATGGTGTGAGCAAGTCCATAATGCAATATGGGCATATAATACAACTAGACGAGAGGCAACTGGGATGTAACCTTTCTGTTTAACATATAGAGTTGAAGCTGTCCTACCAACAGAGGTTGTTATCCCAACAACAAAAAGAGAGGCATGGGAGAAAAATCTAAGTGATGGCATGATTTTACATGAGTTAGATGAACAAGAAGAAAAGATAGAAAAAACTCTACAACATATGGAAAATTACCAGCGAAGATTAGCTCGCGAGTACAACAAACGAGTCAAGAAACGTCAATTCCAGCCTAGCGATCTAGTTTTGCGAGAAACACCAAAATATTAGCATGAAAGTGGTGAAAAATTAGCGAGAAAATGGGATGGACCATACATCATTAAAGACATAATTGGAAATGGAACATACAAATTAATGGATCCATAGGGAAGAGATGTTGGGCAAAGACTTGATAGACCATGGAATAGATTGTTTCTGAAAAGGTATTATCAGTAGCAATTTTTGTGAGGTAAGAAATACAAATGTAAGATGAAACAATTAAAAAATTCTTCTTTCTCTATCACAATTTATGCGAGCATCATCGCAAGAATAGCGAATAAAATTTCGCAGAGATTAAAAGAATGGGACGATCCTTTATGGCGTGTACCCTAGTTCGCGAATAAAATTTCGTAAGAGGCAAATGTAAGACCTAATAGCGCGTCATATGAGGGGGTATCTCTTGACATGACTTAGCGATAAGGTTATACCGATGCTGGAACCTGAGTCATGAAGATGATGGGGTTAAATAAAACCTATCCGGGAGAGAAATCTTGGTTTTCCAACTATATAAGCTTATACCCTGGTTGGGAGACCGAGAATATCTTCCAAGAAGTGCAGAGTATGACCAAGGCGCCGAGGTACACAGTTGAGCCAAGGGTGCCCGGAGCGTACGGAACTCTCTTTCCATCCTTGGTAAGTCTTGGCTACAATGCACTTGGCCTGAAGAAAACCCCATTTAGGGTGCAGTCTTGTAACTATAAGCCATATAGGAATAAAGGACAAGAGGCTGCGAACACAACTGGTTGTTGGCAAATCCGGATGGGGGGAGCTAGTCTTGTATGGCCGATGTTCCCTCCTTGAAGGGGCAACCAGGGGGAAGATAAGGGTGGCACCCTCCATTAGGGAGCTGATAAGTGTCTTAAGACGGCAATGTCATGGGGCTTTATGATCGCAAGATCATTTAGACCTGTCATATTGTCGCGTGACGAAAATTAAACAAAGGCAAAAAGCTTAAAGAGGAAATGTTAAGATGAGATCAATGGGTTTTTGCATGAAAGTGTAAAGACGTCCTGCGATTTCATCGCAAGACGGCAATGTCACGAGGCTTTGTTTTCGCGAGAGAATCTAGACTTGTCATATTGTCGCAGAGATATTGAAAAATACTGATAAGACAAGATCAATGGGTCAATACATATAAATGTAAAGACGTCTTGCGATCTTGTCGCAGAAAAATATTAAATGTTGGAAAAATAAGACCTTTAACTAGGAAGGCATAATAAGACCAACAGATTAATATTGAACATTAATTATTTTATTTGAGAATGCAGGAAAAATCTATTCATCGCAGGAGGCAGATTACTTCAGAAAATATCTATTCAACATCATATAACTCACCATCTCAAGAAAGATATTAGAGGGAAAGAAGAGGAATGACCAAATAAAATCTTAATATCTTCCTTGAGAAGATTCAACACAGACAACAGGAAAAATTAAAAAAGTCATCCAAGTTACATTCCTCGCGAAAAAAGCGGCAGGAAGAGAAAGAAAAAATGAAACTCAAACTTCAGGGACAGGCTCGTCAGTATTCTTCTCGCCAGATTTATCAGTATCACCATCATTCTTTTGAGTATCGCCAGCATCCTTTTCTTTGTGAATTTCTTCTTCTCTAGGAGAGCCTTCGTCTTCTTCTGGGTTATCTTCTTCAGCTCCTTCTTCTCCTTCAGTGGGTGTATCTTCTAAATCTTTATCCATAGGAATGGGAATTTCATCATCCTCAACTTCTAGAGGGAGAACAGATTCAGGAGGGAGAGAATGGGAGATCAGAATCTTATTCAACAGAACTTCAGTAAAAAGATGAACTTTGCGAAGAAAACCTCTATCACGGTTTCTAATCTCCATATTCTTGAAATACTCAAGATAATCAAGCCTTCTTTATGCTTTATCGTGAACGTCCAAGCAATCGTAAATGAGAGTCTTGTTTTCTTTGCGAACCTTATCTAATTTCTCAGTAAGGGCAGTAATAGTAGCAAGATGGCTTCTTTCAGTTTATGCGAATAACAAAAATGACAAGGAAATATTCAAATGAAGAGCTCACGAGAAGTAAAACATGGGAATTTATCAGAAAATTTAACAATTGAGGCAGTCAATTGACTACCTTCTTTTTGAGAGGTTAAGTTTTGGATTAATGAAAATAAACAATTCTCCCACTGATTCATAGCATCGTCAAATTTATCGCCAACCATACCCTTCAAACGAGATTTAATGTTTTCTTCTTTGGTGCGAAGATAAAGATTCTCTTTTACTAACAAAGAGTGAGAATTCTCTAACTGAGAATACTTATCTTTAAGTTCACTATCCTTTAAACTAAGAGTTAATCTACCCTTGATAAGTTTATCCTTCTCAGCAGCAGATGATTCAGTTAATTCCTTGAGTTCATCTTTAACGGAACGAAGAGATCGCTCTTGATTATCACAAATTCTTTGAAGATTATCTAATTGTCGCGAGGAAGCCGCCATCAAACTTGAAAAATTATGTTTATCTTGGGATAAAGTTTTATTCTCATCTGATAAAGATTACATCGCCAAATCAGTCTTAAATAACAAATATGTAAGGCGAGCAACTTCGCTACACAACAAATTTTGGTTTTGAGACAATTGATTATTCTCATGAGTAAGATTATTTATGTGATCAATTGAGTAAGTATAAAGATTATCTAATCTACTATGTTGGTCCATCCAAGACTCTTTTTCAGCGCGAGCTTCTTCAACGATTGATTCTAATTCAAATATCCTCACTAATCGATTCCGATTTGAAGCTAAATAAATAAACCAAACATTTAAAAGTAATGGAATGTAAAAAATAAGGGAGACGGGAAGTTATTAGAATGGAGAGACAAAAAGATAGAGGCAGGAAAACTATACCTTTCAACTCGTCATTATGTCTGCGAAGATTCTCGCACTCAAGTGAAGAATTACGAAGCATATGATTGAGTGTTACACTCAGAAGTTTTAACTTGAAGGCCTTTTCTTAGAGCTTCAACTTTATATTCCAAAGATACTCGCGAGGCAGAATTATCAGAACCAAAATACTTGAGTAAAGTCTCGCAAGCTTCATATTGAAGAGAATCAGTGGAAGATTTTCTAGCGTTATCTAAAATATTAGATAAAAATTTAAAAGCAATATCAACTCCAGCAAAGGTTTCACTTGATGGAGGAAGAGATGCAGAGGATGAAGTGGTAATGATAGAAAGTTGACGATTTGAATCATCTGCGCTGGATGCGTTATGAGAAGGAGGAGTTTTTGGGAAAGTGACGGTTGAGGGTAATATTGGACTAGAAGGAGTTTCAGCCACAACATTTGTAGGGATTTGACTTGTCAAATTCTTTGAAGGAAGGGGGGTATTGATAGCGAGGTTCTCGCAGACAGAAGAAGGAGGATTAGATTGTAAGGGTGTGATGATAACTCTCCTAGATGATAACTCAGGAATAATGATATCATCTTCAAAAGTTTTATTGCAACGGGATTTTTTATGAGGTCTAGCGATGTTCTCGTCATTCTGCAAATAATAATTTAGATAAGAAACAGAGGAAACAATATTGTGATTAAGATAAAATGTGTTTCTTACTACCTTATCATTCGCAGAATCCTTCTTTCTCATCTTCTCAACAAGCTTCTTGAGGGAATTAGGGTTTGGAGTTTCAGAATGGGTGGTAGGGATTGCTCCACTAAAGGAAAATATGACGAAGATTATAATCAAGAAGATCAAAGAACAAAAGTAGTAAAAAATAATTCAAATAAGATGGTATAATCAAAATACATACCTTGGCGTTTCCATTAAAACAGTAGCAGATGAATATGAAGATAAAGAAAGGTTGCAGACGGAAAGAGAAATAAACAGATAAAGAAGATGAAGAAGTAAAAAGAGAAAATTATTTTCGTAACTCGGCTCCACCTTTTATAGACAAGAGCAGTAGGACCCATTAAGAGGACACGTGTTAAATAAGAGCTACAACAGGTGTAGGCGATTAAACTAAATAAACGGAGGTTTGTCGAGAAGAAAACTTGTAAAGAAAGAAGCTGCGAGCATCATTAAGAGATTGAAAGTTCTCATATCTTATCTTCTTCGCAGAAAAGACATGAGAAGAGGCAAGATGTAGGACCAGAATATCGCCACAACGATATTCTCGCGATAGAAACGACACTTCTGCGAGGAGCCCAAACATTTCTACAAGTATTAACAACACTTTGACGAGAATGTCGCAAGATTCTCCAACGACATTTGGCGAGTGTCACAAAAGAATGATATAACGGTTAACGATTAAAGATATATGAGAAGAATAAGACTGTTTCATGATGGTTATAAAGTTGGCGATGGTGAAGACTAAATTTATGGCGATGAGATCGCAGAGTAGATCCGAATTAAGGGGAAATCTTAGCTGTCTTCCACTATATATTTTCCTATATAAAGGGTTCAACTAAATTCAGAAAAGGATGATGTATTTTTGAGAGATGAAAGAATTTTGAGGAGAGAGAAACTCCAGAAAGAAAGTTGTATTTCTGAGTTTTGATATTTCTTGTAAATCTTCCTGAAAGTGAATTAATAAAAGTGTTGTTGTTCATCCACAATTATGACTTAGTTTTCATAGATTCTTGACAAGGGTGTAGTGTGGGAAATCCTGCAACTACACCAATAATGTTACAATAAGCAAGTGTAAGTGTAAGAGGTATTGTCTTTGCAAAAGTTCTAAACGGACCGTCTAGCTGAACTATCCGAAAACCGCTAAGAGATGCATGATGTGAACCAAGCCACCCGTTACTAGTGGGTGGGTCCCACCCCTCCCACTCACATATAGGTTTTGATGTAGTTTTCTGACGGTTTCTGTCTACAGTTTTTTCCGACCATTAGTTTTGTCGAAAATGCTAGATATCCTTTCCGGTCCGCCAAAATTTTCTATCATGAGATGTTATGGAAATAGTGGTCTAATGCTACACAAAAGAGCTCCTGCTGATCCCAATCCTGGAAATCAAAGGTCTAAAATTTAACACCCGAAAAACTATTGTGGACGTGAGTGGAAGAAGTGTAGTGTTTACGGTTTAGCTTTGTACCTTGGCGACATGTCAACTGAAGTATAGTGGGTTTGATTCGTGCCATTAATAATTTTATAATAAGCAAGTGGCATCTGTGCGCGTAAAGGGTCTTACTTTGACCCATAATAAATTCAGTCGTTCTACACGTACCGGGGAAAACTCCCCCAAAACCGAGCCCTCACAGTTTTAGGGCCCCGGGGGAGTTAACATGGGGCTAGGTTAAAAATAGGTGGGACCCACCATTTTTATCACTCACCCCGGTTTTGCCTTTGTTTTTGGCCCCGGTTCGTTTATCTTTTTTGTAATAAATTTTCTAAGATTAAGTGGGTAGACCACGGATATTCATGTGGGGTAAACAAGCCGGATTTTGTCGACAGGAAGAACACACGCTTTACTATACAAAACCCGGTGATAACTGATGAATTTAATAAAAATCAACCCCCATCGAAAAGATGAGAAGGCAATTATATTCTAACATTTTTTTGTCTTCAAGGCATATCCATTTTGAGCATATATACAAAAATAGCTAAATTGTCACCAATATAATAGTGAGGGGGGGGATGTGAATGGAGGAAATTGCGCAGCCGGCATTACTGAATAAACAAAACAGAAAACAATGGACCACCACCAACGAAGTAAGCTGCTTATAATTGGTTATAGAAGATAATGAAATGATTCTTCTTCATGAGCTAACTTGATCAATTAATTCATATATCTCTGTAGCCAATAACTTCTTCATATTGTATATCTGTCATATCCAATGAGACTGTTAAGTTTCATTACAAGTCTTTTTTTGTTTTCGGTTCTTTTACAAGTTAATGAAAACATTAGGGTACAAGGGAAGTGTTTGAAGGATCAAAGGACTCTGTTAGTGCAACTGAATTAAAGTCTAATATCTTCCTCTCCTTCGACAAAGCGTAGTTCTTGGAGTTCAAGTGCCGATTGTTGTTCTTCTTGGGAGGGTGTTACTTGTGATAGAAATGGTCGTGTTATCGGTTTAGACCTGAGTAATGAATCCATTGAAGATGGAGTAAATAGTTCCAGTATTTTATTCAAATTCCAGTATCTCCAGAAGCTGAATTTAGCTTTCAATGGATTCACTACTCCGCTTCCATCTGGGTTCGATATGCTTAATAGCTTGACTCACCTCAATCTGTCAAACTCGGGTTTCAATGGCCAAATTCCAATTGCATTTTCACGTATGACAAGGTTGGTTACACTCGATCTCTCTAGCACACAAACCTTTTCCGGTCCGTCGCCGGTACTTATAGATCCAAATCTTGAAATACTTACTCGTAATCTAACAAGTCTTAAACAACTCCTGTTAGATGGTATATATATATCCGATAAGGAAAATAAGTGGTCTCGCACCTTATCCTCTTCTCTCCCTAAACTAGAAGTATTAAGTTTGTCTCAATGTTCTCTTTCGGGTCCTTTTGATCCATCTTTCTCACGACTTCAATCACTTTCTAAACTTCAATTAAGTTGGAACAATTTTTCAACTGAGATACCCGATTTTTTTGGAGCTTTTCCCAATTTGACCTTCCTTGATCTCAGTCATTGTGAGTTGCATGGAGAGTTTCCACAAAGAATTCTCAATTCAAGAACACTCCAAAACCTCTACCTAGAAGATAATGTACACCTTGAAGGTTCTTTACCGGAATTCCGCAAAGATGGAGTGCTTCAGGAATTGGTACTGTCAGGTACGAGTTTCACCGGTGAGTTACCATACTCTATTGGTAACCTTAGATTTCTATCCACGTTAAGGCTATTTAATAGTAGATTTAGTGGATCAATTCCAGCTTCGATTTCAAATCTCCACAACCTTCAAACTTTGGAACTAGCATGGAACAACTTCACCGGTTTAATACCACCGATCAGTTGCAAGAATCTTTTATATTTAAGCCTTTCGCAAAATGGTTTCACCGGTCCCGTCCCATTTTTTAATGGGTCTGAGAGTCTCGAATATATCGGCATTTCAAATAATCGGTTAACAGGTCCAATTCATTCAGAATGGAGTAAACTTCAAAAACTAGGTACTCTGCAGTTGGGGAACAACTCACTCAACGGCACAATCCCATCCATTCTGTTTTCTCTTCCTTCATTGACATTTTTAGACCTTTCCAATAATCAATGGGGATTTTAATAAAGTGCCACACTTCCAATTAGGTGTTCAAGAAAATGCCGCTGTTTTTTTTAGAATTTATTTAATGCCACACATTTGACCATTTCCATCCAAAAAAACTGTTGACATCAGTTAGTGCATGGGTGGCGGTTATCCAGCTTAGTAAAAGACATATACGCCCTCAAATCGTCTCACTAAAACAATTGAGTTAAATCAAGTCATCATAGCGAGTCTTAAGTCGCGAGTCAGAGCTAAATCAATACAACTCCAAAGATGATTACTACAATGTACAAAGCCATGAGAACATGTCGTATGGAAACATCTCCTTTATATCCTGGGTTAAAGCCATACGTACACATTCAGAAGGCAAAAAATACATTGCCAAATTTCCATAAAGTGACCAACCAAAGTCCCTAAACACAAAATCAAGATCTACAAATCTAAAATTTTAATTTGCTCACCAGTAAACAATTGACAGAGAGTTGACATAAACAAATTACCAATTTGCAGATTAGATGTAAGAGAGAGTTGTCATCAGCCAAGAAAGCATCTTCTACACTCTACATTTTTTGCAAAATTCAAATCTGAAACAAACCAAAAATTTATATCATACACATAAGTCATAAACATTCACCATTCAGTCCTCTTTGAACATCATCTTCTCTGGTTCAACTGGTCTTGAAACTCCATTAACTGCTCAGTATTTTGAACCCATTCCGCCTGCAGTTTTCGGCTACAACCTCAACCCATCACACTTCAAAATACGTCGACAAATCTCAAGTAACAGTAACATTCGTTCATCTTGAAACTCCACCAATTCCAAATCACCATCAAAGACAAATCAACCTGCAGCTCACACAAACTCAAACCCCTGATTTACCCAAATACCTAACAAACCCAATGTCTTCAATAGATCAATTTCTTTCCAGTTTTCGCTCCAAAGCTTCTCTGTGTGGAGTTGTGTCGAGCAGATGGTGTGCAATTAAGGACTTCCCATTTGTGTATGACTATCTCCTTTTATAGATCAATTTCTTCAAGAAAAATACCTGCAAATCCAAATCAAACTCACACCCATCGATCCTTGTCTAACACGAACTCTAAAAAACCACTTAATCTCATCCATTCATCTCTCCAAATACCCACGGCATCATCATCTCAACTGGTTTCTCGGAGAAACTTCATTCAAACAGCCGTTGCCAAATCGAGATGGAGACTTCATGGATCCGTATGGGAGGGTTCTTTGCAATACCAGTTGGGTTGTCTTCAATATAAGGTAATTGGATTGAAGAATTCTTCCAGCGCAGCAGAAACAACAGATTTTTGGGGTATTCAAGGTCATATGAGATTGGGAAAGGAAAGAAAATGGGTATGATTGCTGAACTGGGAGTTCAAATTGGTGAAGATTTTGAGCAAAATTTTATGCCTACAGTACACATATTGATGGATCGAAAGAAGAGGAGTGGTGTAGCTCTTCTCTGTTTATGCAGTACCGATTCAATTGGAATTGAAAAGAGATGATAAACTATTAATTAGAGATTATAAGGACAATTATGTAATTGCATCGTTAAAAGTTGACAAAATCAATTATGAATGACCAGTTGTGTGGGCCTTAACGGAATTAGTAACAGTTGTGGCATTTAATAAACTCTGAAAAAAACTGTGGCATTTTCTTGAACACCTAATTGGAAGTGTGGCACAAAATTAAAATTCGCAGGTCAACTTGGCAAGTTTCCCGACGTATCTTCTTCCATGTTAGAGTCCCTTGATCCGAGTAACAATCAATTTCAAGGACCTATTCCAGTGTCCATTTCCAAACTCTCCAAACTTAGCACTCTTAATCTTAGATCAAATAACTTCAGCGGGACAACACTAGATCTGCTTTTCGGTAAGCTGAGAAATCTCCAGGAACTTGACTTATCAGGTAACACATTCTCGATCAATACTACTAATACTAATTTTGCATTATATCCCCAATTTCAATACTTGAAATTAAGTTCCTGTAATCTGCGAGAAATCCCAATTTTCTTGAAAAATCAATCCAATCTGCAAGATTTAGACCTTTCGAGTAATCAAATCCGTGGAAAAATACCCAACTGGATTTCAAAAATCGGCGATGGAAATCTTTCCAACAATTTCCTGGAGGACCTTGATCGACCCTTACCTGTCAATAGTTTTCAATACGTCGAAAACCTTGACATGCACTCCAACATGCTTCAAGGGAAGAATCCAATTTTACCATCATTAGGTGTCAGCTTCTTAGATTATTCCTTCAATAACTTCACCATGTTACCAAATATTTCCTCGTACCTCTCAAGTGCTTCTTTTTTGTCTTTCTCAAGCAACCAAATTAATGGAGAAATTCCAGCGTCATTGTGTGATGCTATTGAGCTTCAAATTCTCGATCTTTCATATAACAACTTGAGTGGAAAAATACCTTCATGTCTAGGGTCCCTTCCAAGTCTTGTTGTTTTAAACCTAAGAGGAAATAACTTGAGTGGACGGATACCTAATATATGTCGCGAGTCATTATATGAAGAAACTTGGCATTTGACGACACTCAATCTTAATGGAAACAAATTACAAGGAAAACTACTGTCATCTATTTCTAATTGTACCATGTTGGAATTTTTAGATGTTGGAAACAATCATTTAAATGGGGGTTTTCCTTCCTGGTTGGGATCTATTCCCGAGCTGCGTGTTCTTGTGTTGCGTTCCAACAGATTCTACGGTTCCTTGGGAAATGAGTGTAACTTCCCAATGCTACAGATTATTGACATATCCTCTAATGGGTTTTCAGGTGTTCTATCTAAAGAATGCCTTTCAGGTTGGAAGGCCATGATGGCATATGAAACAAAAGCAGAATGGAATCGCAAGGATCATATATTAGGAATTGAGTATTTAATGGGTAAAAAGTTGAATTACCAAGTTGAAATTACAAACAAGGGGATAGAAGTAAAATTGGTGAAGATCGTAACTGCTTTTACAAGCATCGACTTCTCAAATAACAAATTCGAGGGGGCAATCCCAATAGCCATTGGGAATTTCACGCCACTTTACAATTTCAACTTCTCAAGAAATTCTCTCACAGGTTCAATTCCATCTACTTTTGGGAATCTTAAACATCTCGAGTCATTAGACCTATCGCAGAACAAGCTGACAGGGGAAATCCCATTCCAGTTAGCAAGCTTGTCGACCCTTTCGGTTTTGAACCTATCTTCCAACCAATTAGAGGGAAGGATCCCACTAGGCAATCAGTTTCAAACATTTCTCCCGAGTTCCTTTGAAGGAAATGATAAGTTATGTGGATCTCCTCTTCCTAAATACTGCAAAATACTTTCCGAGTCACCACAAAATAGTTTGAATTATGAAGATGATCAATTTGATTGGGTACTAGTCACGTTGACGACTTTGGGATTTCTAATGGGTGCAAGTATAGTCATTGGACCTCAATATTTTTGGAAGAAAGGAAGAGAACGGATTAATAAATGTATGAACAAAATCCTTTGCATTGGTTGATGCATAGTACAAGAAAATACCTTATAGGCTCAAGCCTAGGCTCTGAAGCTTTGTATGTCAATAAAATGTTTCACACTTTCAAATACATTGTCACTCTTTTAGATGATTCTTGATATATTGATTAGCCTCAAACTTTTCAAATTGAATTAAATGATAAGGAAAAAATATCACAAATCAATAAAAAAAAAATTCGTACGTGATATAAAAATAATAAACTGTCTTTCTATTAATATGATTCTAAGCATGCGACACTGAGCTTATCAATCAAATCAATCCATGGATTTAAGTAATGTAATACATTTCATATTTTACAGTCTCGTGAGGAAAATTATTTCTCATCTATAGATTTAATTATTTTTGAACTCCCATAAGATTTATGAGGTCGTCCAAGCTTCCAATCTAGATGCTAGATTGTTGGATATTTTCAATATCTTAGAAAGTAAAATTATTTTCGTTTTTGGTTTTCCACTATGAGGGGGAAGTATTCTGTGTTGAATAAACACAATGAATGTTAGTTGGAGATGAAGAGACACCTCTAACAGGTGTGATGGTTCATAAAGGACACATCCATTCCCAATACACACCTTATGTGTCTTTTGGAAGTGAAGAGGCATCTCCAATACGCATGAATATCCCTATAAGTAGTGAAGGTATTCTCCCATTCTTAACAATCAATTAAACTTGTTTTCTCTCTTTCTAAAGCATCATCAGAAACCTATTTCGTGTGTTCTTGGTTGGGTCAAGGGGTGCAAACCTTGAATCCAATTTTTTTGTTGTAGGGCTTTCATTGTATTCTAAAGGCATTATTTCACATACCTGTTGCAATCGCCAATTGATATTGGGAGGGTAGAAATAATCGTCTAAAATAAATCTATTCGATCCTTGAAAGTCATGAGTACAACAATTTCTTTTAGTGTTATCATCCTCTGTTTTTACCCATATTTTCCAACAGTTTTGGACGATTAATTTTTCTGACAATGGAGGATGAAACTGATTCTGGTGTTGTTGAATTTCGTATGAATGGATGATGAATATTTTTTCGGAAACAAATATTTATTTGAGATGTTCAAGTCTTCGGTAAAGGTTCTGAAATGGTTGTTTTTGGAGAAGTGCTTTGTTGTATGATTAACGGGCTACAATATTGGCTTTATCATACTTCAAAGAAGTTGGGTTTTTCCATACACGGTTGGGATTAAGTTTTCTGATCGATTCACCGGTAAAATCCAAAATTGAAGATACTTTTCTGAACGAAGAAGCAAGAATACAAAGTGAGAGGCGACAGTTATAAACGTTGGGATTCCTGCGAAGTTGTTTCAAAGATTAATGGCGCATTGATTCTTAATGGTTGCGCTATGGGAAACTCCCATGGAATCAAATAAGTGCCTCTATCTGTGCATGCTTTCTTTCTCTATCTTTGTGTGCGACTAAAGGTCATTATTGTTCTGAATTTTAATTTTGTGTGTGTGAATTAAGAACTTTGAATGAAAAAGGTTGATCTTCTATGTCTTTGTTCACACTGTCTAACTGCGTTTGAATGAAATGACATAATGGTTGAAAAGTTAGAGTTGTTTAATCATGCATGGATTTGATCAAATTCGGAAGATTGAAACCTTCTGTTACGAGTTTTATTCGAAGGGCCAAATTAGTTTGGGGGTAGAGCATGATCAGAAGATCATTTAATGGTTTTGGATCAAAGTGTTCGGTTCTTCCAAACTTTTGATACAAGTAGGATAATTTTCATTTTCGGAGAGTAAAAATCTTTGACGATTGATGCATATTTAGAATTTTCCATCTAAAAGAACTGACATTAAATCAGTTGTAGTTCTCATGATCATTTTGTTGAGCTTAAGATTAGCTTATAATGTTCATGAAAGTATTTGGGTCGAGAGAATGACGAAGGACCCAAAGAGGTGGTGATGTGCAGTAAAGAGAATGAAATTATCTGAATACATATATGAACCATTAACGGCCAGAGCCAAATCCAAAAGTAATTACAGTGTAATATTATATGGATTTGAGGACAAATTCCTTTTAGGAATTAAGTGTTAACATTGAGATTTATGTGAGGTGGATACTTAATGATTGTGCATTCATGAGTTTTCCTTTAAGTTCCTTTGAAGTACTACCGAGACCCATTTCCTTGAAAGGGTAAATGAAAGGGTATGTACTTGACGGTTTTATACTACACACTGTTAATACTATAAGTACATGGTTGGTTTGCATGTCCGACTAGTGGGCGATGATTGGATTCATAAATAGGTAGTTGTATTGTGTATTAACATGAAAATCCATGATATATCGTACAAGTATAGATCATAGTATGATACATGTTAAGTTGTTAAATTACTATCTTATCACATAACCAAACTTTGTGCATGCATGCGTTCTCGTAGATTCTGAAGGGTTGTAAGATAAGCATTAGTTTGGTCAAGCACAGTGGAAGGATAACTTTTGTAACCACCATTATAATGCTCAAAGAGATCCAAATCCAAAAGGATGGTACCTATACCGGTGCAGTGGATTTGAAGTTTTTCTTTCTGTTAAGAAATTATGGGTGCACGTGTTCACCATTTGAGCATTGTGATGAAAGGAACATGGACTTGTCTAGTTTCTTATTCAAGTTTGACCTCTGTTGACTGTTGTAGTAAGCATGTATCATTTAGATGGTTTTTTTTTACTGTAACCACAAAAGAGAGCCAAGTCCAAAAGATTGGATTTGAAGATTTCTATTTAGAAAATTTTGGGAGCACATGTTTGATACAAATCAAACGAGTATGCAAATCTGTAAAGGATCAGTCATTATGGGATCTCTTATTCTCTCTGTATGATCCATTTGATGCAAAGGAAATGATGCATAAAAAGTTTTCTAAACGAAAACGCATTTTATGACATTTTGTTGCATTTATGCATTTGAAAATTATCATGAAATGGGGGATAATTTTATGAGACTGTGGCATAAAATTTTCTAGCTAGTTGGTAGGTTATTTTATAACCAAGATCATCAATATTTGTTTAGATAAAAAATTATGTAATATATGTATAGTTCTTTCAAAAGGAATTATAGGTTCCCAAATATGGAAATTGGCATGTCTTAAATGACATCGAAAGGAAAATTCCGGCTAATATGTAACGTTTTGGAAGATTGGGTGCATGACTAAATATCCAGCGATGTTATGATATTACCGATGCATAAATTATGAACATTTTCATTACACAATGTAAAATGTTAAATAGACATTGTCTATGTTTTTGGGACTAAATTTGTAGATGATTAGGCATGAGTAGAAGAGTTACTCATCGTGATAATGTGCTTGTTGAAATAGTAAGTAAGTTGCCTACAAATTTTCTATGCCTCTAGTGTATGCAAGTCTATAATGACTTCTCGTGAATTAACCGTAAATGTGAATTAGGATCACTAGAGAAGTTACAATTATTTTGTAAAATCAAAGAGGAATATTTTTAATAATGTTTTCAGAATTGATTGCATGAGTAGATGCAATTAATGAGGAGGAATGGCTTAGAACCTAACTTGTAGAGATCCCATTTTTGGAAGAAGCCTTCTCAAGCAGTCTTGATTAATTGTGAATCAGGCTATGATCTATAACGTCTCTAACAAAGACTTATAATGAAAAGTCAAGACATTCAAGTCTTGTACATTGAACGGTAAGTCAATTACTCAATATATGAGTAATTGCAGTTAGCCATTGAAACGGAGAAAAACTTGGAAGACTTATCATGAAGAGTCTCCCAAAGGAATTGTTTTCAATGAAGTATACATAAATGAGACTAAGGTATGTGAATGAAGTTCGATCACCCATAGAAGAAACCCAACCTATGTTTTGAAAAAGATAAAAAAGGTTCAATGTGGTACCAACAAGTTATGGAAGTGATTATGGTGCATTAAGTAAAACTTCTTATTTCTGTCTAATGAAGGTTCTGCAAGAAGAAGAAAAAAGGGATGGATGAAAATCCTTAATAAGTCTAACTTTTATCACAAATTGTCTCGCAGAAACACCTTCGAGACTTACCTATATGAGTATGGAAATTAGGCCGTTTCCTAAGAGAAGAAGACCGTTCTCTAAAGAAGACTCATGAATCCAGGATATAAGCACATGGCCATTAACATGCTAAGCTATAGAACACATGATTTTATGAAATCAATATGTGTGGAGGTTCCGGTTTTATCACAAGGGGTACTTGGTTCAAGACTAGTTTCACCATAGAACCTCGATAAGGCTTTGAATTTCTTACACTATGTGAAGGTTCAAATCCAAAAGATACCTATCATTTATGTATTGATTTCAACGATGATGCTGAGTCTCAATTTAGCTTGAACTACGTTGGCTTGATCCCACTCGGGTACGTAGGAAGTCACTTGAGTGATGCAGCCACTCTGATTTTAAAGTTTTTTAATTTCATTTTTTGTTATTGAAAATAGGGGAAGATTGATGGATATTTTCAATATCTTAGAAAATAAAATTATTTTCGGTTTTGGTTTTCCGCTATGAGGGGGAAGTGTTCTGTGTTGAATAAACACAATGGATGTTAGTTAGAGATGAAGAGACACCTCTAACAGGTGTGATGGTTCATAAAGGACACATCCATTCCCAATAGACACCTTATGTGTCTTTTGGAAGTGAAGAGGCATCTCCAATAGGCATGAATATCCCTATAAGTAGTGAAGGTATTCTCCCATTCTTAACAATCAATTAAACTTGTTTTGTCTCTTTCTAAAGCATCATCAGAAACCTCTTTCGTGTGTTCTTGGTTGGGTCAATGGGTGCAAACCTTGAATCCAATTTTTCTGTTGTAAGGCTTTCATTGTATCCTGAAGGCATTATTTTGCATACCTGTTGCAATCGCCAATTGATATTGTGAGGGTAGAAATAATCTTCTAAAAGAAATCTATTCGATCCTTGAAAGTCATGAGTACAACAATTTCTTTTAGTGTTATCATCCTCTTTTTTTACCCATATTTTCCAACATAGATTAGAAGACATAGGACTTAGTCTGAGATAGTCTTGATTCATAAATTTTAGTTTTGAACCTTATTAAGTAATGAGTATGCATCTGAATTCATCCTTGAAAAAGCTACTCAGTGTAGATGCCTCAATTTTGCTTGAAATTTCGGGTCGTATTGGAACATGTTTCAGGGTATATCGTAAGTTTTGTGTTTTATCTTTGGGTTCTATTAACCCGGATGGTTGGATATGGGGTGTCCTAGAGAAAGGTAAGTTACTACTCTATTTTTAACAAATTAAAAAACCTAACCCAATTTAATATATTTTCAATTCCTAAACAAAACCAAAAAAAAAACATTTTATTCTATTTAGGTTTTTAATTAATCAAATAATTTAGTTTGAATCAATTTTTTTAGTAGTTTCGGTATTAAGCCCGGTTATGATTCTTTATTTTAATTTTTGTTCCAAGCGAACTCATTGTGTTCTTCATATACGAAAAACAATACAAGTTCCACTAGGGAAATAAAAATTGAACCTACTAAAACTCTATATTGTTTTTTGTATATAAAGAGCACAATGGTTCTGCTTGGCAAAAGAAAGAAAATAATAGCCGAACCTCGTAAAAAAGTTAGAAAACTCTATTAAACCTTTGTGTTGTTCTTCGTACATGAAGAACACATGTGGTTCGTCTAGAAAAAACAATAAAAATAGTCGAACTTCAGTGTAGATCTATGTATATGAAGAACACACGGTTTGTTGAATTTCTTCACATAGTTCCCTCTCAAAAAAAATTATACTACTCTAATCATAAAGATTACTCTAGAACTAAATTTAATTCTTATAATTTAATCTAAATCTATATCGACAATAATAATTATCTTTCAACAAATTAGGTAGGAAAAATCTCATCAGGCAATCAACTTTAGATTTTCCCATAATTTCTTCGAAAGAAAGATAGATTATGTGGAACTCCCCAGTCAAAAGATTGCAATTATTTCTAGAAACTACGACAAAATGGTTGAAGTTATAAGGAAAAACTTATTTGGGTAAAACTTGTGACGAAGTTTTTGGGATTTCTAATCCGTGTAAGCATTGTTATTGGTCCTCAATATTTTTGGAAATAAGGGAGAAAATGGGCTAATCAACTTATGAACCAAATCTTTAACATAAGGTGATATGATTGCAGGATGCAATATGTGTAAACCCCCCAAATAATAATACAAAATGAAAATTATCACATTTATGAATGCGTTTATTTTACTTAGCAAACATTGATGATAATTAATTATTTATATGATTGGACTCAAATTTGCACACTGAACCATTTTTTTTTTCCTAGCTAGTTTGAGGTTTATTGGTTTTAATTGAGGCATATTGTCATTTCTTCCCCCAACCAAGAGAAGGTGATATGGGGGTCTAAAGTGTGATAAAATGTCAAGTTGCCCTTTACATTAAATTATTTCTACCAACAATCTTTAGTCAAAACCTTTTTCTTTTTTCGATTTCCATTAGAATGAAAAACTAAAACCTAATCACAAACAACAATTTAATGCTCCATTTTTATAGGGTATTCAAACAATATTTCGGCAATAAACAATTCGAGTGATCGAGTTAAATCCTTTTTAATCCATTTTTTAAGAGGATTCATCAATGATTTAACGATCAATCTCTGAAATTTCTCGTCAATTTTTTTTGAAATTCAACCAGTATCTATTGATGCAACATTAACATATACCGTTTGTTGTTGATGTTCCGCAGAATCGGTGGATATGATACACCTACATAAACCGATTCTGGGTTGATGTGATGAACATCAACCAAAATCGGTACACGTTAATGCATATATCAACCGATTCATTAACCATGTTTGAATTCTTATAAAAACCACAAATTTGTATCTCTGTGATATAGATCTTAAAAATATGAGTTGAACACAAAAAGAATGAGGTCATTCCGACATCGGACGAAAAAGTTATGAGCAAAACATTCGAAGAAATGCCCAAATATACAATCGGTTGATAAGGACATTTGTGTAAACCGATTCTGCCCAACAATATTTACAAAAAAACTCTTGAATTTTTAGTTTTTACAATCGGTTTACGGGGGGAACTATATCTAATGATTTTGAACAATCTGTGTAGAAGTGCATGAACATATACCGATTCTGGGTTGAGTTTTTTCTAAAAAAAAATAAAAAATTTACATGTTTATTTGTTGATTTCTAGGTTAACAAAATTAAAACATCAAATAATCATCTGAATTGTCCTAATTAATCATTAGTAAACTAGACACTAAGAAAAACAATTGGTCACGAGGTTTTGTGAAATTACATTTTAATAACCCTTTTGTCTTTTGGTGATATACCTCAAATAAAAGGCAGGTGCCTCAATGTAGAGAGTTCTTTTTCTCGTTCTTGTTAAGGGAATCAAATGGAGAAAAAAGTTAAAAAAAAACGAGTTTCTATCTGTAGTCGGTAAATCTTTTCACTATACGCAGATGTGATATGTCACTACAGAAGACTAATATCACACTTGTGGAAGTAGAGATAGAAAGGTTACGAGTTCGAGTGTTCGACTCTGGACCCTCCTCCGTGGAATTGCTTCTGATGATTGGCTCCTTATTTATTATAATACCACCATATCAAATATGTTTCCTATAGGATCTGATCATCACCATATTCTCCTAAATTAACTCTAAACCTCACTGGAAAAATGGTAGCATTCCTTTCAAGTTCTTTGGACCTTGGTTGGAACATGATGACTGCAAGAAAATTATATCTGATTGTTGAAACAAGACTTGCTTTGGATCTAGTGCTTATCTCATTGCCAGAAACTCAATGATATAAAGCTCCAAATTAGAATATGGAAAAAAGAAATTTATGGTAACATCAAAACCAATATTGAAGAATGCAAGCAACGCCTGAGCTGGCTACACAATAACTACTTCAGATGGGATAGAGGACGGACTATAAAAAATGCAAGAAAAGTATTGAATGAGTGGTTAGATATTGAAGAAAAATTCTGGAAGAAAAAAAATCAGAGATCAGTTCATCAAATTAGGAGATAGAAACACAAGTTATTTCCACAGAGTCACAAAATGCAGAACTAGAAGGAACAAGATAAACTCTATTCAAGATGATAAATGTGTTTGGCTTCATGATCCCTATGAGGTTAATAGGTGCTTCACCAACCACTTCTCTAACATGGCTACTGCTGAACCTATTCATATAAACCTTGACATCATTCAACTCATTCCACTTACCATCACCCTCAAGATAACCTTATCCTTAATAAAATCCCTAACATGCATGAAGTTAAGGCCATTTTGTTTAGTATAGTGGGTGAGAAAGTCCCTGTCCCTGATGGCTTCTCCCAAAATTTATTTGAAGCCAACTGGGATATCCTAGGAGAGGATATCACCAAAATGGTCCAAAGATTCTTCACCTATGACCACATGCTTAAAGAAATGAACTCTATCTTTATTTCCCTGATACCCAAAAATGATAATCCTTCTTCCCCAAGACACTTCAGACCAATAAGTCTCTGTAAGACCACCTGTAAAATCATCTCTAAGATAATTGCTCAAAGAATGAAACCCTACCTGAAAAAAAGCATCTCCCCTTACTAATCTGCTTTCATTCATGGTGGATAAATTGCTGATAATATTGCCATAGCCCATGAAATCATCCATACTATGAGAACCAAAAGAGAAAAGAAAGGTAATAATGAAACTATGAGAATACAATATGGAAAATGCCTTTGACATAGTAGATTGGAGTTTCTTGCTTAACATTATGAAACAAATTGGTTTCAGTGACCAACGATGTGGAAAAATATATTAGTGCATATCCAACACCACCTCTGTTATCATTATTAATGGCTCTCCTGATAAGGTTTTGAAGCATTCTAGGGGCCTCAGACAAGGAGACCCTCTATCCCCTTATCTATTTCTATTCTGCATTGAAGCTCTCTCTAGGACTCTCATCCAAGCTGAGGAAATGAGTCTAATTACTGGTACTAATATCTACAAGAATGCACCTTCTATCAACCATTTTTTCTTTGCTGATGACTGCATGGTTTTATACAAAGCTGACAAGATAAAAAGTCAAAACCTAATGGAAATTCTCAAAAAAATTGGTGATTCTTCTGATCAGCTCATCAACTTCAGCAAATATGGTGTTTTGTTTTGCAACAACACTGACCCTAACCTTATCTCCACTATCAGCACTGCCATGAGAGTAAAAGTCCTTCAAACTAATAAAAAATGTACCTTAGGTCACCTCTCTTCACCCATAGGAGCAAGATCAATTATTTCAGAATGTCCAGCTGGAAAAATACCCCTCTCAAGCCAGCTGGAAGACATGCTCTCATAAGCTCAGTCACCTCAACTGCCAACACCTATCCGATAAATTGCTTCAAGTTGACTAAACAAACTTGTCAGAACCTAAACAAGCTGCAAAGGGACTTCTTTTGGGGAAAATCTCTAGATAATACTAAAGGTTACTATCCAAAGGCTTGGACTGTTGTCTGTAAGCCAAAAGATACGGGGGGATTATGTTTCATGAATATAAAGCAATTTAATAGCTCAATGATTACTAAAATTGGGTGGAGACTGGAAACTGACAAAGATTATCTCTGGTACTAGCTAATGGATGCCCAGTACCTCACATGCAGGAATGTTCTGAACTTGGATACTAACCGAAAAGATGGAGACTATGGATCTGGAAAGGTATTTTAGAAGGCATCATCAATATTCAGAATCACATCTCTTCGAGGATCAGAAATGACAAGACTATAAAACTATGGGAAGATATCTGGATCCCAAACATCAAAGATTTCACCACTAGGCCTTCTAACTGTCTTTCTGAGATTATCAGAGTTAAACACCCGATGCTGCCCAGTGGGCAATGGAATGCTGACCTGACAAATAATTACTTCAATAACCACTATGCTCAAGTTATCCTTAATGCCCTTATTTATGCAGGGGAGGAGGAAAAAATTACATGGAACCTCACTAACACAGGGAAATTCAGTGCTAAATCTCTTTATAGAGCCAAAATGGAGAGACTCTGCTACAATGATCCCCAGACAGACAATTGGAAAGCCTTATGGGAAATAGACATTGTTCCTGTCATTCATATTTTTACCTGAAAAAATCCTCATGGCATCCTCCACACAAATGCTAAGTATGCTAGCATACTACATTACATTGATTATATCTATCAGCTATGTCACTTAGGAGACGAAACATTAACACATATGTTGTTAAACTGCCCTGCTGCTACTCCTGTATGAACCCATTTACTTGGTCCAAATCATGGAAGTTTTGATCATACCACTAACTTTGTGACTTGGCTAAACTCTTGGTTCATTCCTGGAAATAACAACCACAGTAGCAGCATCTTTGCAACTTCTTGCTGGTACATATGGAAGGCTCGATGTGATTTTATCTTTGATAACACTCCCCTGAATGCCAGACAAACCACCAACAGTATATAACAACATCTATGCAACCATAACAGAATCCATCATAAACAGAATCATATTTTAAACTCTCTAATTTCTGAAAGATGTCTTAAAAAAGGATAATCAAAATAATATCCCCATGGTTCATAACAGTAGGGATCATTTTGGTATCACTATCAAAATATGTACCCTAAAGGATCCAGAAATTCTTCAATTTTTCACTGCTCTTACTGCTCTGGATTTTGTAGGAAACATCATTGGCAGTGGCGAATCCAGAACAAAAGTTTAGTGGGGGCACACTTTGTTCTGGAAAATCTTATCCAAAAATGTCATACATAAAATTCCTTCACAGCTATGTCGACTAAATTAAAATACCGGACTCTCATCCAAAATTCACATGAATTACTGCAAGATTCATTTAAATTGGATGGATGGTGTAGTTTTTTAATTATCAACATGAGTTACATGATTTTCTCTTGTAGTACGACGGTTTAAAAGTGATCCTGATACATTGTTGTCCTTGATCTTTCTCTGGAAGTATTAAGTATCTAAACATCTATGTTGGAAATCACAAAAGGAAAACTTGATTAGATTTATAACATGGCCTACCTTCAATAGTCAGGTTTCCCTGCCAATATAATTTTCATACGATGCCCTATCAAGGAAATATAATTTTCATATGATGTATCAAGTATCTTCCAATAATTAACATTTTGATTGAAAAGCTCATGGCTCAGTAATCCTAACGTATCCATTTTTAAGTTTGATCTTCCTTGAGTTATTTTGAACATTTTTTTCAATAATGTACTCACTAGGAAAGCTCTTAAGGCAACATACTGCTTCACTGACGGTCATAATAATATAGTCAAAGCTTGGTACCGAAGGTCCAAAACCACTAACTAGGAAATTTGATCGACTAATTCAGGAGCCATAATCGCTTTCCTGATAAATTGAATGATTTATCTTTGTCTCTAGCAGTTGATATTCAAGGATGCATACACATAATAAAACCCTAATTTTACAATAACCCCAAATTGCAGTAAACCTAGAAAAAGAAAATTAAACACCTTAATTAAGATTATAAGAAACCAATTTATAAAACCAATAAGGAAATTACTAACCTTAGAATGGGAGCAGGAAGAACACGGTGTGCTCCAAAAGTCTCTAACGGAACCATTTTTTTTTCTTTTCCGGTGATTTTTGGTGATTTCTTTTTTTATTATTGATGATTTTTGACCGTGGGAGTTAAGGATAAAGATAGTTTTACACTTTTACAACCTAGGAGCCGAGTATCTTGTTTAAATGATTCTCAAAGAATTCTTGTGGGGGCAGATGGCTTAGCTTTAAAAGGACACGTACTAGATATACACATGTAATGATAGATTTGAAAAAACTAGGGGGCCGGTAACCCCACTGGCCCCAACGTAGATTCGCCACTGATCATTGGGACTAGAGGATATCCAGGATACTTTGGAGTAGGAGGAGAATCAGAAGGAGCAGAACTAGCTCTCACATGGGCAAAAGAATGGGAACACACCAACATAGAAATCCAGGTCGAATCAATGGAAATATTAGATCGTTTCAACACCCTATATCAACATGATGTCCATGATCGCTTTCATCTCAGTTATCGTGAAAGAAGCAGCAGGAGAACGGAGCAGTATGGACCAAGCTCATGATATCTTTTTATTTCTTGTATTTTAGTTAGTCTCAAAGTCATTCATAGATTTAAAAATTTGGACTCATTTAAGTTGGCTCTATTATGTAAGAACTCTTCTAGGGAAGGAGTGGAGTGGCCACTACTACCCCTCGTATATATCCCTCTTAGGTCTTTGTCTAAAGCCTAAGTTTTTCTATAAGAAAAAAAGAAAACTATGTCCCCTCCTCTCGGAGTAGCTCTAAAATGGCAACATCAAAAATAAAGAGACCAGATCTTTTTATCTTTATTTTTCATATTTTGATCGTGTGAGTTTAATGATTTGAGTTCGATTTTTTTACATTTGTTTGCCTTAGTGTTCCTTTTTGTTTGTAAAGAGGTTGAATTTTGCTACCAATAAAACCCAAATGTATTCTCAGTAGATAAAATTTTGCTCCCGCAGCAGCGATAGGTCTTCAATATTTATTTACCAAACGTGTAACCAACCATACCATACATGGTTAGTGGTAATTATACATGTGAAAATACTTAGAAATAAAATAGATTGCTAAAAATCAAACAGATTAGTAAGATGTCCTTGCTACTTGGAAATGGTCGATTGCAAAAAAGATTCAGAAAATATTGCTAACTAATTTAGTTGTATCCCCTAAGGTCAAAGTTTCCCCGTACAATAAAAATGTTGCACATTTAGTCATTTCGATGATTTAGACAGGGATTCAACCTAATTGTTTTACATGTACGGGGAGTATTATCAGTACTGATTTTGTAGAGTTTGAAGTGGGTCTTGGCGTCTTGCGGTCTTGCACACCGTTCGGTCTTCGGTGGCGCAATATGATGGCAAGATGAAACTAGCGGTCCCCAAATTGCAGAGCTCAGGCGGTATTCGTGGCAATCTTATTTGGATATTTGTGCAGCTTCTGAAGTATGTTTCAAGTCATATAGTCCACCAAGCTTGTACCATTTATGAGAGTAATAATGAATGCATTCATTCCCCGGTTTGTATTTCACAATATTGTCTTTGACTGCTACAGAAGTAGGGGCCGACTGAAGGGCAAAACAAATTAGCAACAGACAATCCGTCCCTAAATTAGTTGTAGCGGGTTATGCATCACCAAATTAGGGAAAGTTATAAGCGTTTCAAACTGGACCTTTTTTTTCTCGCCCGCGTTTTGATCCGCATACTGCCCGTTTTTCTGGGTTAAATTTGAAACTGGAAAACTTCCATTGTCCATCAATTTTTTTCGAAATTCCTTTCAACCCATGTAAACCATAACCATTATCTATCAATTATTGGGAGAGATTCGAAGAAAAACCTATATAAATATGATCGTGATGCAAATCGAATTTTCCTTCCGGGTGAGATTTCAATCTCCAAATTCTTAGTTTTTGAATCATAATCTGAAAACAAGTTTCAATTTCTGAAAGGTTTCAACTACTGTAACTCTCCAACGCAGAAAATCCGAAACGATGAAGATTCGCTTCAATTTGGCAGAAAAAAAAATTCCAGAAAAAATGGGTTTTTGCACGCCCGAATGTGACGGACAAATGTTCTTTTCTCATCTTATAGAAGGCCTCCCGGCTGATTAAACAACAATGTTACGTTCACCGGAGCACGAATCCCGTGAATGCTACAGCAAGACACAAAAAATGGAGACCCACGGTGGGACCCATAAGCCCACCCGCTGCAAGCTCCAGCACGTCCCAGGTCCCGGTACCCGGCCCCGGTCAACCTAGCACTACTCCCGATTAAATAGTCAAAATGGATCCAAATGATCTTTTCAACGTGTAATCCTCAAAACTACTTTTGTGGTTACTCTACTTAAAAGTTGAGACATCCGTCGGCCACCCCACCTTCCTCTACCTCTCTCAGTCACAAACAGCAGTTCTTAACAGACCGAGAATGTGGACAACACCAAATCAAAATATGTTTTTTATCTCACAAATTTTTTGTGGGTTCCGTGGGCCCCGCAGTAGCCATCAGGGGGCCGGGTTAGTGTGTGAGAATTTGTCGGTTTTTTTGTTTCTCGGTTTTTTTCTTAGTCTGTCAAGACTTTTTGAGTCACAGCAGTTCTTAACAGACCGAGAATGTGGACAACACCAAAACAAAATATGTTTTTTATCTCACAATTTTTTTTTTGTGGGTCCCGTGGGCCCCGCAGTAGCCAGCAGGGTGCCAGGTTAGTGTGTGAGAATTTGTCGGTTTTTTTGTTTTTCGGTTTTTTTCTTAGTCTGTCAAGACTTTTTGAGTCACAAATTAAAAACACCCATCATCGGGGTCCATGAGGGACGGTCACGTAGAGGTCAGTCGTCTGTAGGCCCCTTGTAGGAAGTAACCTTATAATTTCATAATTTCCCAAAGTCTTCATTTCGTTGTGGCTTTTTCTTGACGTGAACTTTCAACTGCTAGTGCTTGGCCCTCTACACCATTAATGTTGTCCCTATGGTTTCTTTTGATCCATCATGAACGAGAGCAAACACTGAAATTTACAAAAATCAATGGTTTAGCTAGATGGTGGGTGTCAATTCATTCTTGACTGGAATTTCCTACACATTTAATTCAAACTTCCTAAATATAACAGATTACATAAAGCATTTTGAAAATCAAATTTTTTTGTTCATCTCCAATGAAGTCTCTCCAAGGAGGATGCCGCCTTCTCTTACTCTTTTTCATTTTCAGTTTTTCAAACTCTGACAACAACTTTGTTCAAGGGAAATGCCTTAGTGATCAGAAAGCTCTGCTGCTCCAGCTAAATCACAGTCTTTCTTCAGATTATTTTTTCTTGTCATCAAAGCGTATTTCTTGGAGTTGGAACACTGATTGTTGTTCTTGGGGTGGTATTATTTGTGATGAAGCTGGTCATGTTATCAGTTTAGATCTTAGTAGTGAAGGCATTAACGGTGGACTAGATAATTCTAGCAGTTTATTAAAACTTCAGTACCTTGAGAGATTGAATTTGGCTCATAACTTCCTGGATCAAGAATTATCTTCGGCAGACTACTACTTCTTCGCACGTATTTCTGCATCGTTTCTATCCGAGTTAGACCAACTTACGAACTTGAAATATCTGAATCTGTCCAACTCAGGCTTGACCGAGCAATTTCCGATAAGCATATCGCGTTTGACAAGATTGGCTACACTCGATCTCTCTAGCAATAACAACATAAATTGTAATGATAATTTCTGTACCTCATGGCCACAGATACTGAGTGATCCGAATCTCGAAACACTTGTCCACAATTTAGCAGTACTAAGAGAACTCGTGTTAGATGGTATACAAATATTTGACAGCAAGTGGTGTCAAACCTTATCATCTTCACTCCCTAAACTGGAGGTATTGAGTTTGGCTGATTGTTCTCTTTCAGGGCCTCTTGATTCTTCTCTCTTAAAACTTGAATCACTCAACAAGCTTAACCTCAGCTACAACAGTTTCTCAAGTGAAATACCAAATTTCCTCGGAGGGTTCCCCAACTTAATTTCCTTAGATCTAAGTTACTGTGATTTGTATGGAAAAGTACCACAAAGACTTTTACATATACGAACGCTTCAAGGTCTGTACTTATCAAATAATGAGCGTCTTCATGGTTCTTTACCGGAATTCCCGATGGATGGAAAGCTTCGGACGTTGGTGTTGTCAGACACAAGTTTAACAGGTGAATTACCAAATTCTATTGGTAATCTTAAGCTTCTATCTTGTATAGATCTCCGGAACTCTAAATTTCATGGATCAATCCCCGTTTCATTTTCAAAGCTAAACCAACTTCAATATCTAGACCTATCATCCAATAGTTTCACTGGTTTGATCCCATCATTCGACATGTCAGAGAGTCTCATCAAAGTAGACCTTTCTAATAATCGTTTAGCAGGTCCAATTCTTTCTCATAGGAATATGCTTCCGAAGCTAGTTAGCTTGAACTTGAAGAATAACTCATTCAAGGGAACGATACAATCAAAATATTTTACTCTTCCATCACTGCAGAAGTTAGACCTCTCCATGAATCATTTTACTGGCCACCTTGGTGAATTTTCCAATGTATCTTCATCTCCGTTGGAATGGCTTGATTTGAGTGATAATAAACTTCAAGGTCCTATTCCAGTATCAATATTCCAACTCTCTGAGCTGCTAGTTCTCAGACTTGATTCAAATGAATTTAGTGGCACAGTAAGTCTAAATATGGTCTTTCATAAGATGAGAAATCTCTCGAGTCTCAGCCTCTCAGGTAACAAATTGTCTATCCGTTCTACCGGTGCTAATTTTGCATTATTTCCTCAACTCGACAATTTGAGGTTCAGTTCTTGTAACTTAACCGAATTCCCTGTCTTTTTGAAAAATCAATCTAGGATGAATCTTCTTGATCTATCGAACAATAATATCCATGGAAAAATACCCAACTGGATTTGGAAGATCGGTAATGGATACCTTTATCACTTAAATCTTTCTCACAACTTTTTGGAAGATCCTGACCAACTCTTACCTATCAATAGTTTCCAGTCGTTGAATTTGTTAGACTTCCACTCCAACATGCTTCAGGGGAAAAATATAATCTTTCCATCAAATGTCAAGTTCTTGGATTACTCGTTAAATAACTTCACTTCCATAGTTGCAAATCTTTCTTTTTCCCGCTCGTCCATTATATCCTTCTTCTCTCTTGCAAGCAATCAACTTAGTGGGGTAATTCCTATGTCAATATGTGAAGTTGGTATTCTTTTGTTTCTTGATCTATCGTACAACAACCTGAGTGGACCTATACCTCCATGTATACTACGGTTCACCGAAGTTTTACTTTTACGAGGAAACAACTTTCAAGGAAACATTCCCGAGACACTATTTGTAGATTATTGTAATCTAAAGACACTTGATCTTAATGGAAACAGATTTAATGGTCATCTACCAAGATCTCTTGCAAATTGTACAATGCTAGAGGTTTTAGATTTTGGAAATAATCAATATACTGGTGGTTTCCCATCCTGGTTAGGGAATATGTCGCATTTGCGTGTTCTGGTGCTACGGTCCAACAAATTCTATGGTCCCTGGGGAAATCAAGGTACTAAGTGCAACTTGCCAAAATTGCAAATTATTGACTTATCCTCTAATAAGTTTTCAGGTTTTATATCCAATGAATGCTTTTCAAGTTGGAAGGCCATGATGGTAACTAAACGGATCCATGAGGATGATATACTAGGTGTTCAACTTAACGACACCAGAGATTACCAACAAACAGTGACCGTTACTAGCAAAGGGATAAACATGAAAGTGGTGAAGATACGAACCAGCTTCACAAGCATTGATTTCTCAAATAATTTATTCGAAGGGGAGATACCAGAAGCCATTGGAAATCTCACATCACTCTACATTCTTAACTTCTCAAGAAACGCCCTCACAGGCCCGATCCCATCAACTTTTGGAAATCTTACACATCTTGAGTCATTAGACCTCTCGCACAACATGCTGACAGGAGAGATCCCTTCTCAAATAGCAGGATTATCATTCCTCTCAGTCTTGAACTTCTCTTTCAACAAACTGGCTGGGAAAATCCCATCAGGCAATCAATTTCAAACATTCACTGCAGATTCCTTCATAGGAAATGATGGGTTATGCGGAGCTCCCTTATCCAAAGAATGCAGCTACATTTCCAAGTTGCCGCAAAATGGTTCAAGTTCTAACGACGATTTTGATTGGGTATTACTTGTAGTTACGTTTTTGGGATTCCTAGTCGGTGCAAGCATTGTTATTGGACCTCAATATTTTTGTAAAAGAGGGAGAGAATGGGCTAACGAGCTTATGAACAAAATGCTTCGTATAGAATGAAATGTTATCTTAGCAAACATTTATGAATGCACGTACTTATCTTAGCAAACATTGATATGATTGGTCTCAAAATTTTCATATTAAACCATTACGTTTTTTCTCGTTAATCAAATTGAGAATTCGCCGTTACAAACAATTACTATATCGCACTTGTGAAAGCAGAGAGTTTACTAGTTCCACTCTCACCTACTTCATTGAAGTGGACTTTCATGTTGCAATAGCTTCAAGTGCAAAATTTGTACTATAAAAAAAATAGATTTTCGATAATTAGATGCCAAGCACTTGTCATTTTACTGTATAAGAAGAAGTTGAGTAAACCCAAGTGTATTTTAAACTTGTCGTATAAAATCATTTTATAGTACAGTAGCAAAATTTAGTGCTTCAACACCCTTCTTCAAGTTGAAGCAACTAGAAAAGTCTGTCTTCCAAGCCCCAATACAGAGAGAGAGAAAGAAAGAGCAACTTGAGCTGATTCCCATGGGCAGGTAAAAAAAGGTGGAGTTGTCTATTCATAGCACTACTAGTACACGTGTATGCTTCATTCATCAATCTACCCAATCCGCACAAAATCACTATTTATTTTGCTACATTTGTGTCAGTGAAAAGACATATTTCCGTTATTGCCCAATTGTTTTCTTCATCTTTAATTCTGTTTTTCTTTGTTTGATCAGATCTCTTTAACCCTGATCCTTTTCCTCTAAATTTTTCCTTCAGGCCTAAAGTCGATAAAACAGACTTTTGATTGATCAAAAAAAAATTGTGTTGGTGATTAGTTAAGAAAAAAAATCAAAAATTTTGCATTTGACAATCCATAAACAAAGTAAATTAACAAAATATCAACCAATGATTCAAAATCGTCGATCTTTATTTATGTTTTTCTTGTTTTGAAAGTAACTTTTGTTGTTACGATCAAACATTTAGATCGAACAGTGAAAAAAAAATCTAGAAAATCCCAAAATAGAGTGACCATGAACTGCTAAATTTTCCTTTAATATCACAAATTAGTTTAATTATTCTTCCATTAGTTGATTTTGTATTTGCTGAGATGGGGAGATAGAGAAACGAGAGAGAAGACTAAAGAAAAATGACGAGAACAGTCAACTACAGATGTTTCATTTTCCATAACCATAACTCTGTAAGGGTGTTAATGGAAATATAATGATATTTACTAAAAATATATTAATTAAAACCTAACATTTTGTTTTCACTAGAAGTTTGCACTTCCAATACGAAAATACCTCGATTAATGAGCTGTTAATCTATGCATGAAGGCATGCATACATTAACAATTGTCTTTTTTAAATTTATTACCGGCAACTTCTTTGCGGTTGCCATTGAGCTGTTCAGCTTTACTACCAAAGTGGTAAAGTTCACCAAGGCATGGATCTATACGTTTCATATATGAGTTTATGGGAAATTTTACCGAGCAATAGAGGAGCTAGTATTGAATGTACGGAAATTGGGTTAATTGTCTAAATATTTTTAAAACATGGTTCAAATAGATGAGTAAAAATTAGTATAAGTGAAATGGACAACAAAAACATGGTAAAAATGAAACTGGATGCATTCTGATGTAAATTAAAAATAAGAAAAAGTATTTGAAAATAGGCAGGATGAAACTGTTTACATCATGACTATTTTTACAAATTCTTCCATTTAAACAGTATCAAATTTTACATGTCTTTTTCACCAAAAAGTTGTTAATTTTGGTCTTTTTAATCATTTTTGTGTTGAGGGTATCAGGGTAAAATATACTCCTTCCCATTTCTTTTTTTGTTAATTTGGCTTATTTTTAGGCAAATACTCCTTCCGTCCTAAATTAATTGAGCTAATTGGTTTTAAATTTTATCCCACAAATAATTGAGCTATTTCACTAATCAATGGGGTATTTCTAAAACTACCATTTTTTACTGTAAGAAATATGTATAATTTGATAGTCATGTTTATATTCGTTACTTAGGTGTTTTAAAATGTTTTTCAATAGTATAAAATTTACGAAAAACCGCGGTATAGTTTAAGAGATAAATCATCTCTAAATTTTACTAGTAATTACTACCTATAAGAATATAATTATCTATAAGAGTATAATTGTAAAAAATATTTATACATACTCCCCTTTTCTCCCTGCCTTAATAATTATGCAAACTCCAAATAGCTCAATTAATTTGGGACGGAGGGAGTATTAAAAACTGGAGGTAGTAATTCCCACCGGATGGGGCGATGTAAAGTCTAATGAGATTCGTCTAAGATTTTGCAGATATACCCAATTTACTGCAACAAACAAATCAGTGGCGGAGCTTGGTTTTTCAAACTAAGGGAGCTAAAAAAATAACACCAAGGCGGGCGAAGGCATCGAATTTTTTTTTTGGACATGATGGGACCAAACTAGTGAAAGTGGTGAGCTGAATGTTTTAGCCCCTTAAACTTTCGCTCTCCGCCTCTTTTGTTCTCTCTTCTTCCTACTCTGCAAATGAAATCACCAAGGCATCGATAGATTTTTGATTTGGAAGGTGGATATTATGGCTATGGTGGACTGAATTAATGAGAACAAGTGGACTAATTTAATGGATCAGGTGGACTAACTTAACAAATTTTATTTTTTAATGGGTAAAATGCTAAGATAGTAGGGTTTTGCAAGAAAAAAGGGGGCTACATCCAGGGTTAACCCCACTTTAGTTCCGCCCCTGAAACAAATCGACTGGTATGAATAAAGGCAAAAGATGAATTTCTAGTAAAATCGCCAAAACAACCTGAATATTACCGGTCTCGATGAATTTTATCCGATTGATATGTCCAAATGCAAGACAAGGCGGTGTGTGCAAAGAGTACAACACAATGTAATGAATTATTTATAAGCGTAGGAAAGGGGATAACATTAGCAAGCTTTACACGCAATATGGACATATGCACCTGAAAACTCCGTAATTCAATCCTTCATCCACGACTTTATTTTTACGTCTTACATTTTCCAATAACCCAATTAATTTTTCTTTTTCTCAATCCTACCAAAAGTCTTCTCTTCTTCGATTGCATCATTTTAGTAGAATCACTCTTCCGCTTCATCACTTATAATAAGTGAGGCACAAACACTGCTTGAATGAAGCTCATATTTTATATCATCTTCAAACAGTATGTCTAGTCCATTATCATTTCATGAATCCATGGATCATCCGCACCATGGGAATCTTGCCGATATTATCAATTCTTACGACGGGAAAGTCATACTTGTTGGCATTATGACATTACTCGTCGTAATTTCATTTGTTTTACTACTCCATGCATACGCAAAATGGGTCGTTAGTCAAGCTCGTGAAAGAAGAAGGGAAAGATCAGTGGTCACCATATCGCATATATTGGATCCTACTCTTTTGCATCACCACAATACTACTACACAATATTACAATGATAACCGTACGGGTTTTCTAAAAGATGGTCTTGATATTTCGACAATCGCTTCTCTCCCACTCTTTGTTTACAACTCCGGCGACATGATCCTTGGGTTAGTGTTAGATGAGTGTGCAGTTTGTTTGAGCACATTTGAAGAAGATGAAGTAGGAAGGTTATTACCAATATGTCAACATTCGTTTCATGTTGAGTGTATTGATATGTGGCTTCGATCTCATTCGAGCTGCCCGATTTGTAGATCGCCCGTAAAGCCGGAGAAATCAACAGTGGAGACTCATTCATCACCAAGTCACGAAATTTCAGTTAGTCTCTCCTCGTCTTCAATTGATACGATAGCTAATCAGTTATCATCTCATATTGATGAGGTTGCGAATAGTAACCCTCCTACTCCTCACGAAATTTTGGTTGAAATGCAGATGCCATCACCACCATTGCCGCCACCTCCACCACCATCGCCACCAATTACAGTTAGGAAATCTTTCAAGAGAACATTGAGCATGAAATGTAATAGATTAGATCAACAAAAGGTGTTCCCATCATCATCCTCTACCTAGTCTGTCTTAGCTAAGCGAGCGAGCGTTGGTTATATTATGGGCTTGTTGGTTATATTGTGAACCATTGAACCTATATTATGGGCTTTATAGAAAGGGAAAAATATTGTCTAGTCCTTTTTTAGGTGGTCCCAACTCTGTTTACTCATTTCAGAAATCACCTTTTCCATTTGGTCCATAATTATTTAAAAATATTAAATAGACCAAAGTACCATTTCGTGTTAATTCCTACTTATTTTTTGTAGCAGTTTATTTTGTCCGATGAACTCCGGAGTTCATTCCTTCAAATGAACACCTAAAAAAAACCTAAAAAAATTCTGTTTACTTGTTTTTTTTTTAGCAGTTCATTCTGTCTGATGAACTCCGGAGTTCATTCTTTCAAATGAAACCAAACTAAATCACATATGAAAACAGAGTTCATTCTGTAAGATGAACACAACACAAAACTTCATTATTATCACAAAAAACAGAGTTCATTCTTTCAAATGAACTCCTAATAAAACCTATATGAAAACCAAGTGCATTCTTTCAAATGAACTCCTAATAAACCTATAAAAGAAAATAGAGTTCATTTTTCAAAATGAACACACAACAGAAATTCGTAAAATTCAAAGTTCATACGTAAAAATGAACTGCAGTAGCATCATCTTCGTCGTCTTCAACAGCAGCAACAAACATCATCATCTTCAACAGCAACAGATCTTCATCTTTAACATGAGCAACAAACATCAAAACAATCGAGATCTTCAATACGAGCACCAAACAAAAAGATCATCATCTTCGTCTTCAACACCAGCAGAAAACATCAAAAACAGTAGCAAGAAATCAAAAAAGCATCTTCATCTTCGTCGTTTTCATAATCTATATATGATTCATCGTCTTCATCATCTCTGCAAATCATCTTCATCATCTCTGCGAATCAGAACCCTAGAAAAAAACACAAATCTTCATTGTTTCTTACACCAGCTGAAAAAGAAATAAAATTGAGAGGAAAGAAACTAGATTTAAAAATAAAGAGGAAAGGGAAAGTAAATCTGAGAATGAGATATTTTCTACTCATTTTTTGTATATATGAGGTCCCAAAAGGGTATTTCTGCCACCACACAATGATAATTACATCATCCATGACGTCACAGTAGGACCAAATCATAATTTCTAAGACCAAACAGTAATATATATATATATATATTTTTTCAAAGGACCAAACAGATAGTTGACTAGGTCAACTGGACTAGACTCTCTCTAATATATTATTCCTAGGACTAAATAATATTTCCTACTTTACAGAAAAATCTTGTTTGTTTGTTCGGGTTTGACTTGAGATCTAAATTTGACTCGGCATCTGATTCGACTTGAGTCAGATCTCACATCACTTTTTATTTTTTATTTTTATGATGTCTGACTAGGGTCTAATTGAATTAAGCATCATTTTCTACTTGATTCGTTGGGCACATAAAACTACATTCAAAAAATTTATGTAACTCTACTATTTAACATTTTTTTGAGTCAGATCCAGACAAGTCAAACAAAAAAAAAAAAAAATGATTAGTTCGATCTGAGTCGGCTAAAGTCTAATAGATTGGATGTAGGATGATTCCTCCTCCGAATCAGGTTGTTGAAATTCGAAAAGACAGTTTGGAATTCCACACGAAGTGGATTAGGACCGACTTAGTTGGACATCAACTAGAATAATGTGATTATTGTAAAGATAAACAACCTCTAAGTAACTGATGGGTTTTTAGCAAGGCTGCAACAATGGGGTTAATAACATTAGCATAGAGTTACCAATTCAGCGGATCCAATGATTGTTTTGTTTGGGTGTCATAAAGAATTTGGTAACCTCGTGAAGCAGTTATGGTTTGAGGTCATTGATAAACAATGGGGTTCACAATTGAGAAGGGATTGGAGGCACAACTTATTGCTTGCTTATTTGCTGGGGCAATGCAATTTTTGTAGGTTTTTTTGTAGAGTAAAAATAAAGTATGTTCCTGTTTTTATTTCTAGCAAAAACAAGAAGAATTTTGATGGACGCACATCAAACAAAATTTTACATAAAGACAAAACATTTATTCAATTGCTAATTTCATTCGTAGTACGTATATTGATTTGATTACATATTTTACATATTAATTACAACATCTCAAGTGATGTTGAGGATGTTATTCATATGTTCATTAGCCCATTCTCTCCCTTCCTTCCAAAAATATTGAGGTCCAATAATCATGCTTGCACCCACTAGAAATCCCAAGAAGCTCACCATCAGTAACACCCAATCAAATTCATGCAACTCATCGTCAGATTTCCAACCATTTTGCGGGGAAGACTCAGTGATAGTGCAGCTGTTAGATATAGGTGCCCCACATAATCCATCGTTTCCTTCAAAAGAATTTACTTCAAAAGTTTGAAATTGAGTGCCCCATGGAATCTTCCCCTCAAGTTCGTTAAAAGAGAGATTTAAGACCGAAAGGAAAGTCAATTCTGTTAATTCCAGTGGGATCTCTCCAGTAAGCTTATTCTGGGAAAGGTCTAACGACTCAAGTCGCGCAAGATTGCCAATACTTGATGGGATGGTACCACTAAAAGAATTTCTTGACAAATTCAAAGCATATAGGGAGCTAAGATTTCCAATCACTTCAGGTATCTCTCCTTCGAATTCATTATTTGAGAAGTCGATAAATGCAAAAGTGGTAAAAAACTTCACCAGTTCAATATCTAGTACCTTGCTTGTAACGGTGATCTTGTTTTGGTAATACAAGCCACTCACTCAGCTGTAAGAACCTAAATCCTAGTATCTGGTGATTTGATTGCGTTTCATCTACATTGACCATCATCCCTGTCCAACCCGAGAAGCATTTGCGACAAAGAGTACCCGTAAACTTGTTGGAAGAGATGTCCACTATCTGCAGCTTTTGCAAACCTAGACCAATTGCATTTCCTAGGGGACCATGGAATCTGTTGGACCGTAACACAAGAACCCGCAAGTTGGACATAGATCCCAATCTGGAAGGAAAATCACCCGTCAGTTGGTTATTTCCGAGGTCTAAGACCTCTAGCATTGCACAATTGGCAAGCGATCTTGGTAGGTGTCCTTTAAATTGGTTTCCATGTAGATCGAGCGTCTCCAGTGTACAAATTTTTGGAAATACGTCTGGTATAATTCCATCCAAATTGTTCCCTCTTAGATTTAGAACTCCAAGATTCGGAATAGACCCCAAACATGGGGGTATTTCTCCACTCAAGTTATTATGAGATAGATCAAGAACTTGAAGATAACCAGCTTCACATACTGATTTAGGGATTTCTCCGGTGAGTTGATTATTCGATAGAGATAAGTATATAGCGACTGATAAGTAAGAAGAGATATTTGGGATCATGGAGGTGAAGTTGTTTAATGAGTAGTCCAAGATACTGGCAAATGGTGGTAAGATCACATTCTTCCCTTGAAGCCGGTTGGAGCGAAGGTCGAGGGTAGACAACTTTTTAAAACTATTAGGAGGTGAGGGCAGTTGAGGATCCTCCAAGAAATTATATGAAAGATTTAAATAACCAAAATATCCTTCGTCATTTAAATAACCAAGATATCCTTCGCCAATCAAATGAATCCAGTTCGGTATCTTCCCTTTAATTTGATTCTCAGAAACATCCAGATACTCCAATCTAGATTGGTTACTCAAGAAAGCAGGGAATACGCTCAGGTTACAAGAACGCAACATCAATATATGAATTTCAGGAAACAATGTAAAATTGTCAGTAACAAAAGTGATCGAAAGTTTGTTTCCTGAAAGATCAAGACTTGAAAGATTCTCGAATTTGTGGAAAAACTTTTCAAGACTTAAAGTGCCATTGAAGTTATTGGAAGAAAGTGTGAGAATTTTCAGTCTAAAGAGATCGAATATTGACTCTGGAATGGGTCCTTCAAGCTTATTGATACTCATATCAAGATGCTCCAGCGAAGAAGAAGATCCACTGGGAAACTCGTCAAGACCACCAGTGAACTGATTCATCGTATTGAACGAATTCTTCTTCAAATTCAGATTAACTAGTTTCGGAAGCTTGTTCCATTCAGAAGGAATTGGACCTGTAAATTGGTTATACGAAAGGTCTATATCTGTGAGACTCTTAGACCAGCCGATAGATGGGATTGAACCAGTATAATTGTTCATTGAAAGGTCCAAATATTGAAGTTGGTTGAGGTTTGAAATTGAAGGGGGAATTGATCCATTAAAGCTACAGTTATCAAGCTCCAAGCGGGATAAAAGTGTGAGATTACCAATAGAATGTGGTAGTTCGCCTGCGAAGCTTGTATCTGACAGTACTAAGTTTCGTAGCAATTCATCCTTCGAAAATTCTGGCAAAGATCCCTGAAGAAGCTTATTGTCTGACAGGTATAAATTTCGAAGTGTTTTTAGCTGAAGAACTTTCTCTGGGAATTTTCCATTCAGCCCGCAAGAACTAAGATGCAAGGAAGTCAAGTTGAGGAATTCAATGAAGAACTCCGGTACTTCAGCAGAGATATTATTCTGGTTAAGTCGAAGTTCATAGAGTGATAGCTGTAAAAGAGAACTATCAAAAGGCCCTGAAAGATAACAGTTAGACAGACTTAACACTTGCAATTTAGGTAGTGAACTCGATACCGCGTTACACCACTTGCTACCGTGTGCGGATATGTTCACGCCATCTAACGAAAGCACTCTAGGCTCTTTCAAATTCTGAGTAAGAGTACGAAGATCCGGATTTTTCAGTGTAAATGAATAACTACCAGGTTGAAAAGTAGAAAGATCAAGGGTTACCAACCTTCTCATATGCGAAATCTCAATCGGAATTTTCCCACTGAAACCCGAGTTTGATAGATTGAGATAAGTTAAGTTGACGAGCCTACCGAACCCGGACGGAATTGGTGTCAAAATGAAATTATTGAAAGCCAAATTCAAGCTTTCAAGGTACTGTAACTTGAATAAGCTGCTAGTACTATTTAGTTCACCATAAATGAATTCATCACTCAGGTCTAAACTGGTAATATGACCACTTCTATCACAACCAACACCACCCCAAGATTTACAACAATCAGTATTCGAACTCCAAGAACTACGCTTCGATGAAGCCTTTATGTCAGACGGCAACATATGAGAAGAAGAAATAAGACTTTTGTTCAACTGGAGTAACAAAGTCTTCTGATCTTTCAAACATTGCCCATGCACCCAAATATTGCTGCCATTCATTTCTAAAACAATCAAGATTAAGAAAATAAGAAAGGAAACGCATGTAGTATAGTTTAACATTCTCATTGAATTAATATGGTGATAATTGTTATGATCAGATAATATTTCCATGAAGTGGAAAAAAATGTTTGATTTTGTAGCCAACCAAATTAGTGCATTAAGAAGAAGAAGAAAAATGAGGAGTCAAAGTAAACTTTTTCTTGATGATACGTTTACACCGGAAAATCCCGGGGCTGAACCCCGAGTGAGACAACTATCAAGATTGAATAAAAAGAAGAGTTTTATTTATTTGCTTGCTTGAAGAATTATTACATATGGTATACAACATGCCTATAAAAAAATAAAAAAAAAATTCTCTAGCTATTACACGTGATTAAAAAGGCTAGCACATTTAGGGGCGACTCAGTCGCAATTAGGGGCGACACTAAAAGACAAAAAAGGTCACCCAAACGTAAAATTGAGCTACCCTTTATCCGCGATTTTTCAAAATGGCAACTATACCCTTTTATAATCGGTAGCCAAAACAACAATCGGTAGGTTAGTTTGTAATCGGTAGGTTAAATTGAAAATATACCTACCGATTATTATGTAGATACTTCGGAAAATAATCCTTTGTTTATTCGGTAGCTTATCGAAATTTTAAGGCTACCGATTATAAGGAGCCCCTTATATAACCTTGGCCAAATCCCGGAGGTTCTGAGGGGTGCAGAGCCAACCATAACCACTTGGCTTGTTTGTGGATTTTATCTGTAATCGGACGGATAATATGTTAAAACCCTACCGATTATAAGTTGCCCCAAAATGATATTATTTCTAAAATCCTTCACGTAGAGAATTTAGAAATCTTCGATAATCGGTAATTTATACAACTACAAAACCTAGCGATTATATCGAGCCCCAGATCGAACCTTTTCCATATTTCATAGGTTTTGAGTGTACACAGCCAGCCATAACCACTTGGTGCGTGTTTTGGGTGCAGCGGTAATCGGAAGTTTTATATATTACAAAACCATCCGATCATAAGTAGCCCCAAAATGATTTTTTTCGAAAATCCTTCATGTATTGAATTTTGAAATCTGCTATAATCGGTAGGGTATCTACCTTAAACAATTTCCGATTATGTTGTTATTTGGTTCCAGGAAACCAATTTTTTTGAAACAGAATAATCGGATATTAAAAAAAAAAAATATCCTACCGAATATAATTATTCGGATGTCAGGGTGAAGATTTACCATCCGATTGTTGGGTGGTTTGGCTACAGAAAAGAAAGTTTTTGGGCACAGAATAATCGTAAGGAACTCATAAAAACGAACTACCTTTTAATATAATCTTTAACCAGTGAAGGAATATATATTCCCGATTATGGTGTTATTTGGTTCCAGGAAACACATTGTTTTCACACATAATAATCGGAAATGAACCATTAACAACACTATCGAATATTGTTATTCGAAATGATTGGTGAAAAATAACCCTCCGATTGTGGTGTTGTTTTGATACAGAAGGCAAGTTTTCTTTACACATAATAATCGAATGGAAGATTATATTATTAACCTTCCGATTCTGACTACATGTTTTGCAAAATATCCAGAATCGGTAGGTTAAAAATATATAAAGCTTCCGATTCTGACCAAAAATGCAAAAACCACAGAATCGGTAGGTTATTTTATAAACTTAACCCTCCGATTGTGTTCCAGAATTCAACACTTACATGTGTTATCATGTGATTCGCTTGAGAGTCATCGTTAAATGCATAAACATAGCAATATAGCCATTCATAATCCATAAAAGGAAGAATTCACAATCCATAAACATAACGCAGCAACTAATAATCCGACCCAAACTTTTAAAACGACCTAATCCGGCATAAACTTTGAAAACCATAAAGTTAACTAAAAAAAGCGAGAGTTTACAACATCGAAAGTTTATTTCTTCTTTTTTCCCATGACTTTGTGACCCTTACTGCCTCTACCACTTGGACGAACATCATCACCGGTTTCATCAACTTGAGTGCTCGGTGACGCCCGAGTTCTTTTTTTCACAACCTTTTTAGGTTGCTTGACTTTATCCCCAAACCAAGATGCATAATCTTCATTGTCAATGTTATCAATCATCTCTTGGTGCTCTTTTATCTTCTCAAGTGGCACAGGCTGTCCGGATTTTATGCAATTAGTGCACCATTTGGACAAACCTCTTAACATGTTCATCTGTTTTAAAACATAGCATACCATCAAGGACGGATCTAGCCTGATTTTGACCCATAAAATAAAACTAAATTAAGAAACCAATACGTACCAATCTATCGAAACCCGGAGGTTTGTCTTTGAGGATACTCTTATATGGTGCGGGCTTTGCTTTAAGATCACGGATTACGCGAAAATGAGAAACATCCCGATACCAATCCATATAGTTGGGAGCATTTTCATAACCGTTGTTGGCTTTCCTTCCACCGCTGATCAAGAAATCCATCCTTCTATCCCAATGGTGTTTGCAGGATGGGTTACCCTTGTAAACCACTGTGATAGAAGTTTTATCTGAATTACATTTATCCACATCCAACCAAAAATTCCCATTTATGTGGCACTTTGGTAAAGCTTGTACATAACTGTTTTGTCGCATCACCCTCGAGGCATTGTACATCACGTATCCGGTTGGGTGCCAAAATGGCCCAAAATAAAGGGCCAAATCGGACCGACCTGCGATATGTCCATTATCTCGGTATTCCTTGTATGGATCAAAGAATACGTCTTGGGCTTTCAGTGAGTCCAAAACCTCCCTCAAACGAATCAGCTGCTGCTCTTTTGATCTAGAATGGTTGTCATCGAAGACGTACTTCTTTCCTCTAGGCTGACCTGGCGCCCACCCCGGTTTTTGAATGGCCAATTACAAGATAGGGAAGTGGTCGTAAATCCATGTCTGTATTGACATTTTTGCAAGTTTTAAGAAATTGTTTCTTCGATGGTAGAAAAATAAAAAAACAACAAAGTATGTAGGAATAATAAAAATACCTGTAGTAGACTCACGTTCCCGGCCACTTGGCTAATTCCAAGCCTCGACGCCTTTCTCAACTCTTCCATCAACCACGCATGGCATGTCGTGCCCCAAGAGTACTCATGCACTTTATTGAGGGGATCCAGTAGTTGTAAAAGGTTGGCGTCGACCCGATTGCCACTAGTATTGGGGAAAATTACACATCCCAATACACATAGGAGATATGCGGTGGCCGCATGGTTCACTTGCTCATCAGTTAAAGTTCCGTTCTCTTCTTTTTCCTTGGTACCCTTGAACATATCCATCAGAGTACCAATGTTGAATTGTCTGGTTCTATACCCCATGCATCTCTTGAACTCAGTTTTTGATGTTTCTTCATCCCAACCAAAACACTTGTTAGTTAGAGCATAGAGTTTGACCCATTCCAACTGCTTTGTGAACTCAGCCCTGACACCGTTTCCATGGTCAAGGAGTCCAAGAATCTGCACAGCATCATATGGGGTAATCGTCATCTCTCCAAACGGCATATGGAAGGTGTCGGTCTCAGGATAAAGTCTCTCCACAAACGCCGATATATCCACCCGGTCATGTTCCAGCATAGAGTTTTCAGCAGCATTATCCAACCCCGAATTTGCAATAATTGTGTTGAACCTTTGACACTCACCGGATAAAGGCCATTCCAGCATTTTAGGTGGTGCGGCGGTGGGTTTGAGTAAACGAACCGCATCAGAATGGTACTATTATACACATGAAAAGTTAAAAACAAATTATAATTACCTAAACTTATTACCCTTAAAACTACTATTACGATTACACAAAAAAATTACGTACATAAAACGGATACGATTATTACCTCAGTTTCATATATTTCTATTGCCCAGGAATCTTTGTATCCAAATAACAATTCTCCTCCATCAGCCGGCATCCCAAGGATTGTTCCTTCTGGAATATCCTTCACCTTGAGTTCTTTTGGGACTAAGTGTTTTGCCTTCTTTCGAGGGGGGTTTTTATTTTCGTCTTCTCCTTCTTCTTGCGCACCACTGGGTTGTCCACCTTCCATAAATCTTTCTTCTGGTGCTTCTGGTTCAATAGAAGGTTGAATTTCAGGATGTGATTGTGGAGCAGGTTGTTGTACAACTGATTGAACTGGCTGTGATTGTGGGGCACTTGAGCGAACACCTTATTCAAGTGGGTCTTCTTGTGGGGAAGGTTGTTGAGTTCCATGTTTAGCACTTGAAGTGGATTTAGTGACCCTAGCTCTCCGGGCACTAGCTGTCAAGTTCTTACGCCTTTCCATCCTTGCACTATCCGAGACCACTGCGTCTTCGGGTTTTTTTCCTCGCCTATCCCTAAATAGCATGAAATGGTAAAATAGATTTATAATCGGAAGTATAAGTTAAGAATAAGCGTCCGATTATAAATAATCGGAAGCATAATTTCACCATACTCTAGAGAATACACATAATCGGACACCAAAAATATATTATACTTGCCGAATATGCAGCAGTTTGTGTCCAGGAGATACATAAGCCTATTATAATCGGAAGGAAACCTATGATTTTAGCAACCGAATATGACAAATGTTCTTTAACAGTGGGAATTGTAGGAATAATCGGAAGTTTACAAATATATATAACCTCCCGATTCTGTGTAATAACCGAAAACCCTAAGACAAATTTCGTGATTTCTTCGAATTAAAGTAATAAAATCCCAAATCTAACAGTATAATGTTACCTAATAGGGGCCATCTGGAGTTTCCTGAGAGTTTGGTTATCGGAATCATCTACATCATGGACTTTTTCTTCATCACCTTGTTCGTGTTCTTCGGTGAGAACCTCTTTATTACGGGCAGGCACTCCAATGTTTGAATCACCCCTACGAACCACATTTTGGTTTCGACCCGATTTACGCACTTTATCTTTCATATTCTTAGAGAATATTCGACGATTATTCGATTCGACGATTAACGATAACGATGTATTGAAGCGGAGTTAACGAGGGGGGGAGTTTTGCTCTCTGTATTCGGAGAGCAAGAAGAGGATGGGAGAGTTGAAGTTGAAAAGAAACGAAATGAAAAAAGAATTTAGGTTTACATCGGTTTTATCTTTCAAAGGTACTATAATCGGATGTTAAAAAAGACATTTAGGCTACCGATTATATGTTTCCCATAACCACTTGAAGCTTGTTTTGCGACGTAGCATAATCGGTGGTTTATTATACTAAATTAACTTCCGATTATAGGTTGCCCCAAAAATGAGTTTTTCTTAAAACCCTTCAATTCCACAATTTTGAAAATAAATATAATCGGTAGACAATTTGGCTACCGATTATATGTTTCCCCTAACCACTTGAAGCTTGATTTGCGACGTGTCATAATCGGTGGTTTATTATACTAAATTAACTTCCGATTATAGGTTTCCCCAAAAATGAGTTTTTCTTAAAACCCTTCAATTCCAAAATTTTGAAAATAAATATAATCGGTAGACAATTTGGCTACAGATTATATTTTTCTACTACATTACCACACCTTTGCCAAAATTTCACAAGTTTGAGGTTAATGAACCAGCAGTAACCACTTGGTGCGTGTTTGCGGCGGAGCATAATCGGTGGTTTATTATACTCAACTATCTACCGATTATAATAATCGGACTCTTTCATATTCAATCGGTAGGAAAGATACTATATTATGGTGTTGGGAATTTGTTTTGGAGTAATAGTCCCAATGACTCCCGATTGAGTGAGAGACCTCCCTCAAAAAATAGGAGAAGTGGGTATATTTTTACACTACTTACGAGTATAGGTAGCAAACTTCCATAAACATGAATGGGTACGAAGAAGTACATGAAGTTGTTGAAGTTCAAGATTCATTACCGTTTAAAGATGACGATTTGGGGTATTTATTGAATGATACACACTTTGATGGAGATGAAACCCTAGAGGACGATTTAATGGAAGAATTTGGACAATCACCTGAAATCAAAGGTAACAATGCGTCAAACAATCAGGTATGTTGTTAACAAACTCTAATAGCAATGTTATGTGTGCTTGTGTGTGATTTTGAACGTGAAAATTCGTCACCTGTTATGCATTGAATGCCATTAACGAATATTAATCGGTAGTCATATTAGTATAATTATCTACCGATTATTTACAATCGAGAGTATTTTATGTATGAACTTACCGAATACAATAAAAATCCCAAATTGAGATGTTCAATTTGTATTGATCGGAAGTTTTATAATTAACAAAACTTCCAATTATAAATAATCGGTAATGTGTGTTAGTATTCTTTTACCGATTGTTATACAATCGGTTGTACAATCATAAAACTTTTATCCGACTATTAATGCGTAACATGTTGTTGTGGTGCGTAGGATGACGAATATTTTTTAAGGCATGATACTTCCGTACACTATGAAAACGATTTGGTATGTTCATGAATTATCTTTTCTTTTTCGAATCATGTATGTTATATGGTTATGCTTATTTTGTTTGTTTTGTTTTATACGCATTTAGATATTTCAAAGTAAGAAGGAGGCCAAGGCTTGGCTAATGAACAAGGCAAAAGAGAACATGTGCGTGGTAGTTCAAAACCCTTGTTTGAAGAAGGGTCGGTTTGAAATGACTTGTGAGAGAGGTGGGGTGAAGAAGAGTCACGAGGGAAAGAATAGTAAGTATGTAAGAAAGACGGAGAGAAAGAAATACCGAACTCATACAAAGAAAATTGGATGCCCCTTTAAGATTGTCTTCTATAAGCCCAATGGTAAGGATAGTGTAGAGTGGAAAATGTCTAAAGTTGCTAATGGTTGTCATAACCATGATGATCCGGATACTCTTGTTGGACATGTAATGGTTGCGAAGTTAAAACCACATGAAATGGAGACGGTGCGGTCAATGCGGATCCAAAAGCCGAGTGCGATCTTAAGTAAAATTAAGGCGGACGACCCCGAAAACTTGTCTTGTTTGTCTACTATTCAGTCGGCGCTAGCTACGATCAAAAGGAAGGAATGGGATGGTAGAACGGTCATGCAACAATCTCAGTGGTTAGCTGCGTTACATGACTACACGTTGAGAACGGAAGAAAGGGATGGTAAAGTGGTACGTATTTTCTTGGCACATCCCGAAATGATAAAATTGTCTCAGTGTTTTCATGAAATTTTGTTGATAGATGCCACTTACAAGACAAACAAATATAACATGCCGTTGTTGAACATTGCTTGTCACACGTCGGACAAAAACACGTTTACAATTGCATGGGGTTTAATGGATCATGAGAATAACGTGAGTTTCATTTGGATGTTGGAGACGTTGAGGACCATTTATAATGGGGATGATTTTCCGAGGGTTATTGTAACGGATAATGATCAAGCATTAATGCATGCAATAAGGGTTGTGTTTCCTGAAGCTCGAAACTTGCAATGTACGTGGCACATTCAATGCAACATCAAACACAATTTCCATCTCCATTTCAAAGCTAAATAACAGAGGAAGGGTACAAAGAGGTCGAAGGAAGAGGATGAGCGCATTAGTAAATTAACGGTGGAAGAAAAAGAGGAAGAGAAGAGGTTATTTGATGAAAAATGGAAGGACGATGGAATTATTTGGAGATTGTTCATGAAAGCGTGGGACAAAATCGTGTGGTCGAAGACCGAGGAAATTTACGAACGGAACTTGAAGAAATTGGAGGATGAATATGGCAAGGACTACCCAAAACCGGTTGAATATTGTAAAACACAATGGTTAACGATCAAGGAGAGGTTTGTGTTTGCATGGACATATGAATGTCGCAATTTCAAGAACGAGGCGACAAGCATAGCGGAGGGGTCTCATGGCCGGTTAAAGAAAATACTTCAAGGTAGTCAAAATGGAGTTGTATCTATCCAAGAAGCAATTCATGAATTCACGAATCGAGATCTCGTTAAGATTAAGGGTTCTATGCAATTAAGTGTACATAGATTCCCGACGGAACATGAAAATGAAAGATTGCTTCTAAGGGGCATTGTTCATAATGTTTCAAGATGGGCAATAAATCACATGATGAAACAATTGAAGTTATATAGAAATTACAATGACGAGAATACGGTTTGTGTTTGCAAAGATATGATAGGTATTGGTCTCCCATGTCGTCATAAAATGGGTACGTACGTCGATGTGATTGACATCAATGATATTCATCCATTTTGGAAGCAATTAAATTTCACTCCAAGCACCCCGGTAGTTGATGGTCCGTCGTTCTTGGATTCGGAATTGTGTGCAAGAATAGTCGAGCATTATGCTACAACAAATGGCGCCAAGAAGCAAGTATTGATGCATGATTTGGAGCAAGCTCTTCACCATAGTCTAAGGGAGGTTGATGAACCTATTAAGCAAAAGGGGGCGGGTAGGCCCTCCGAAGTGTCTTGGTCCATGGGAAGAAAGGAATTGAAAGAGCATTTGTCTAATCGAAGAATATTGTGTAGGCATGAGCGTTCCGAAGCCCAATTTGATGATGAGCCGCAACCCAAGAAAAGAGGTCGTCCAAGAAAAGATCAAAGTGGACCATCCGGCCGACAAGTGGGGCCAAATGTCTCTACGAATCCTTCTCAAGTGAGTCAAGCCGTGGCGGTGGAAGAAGTTTTGTTAGTGGAGACCCAAACTACCTCCGTAGTTATAGATCAAATGAGCAACTCCCAAGAAACACAATCAATGGAAATGGTGACTATAAGAGAGAAGTATGGTACTCTTCGTTGTCCTAGGGATTTTCATGGAAAACCTACGCGATCAAGGTATACAATTATAGAAGAGTATATGAAACAACTCCCTCCCCTCATTGTTCCATTTGTTTTGTCCACCGACGAGGTGGATGGGGATGGTAATTGTGGATTTCACGTCGCTACGGAACAAATTGGTTACTTTGGAGAAGTTTTGGACGAAGATGTCACCGAATGGCAATATTTAAGAACTAAGATGGCGGTACAACTAATAAAGGACAAGGATTTCTATATGGGGATGATGAATCAAGGAGATATACACGACAAAGAGCTAGAGTTCAAAAACTTAGTTGCGCTTGTAAAGTGCCGAAAGGGATTGAAGACCATCGGATCAAAGTATTGGATGCGAATTCCTTCATGTGGATATCTCTTAGCGGACGTTTTGAATTGCGTGGTACATTTCTTTTTTCCACTTAAGTATGGACATTCCTTTACGTTTGCACCTACAAGGACGGTTTGCGATGATTCGGTTAAAGATAGAAGAATTGTGATGGCATTTGTGAATGAGATGCATTTTATCGGTTTAAGAGTAAAGATAGATTGCCAATTACCTCCGTTGGATGGTGCGACGGATTACTTCACAACGAATCATTGTAAGGATTGGTTGAAACAATATGAGACCAACATGTTCGATTGGGATTGCGTCATGAAAATCAACTTTCCGGCAGGCATACTCGAATTAGTTCCCTCGGATGATGAAGATGAATGATCGTTACTTGCGGAATTTGAATTTTTTGGAATTTTTTTGGAATGCTTTGTGAAGTATAAATCCATAATCGGTAGTTAAATTATAAATATGTCAACCGATTATAAATGCTTTTGTAAACAGACTCAATCAAATTTATAATCGGTTATTAAAACTTCCAAGTTACCCTCCGATTGCAAGTCTAACAAAATTACTAAAATTTATTCCCCAGAATCGGTAAATAACATCTTACATTAACATCTGATTGTCACCAAACTCTGAAAACAATTTGAAAAAGTTTCCAAGAATCGGTAGACAAAACTTAAAATATACGTCCGATTATTTTCAAACTCTGACATGAAAAGATGAAAATCTCCCCAGAATCGGTAGATAAGAGATAACAATAACTTCCGATTGTAACTATTAATCAATATTTATACGGTGGTCACGGACTTCAGGAATTCATAACTCCCATCATAAGTGAATTCTTCGCCCTTTTCCACAAAGTACTGTGTTTTTGCGAGTGCCTCCTACATAAACAAACACAAAATAATGCCAAGTTAGTTTTATTAAGTATGATTAGACACCCGGTGTTAAAAATAAAGAATTTAAACCATACTTACAAATTGTTGGATTGACAAGCTTAAGTGGCTAGTATTAAACATCCTCTTTTGTATCGTTATATAATCATTTACCCCTTTTTGGACAAGTCGGAAACGATCATGAACTTGTTGGAGTGATCTTTGCTTTGGATTTACATACTTTCGCACAAATTGTCTATATACCCTCGACCAAAAGACTTCGACTGTTAACGTTCCCGCCATGACATCTTCACGTCTTGTTTCATGATACCAGGTTTTCACAATGACCAAATCTTCTGCTGCGTCAAACGTTTCCATGCTAGTAAGTTGAGATATATAAAGAATGAACTAGAGTAGACGATGGAAAAGATATTTGTAGAATACACAATGTTATATATGTGTTGTTTGCTGCATAAATAAGAAGAGTTTAACCATCTTATGTAAATGACACTCCCAACGTATCTTTTTTTTTTGGAAAAAATGGCCGTTGATGCGTACTTTCCAAGACTGTACTGAAGTTGCGTACAATTATTACACATAATTGGTAGTAAATTATGTAACATAAGTAACCGATTATACTAACTCGGAACCTTAGGATACTTGTCAAACTACCGATTATAGACTGTTTTGTTAACAGGGTAGAAAGTTTCATTAGGGAGGTATAATCAGAGGTTTATCAATATGTTTTCGCTACCGATTTTGTGTGTTTTTGAGGCTCGGCTTCAAAAATAGCCGTTGGAGTATAATCGGTAGTTAAATAAATAACATAAACTTTCGATTTTCTTGGTGTTTGGGAAATTCAGTACAATATCACCCCAACATCATCATAATTTTACATTGAACTTCCACAAATTCTATTACAATGTATTTTGATTAGCGACGTGGACGTGTTGGAAGAGTCCTAAAAGGATTGAATCTTTCCATCGCCATAAGGATTCTAAAATGAGCTTCATAATGGAAGCTTGATATTTTCCATCTCCGCCATTCCCCGAGAGATTGTTCTATAACCTCATCATTGGTTGCACCCCTCAACCGATATTGATTCACAAGATAAGTTAAATCGAAAAATTCTCCGACGCGTCCGTTTATTAAACCAATTCGGTAGAAAAGATCAGCAGAGTGACGGTTGTTTGGGTTACCGGTGTTAGCGCAGAATTTTTCGTGAATTCTCCCCAAATAACTCATACTTATTATGCCTCCTTGCCTCCGTTCTGCTCCCCGTCTCGGATAGAATTGAACGTAGCGCCTACATAAAGATAAATCTTCTTCAATCGTGAACTCCGTTGGATTAATGAATGGTTGGGCCATTATGTTGAAGATGAAGTTGGAGAGAGTTTACAGGTATTTGTGTTCCATAGAGGGTACAAGGATACAATCCTTATATAGGGTTTAGAGTTCCAACGGCTCTTTTTTTGTTGGGGAAATTGTATAATCGGTAGCCAAATAAGGAATTTATCTACCGACTATATAGTTGCCCCAAATTTTGTTTTGGGAGAAATCTCAAATTTACGAAATTGAGAACTATAATAATCGGTAGTTTATATGACTACCGATTATAAGTTGCCCCAAATATTGTTTTGAGAGAAATCTCTAATTTTACGATTTTGAGAACTATGATAATCGGTAGTTTATATGAGTACCGATTATAAGTTGCCCCAAATCTCTTCTTTGGGAGATACTATAATCGGTAGTATAGTGAGGTTATTATTACTACCGATTGTTATAGGACCAAGATTCACGTTTGGCACGAAATCTATATTAATCGGTAGTCAAATATGATTATTAACCTTCCGATTTTGTGTTACATAATCGGACACAAAATTGCTTCCGATTATATAAGGGCATTAACGTAATCTCCACGTTTTTTGACACCCCTTAACGTGGCCTCTGGGTTGGGAATAAAAAAGTCGCCCCTAATTGCGAATGAGTCGCCCCTAAATGTGCCAGGTTAAAAAGAATTTAGAGACCAACTTTCTAATGAACTCTCTAGACTACTTTTTTTTACTAAGCCATTAACTTTCTAGATTTTCCTCTTTAGACTAAAAACAAATTTTTGACTGACCTTATATTCTTTGTTTCTAGCCTAGTTAGAAATTCGGCGAATAATTCGCGAATTATTCCGAATCCTAATACGCGTACAATGTGGCCTCCCCGACTAATTCACGAACTATTCGGATTCGCGAATAATTCGTCTAACTAATTCATGTGGCCTCCCCGACTAATTCGCGAATAATTCGTCTAACTAATTCGGAATCTGTGTTGACTCAGTTGACTGACCACGCTTTGACTCAAACCTAGTTGACACAGCCTATTCCCACCCTTGGGAAATGTAATGAAAAAAATAGCAGGGGAGATTCGAACCTGCAACGCCTTTCTTTCGAGGAAAGCCATCACACCACCGTTCCAATGCTTCGTTTTTGATACAAGTATTTTATATTTCATAGATAACCAAGTTATACACCACTAGAACCTTCCACACCATCATACCAAAATCATGTTAAAATGTTTTTTCCCACCTTACTTCCAAGGATATATGAAAATTAATCTTAAATAAAAAATTATAAATACTTGTCAATTTGCTATACAGTAAAACTTCGATAAATTAATTACTTCGCTAAAAGGGAATCGAACCCAAGTCCTAAAGTTCACTAAGTGTAACCCAAACCATTGTGCCAAGCGCTGGTTGTTGTTAATTGCTTCATATATTTTTAATATAATGCATTTTTACTTCATATTAAAATGTATTTACCACCATATAAACCATAAATTAGTCATTTATATCTATAGATATTTACTCCCTCCGTTCCACTTTAGATGAGTGATTAGGGTTATTTTTTTGCTCCACATTACTTGATAGTTTTCATATTTTTCCCACAAAACTACCAACATTACCTTAACATTTTGTCTTGGAACCATAAATTTATTTTCAATTACACTAATAGCAATTAATGTTTGAAGATTTTTCTCAAGGGTATACATAGAAAACTTTTATCTCTCTCTATTTCTTAATCTACGTGTAAACTCCTAAATCATCAACTAAACTGGAACAGAGGGAGTATTAATTTATTATATATGTCTGCCGAATTTTGGAAGACGAACTGATATCTGGAAAACGAATTATACACGTATGTATACCGTTCTGTACTACTGCCGAACCACGAACCGAAGACCGGATAGTTGACCGAATTTGATTTTTACAAATCCGAATAATACCCGTACGTTTGCCGTTCCATACGTATGCCGAATCCCAACTTGCTAACTAGGGTTTCTAGAACATATTTAGACTAGGACAAAAAAAGGTAATTCCAACACTACCCTTGGGACCCGCTGGAATTAGTAGGATGAGTATATGGGCAATGGGCCCCACTGAGATTTGTGTCTACCAGGAAATTTTACGGGATTTCAGCCCTGGTAGACGTAGCATTATTGTACTATTGGTCTCTGGTTAATCAAAATCTCTACTACATTTCTTTTATACTATAGTCAACAGTATACTTAACTTGTATCACTGTATCGGAGTCTATCCAACCTCTAAAAAATAACGTGTTCCAAAAATTACTCTCTAAAGTATAAGTATGCAGGAGTGGAAAACATTTTTCAATCTTGGGTATCACTTGCAACTTGCAAGTGATGAATTTTGGTTGGTACCATCGGCAATATCATGAAGGTAAACTACCAAGGAAGTGCACACAAGAAGGTCAAGGAGCATTAAAGAAAATATCGCCACCATTGAAATGATAGAATGTACCACATGGTCTACCACTATCGCTACATTATGTCTCTTAAAGTTCAAGATGCATATACCACCTTCCCTGAAAGTTTAACTTTGACTCTTCGTTCTTCTTCTCTTCACCATTAATTGTACTTCGGATTAAGAGAAAACGCGTTTATTTTTGTTCGCTGGTCTCTTCATTTTTGGACTTTTTCCGATTTTGAATGATAGTTCTATCAATGGGGACAGTATTGGTACGATGTAGATTGGGTTGACTGTCGGTAGATTTTTCAATTGATATGGAGCATGCTTGGTTATGGATGTTAAGAGCAGTTTCTATGGAATGAACAAACTTGGAGTTTGTTTATTTTGCTCCCACTAAGAAATGAACAAACATAAAAAAATAGATGTTCAAATCAACAAATCTAATGCTTTGAACATTGAGTCGGAATAGCCAACGCACGTCTGTGGTAAACACGGGCGTCATTGATAAAAAACGCTGGCGTCCGAAGAAAAAATGCCAGCGTTTGTATGTCTAACGCGCGTTTTCAATAAAAGCGTCGCGTCAGTACTAAAAGCGCCCACGTCTGTCCCAATAGCGCCAACGGCTCAATCTGAACGGCTACAAAAACTTGTGATCCAACGGCAACATTTTTTGAAATCTATAAATACACACATTCTAAATTCACACATTCAACTCTAAATTCACACATTCTTCTCTTCACTCTCAATTGTTGATTGAACATGTCTCGACCCCGATTAGTTCGATGAGTTTCGTATGCTAAAGAAGAAGATGAATCTATTTGCAGAAACTATGTTTTTTTATCTACTCAGCTTGCTTCGGCAAACTATCCATGGGTGAATTTCTGGGCGGTTATTCACAATGGGTTCTGCAGTGACACTCGTAATCCGAGTCGTCGTTCTATATGCGATATAGAAAATCCTTTTGGTACAATTAAGAAAGAAGTAAGTGAGTTTGTAGCTTTAACCATACAAGTAAATTGATATCGACTGAGAGGTGAAACTGATGCTGAGATGGTAACAAGATCTTTGGCTGAATGGAGAAGATGGAAAAATGTGGCTTTTCCTTTCGAAAAATGTTTTGAAATCCTTAAGGGGTTGAAACTGTTCAACCCCTTCTTTATAGTTGTTATTCCACCCAGTACTTCTTCTCATTAGTGAAGCTAATGTAATGTAGTCCATCGTAATTTAGTGAAGGCAATGTAAAACGCTTACTTTTAAACATATGTAATTTTATTTAATTAAGACTGTCGTACTTTTAAAACTAAAACTACAAATGTAGAAGAATTAAAAATTACAATAATATCTCTAACGTCGCTCATCTCTAGCTCCCTCATTTTTATTTTCTAGAGCCAATAATTCAGAAAATCCTTGGGATAGACCTAGGAAATACCCAATTGCAAACATATTATATAAATTTCCGATTGTTGATAGACCTGGGGATAGACCTGGATGAGCAAAATATGGCGATTGGAAAGCACTCTGTGTACTCGGTCCTCCAAGTATATAAGAGGTTTGTTGTTGTGATGGTGTTGGTATGTAGTATTCATTTTGGTTGTAGGGAGAGAATGATGATGAAATGCGCCTAGGTTCAAGCCGAAATGCCTGAGATTGAGATACATGCACAAGTTGTGGTGCAGTGTTGTGATGTGTTTCTCGCACCACATTTTGTTGTGTTTCTCGCACCACTATTTCTTAACTATCTTGCCATGATCTGTTGGTTTCTTTACCTTCGTGCCATGATTTGTTGCTCCAGGTGGAACCAGAAGACTGTGACCGCCGCCCATCATCATTTACATGCGGACTCAATCCAAACATTGAGTTTGTCTTCCATTTTCGTACTCCTTCCAAGTGCGTCACCTCTACTTGTCGATTCAGCCAATACAAATAATTCAATTGTTTCCTCAACTCTGGCTCAGTGGCAGTCACATTGTTGTAAGGATAATCACGGTCCATACCTTGGGAAACAATGGGGATCGTGGTTGGCTCACCTTGTGAAGTAATACTTTGTAGCTCCCAATGAATTTCGGGCATATTTGACGAAGATGATGAAGAACTTGCACCCGTCCTCGGATAAGTCATAAAGCTTGGCTCTTGTGGAGGTGGTTGGCAAGGAATGATACTTGGATCATGGGACATGTTTGATAACCCTCGGAAATCTAACCCATAGACGTGCATGTTTTGTGTCCCAATTACATGCCTCATAATTGATGTGTACCAGTTGACATACTGCGCTTCATCAATATTCCTCTGTGTATTTAGTTCATACCTCTCTCAACCGATCCTTCTCAGTCGATCAAAATCTGATGCAGAGGTTTGCATCTGTTGTAGCGGGTTAATTGCAATTGCAAATATACCTTGTATTTGGTACTGCACTCTTTCTCCCAGATACCAAACCTCTCTTTGTGATTCCGAACTGTAAAAAATAACTCTACGCATAAAATAATCAAGAATACTTACTCCAACACCATGACCATACTGAGGTAAATCAACGTAAGGGTGAACAACTACGTTGTTGTGGCTCCGAGTCATCTACTGTAACTTGTGAAAAAAACTGGATCCAAAGACATCGCTACCAGTGTTCCTCTCTACGTTTTTCTTCATATACATGTCCAACATTGGAAATCTAAGTTTCCGGCCTCTTAGGATTGGTTTACCAACACGGAAGTAGGTATACCACCAATACTACAAATTACTCCATAATTTTAGAAATTTGACTGAATAATCTACATTAGTAATAATAATAAATTTAAAAATAATTATTTTGATATTTACCTCTATGATGCCCCATAAACTAGTGAAGTTAAAATCGCCCATGGACGCTTTATCCAGCGCGGTACAATTCTCCTAAAATGAAAGATCCCCAGTCATAATCTGGTGCTTTGTCGAGATCTTCTAACGCTTCAAACCAACCAATACGAGCAACATAAGTTGAGTTTAGAAAGAATGCCTGACCCAGTACCCATAAGATAAATATCCTTTCGAGTTCAGGATAGTCATTTACATGTTCTGGGTTTCTGGGTTTGGTTAGGAAAATCTTTAAGGCCGCACATCTAATCCCACCTCCTTTCAATTGTTTATAATCTTCACGAATTTCTGATTCCACAAAAGAGTGACAAAGCGTCTCCCATTTACTATTTGACATCCATTTGTCTTGGTTGAATGGTGTAGGGTCTCCCATTCCACTTGGAATCCCAACAATGAAATACAAATCAAGGGGAGTAATTCCTGTTACAAGTATAATATCAACTATATATGATTATTTAAAAAAATTAATTTAAGTTAAGTTAAAAAAAACTTACCAATTTCGAAATCCATAAAATGGAATGTGTATGTCGTCATCCACCACCTTTCTACCACTGTTTTTGGAATTTTTTTGTTATGTTTTCTAGGCTTTATTCTATAAAGAGCACGCCAAGGATATCTGTCAATCCTTTCTCGGACTGCAGGGGGTAGACCAATATAAATAACATTTAATTCTTAAAATCCACCTCTCGTGACATAATATTCCTCATAGTTCATGATGCCCCGACACATGACCTGGGACTAATAATGGAGCAGCAACTATTTTTTGGTTAGCAAACTCTTCTTCTCAATTTTGAGAAAAATCTACACCTGTGGAAGGCAACGGTGCCGATTCATTTTTTCGATCTCTTTTATTGTTTATACTATTCATTGCTCATATTGTAGAAATTTTTGATTTAGAAGAGTTTTAGAAGAAGGAAATGGAAGTGGTGTGATTGAAAATGAAATGAATACAATAAATTTATAGGGTTCAAATTCAGTCGACCGTTGCAAATATAGGCGTTGGATAGTCCACCGTTGGAGTTTTTCCTTCCAACGCCGCGTTCTCAAGCCGAATGCCCGCGTCAGGTATACTGACGCCCGAGTCTGTCCTCCTGTCGCGCACCTGGTGGTCCAACGGCCTACGCTTTACCATAGTGGAAAATCTAGTTTGGCCATCCACGTGGCTGAACAAATGTTTGCACTAACACTTACAAGTGCGAGGGAACAATGCAGAGTCGGTGTTCCGCGCCATTAACTCAACAGTAGCATGCGGATGATGGCTTCGAGTCTCGCCACCAAGCCAGAGATTATTAGGGATTTGTATCAAATGGAAGCTACCCTTCACTTAGATCTAGCACTATGGAGGTGTTCATCCCCTTCATATCCCTCACTATCCCTCAAAAAGCCAAAAACTCATGTGATATGGTCTCCCATATCCCTACTCATGTAGGGATATATACCTCCTTCCCTACTAGGCTGAACATATCTTCTCACTCGCGTAGGGAAGGGAAATTACACGGGTACTCATTACCCATATTATTTTACGCTTTACGAGTACTAAGTACGTGTAAAGCCGTTTATACGGTTACTCAGTACGCGTAGCGTTTTGTACGGGTACTGAGTATCCGTTTCGTAAATAATATTTGTTTGACCTTTTTTTGTTTACACCTCTCCCACACCCGATCCTAACCATCCATCATTAATAACGGCTCTATGTTGTAGACCGTCGGATCCCAACGGCCATTTTTTCAAAATCCCCTATAAATACCACTCTAATTCTCTACTCAAACCACACCAAATCAATTTCTTCTTCCTACATCAATTGATTTCTTCACTAAAATCTTTCCAATTTTATTCTTGTTTAAGTAATATTTTTAAATTTTGTTTTCCTCATCAATGACAGAGACTCAAATCCAAAAAAGAAAACACATAACGAGATTTACTGTTTTGGAAGATCATCACCTTATTACTTAGTACCTTGATGTTGGTTATAACAGTTATGTAGATAAGGAGGACTTTTGGGTGGTGCTTTTTAATAAATTTGTCGAAGCTTGTGGCGGAAATCGATACGACCGTACTTCAAAAAGAGTTCGTAATCGGTTTAGCAAAATCAAGAGCGAAGTGGATATCTTTTCCGGTTGTGTTGCACGAGCCATAATAGGTAATCCGGGCATTGAATCAATTAACCGGGTATGTTATTTAAAAATGTTTATCATACTTTTTGTATATGTTGTTTGTAAACTGTATAATTTATGTGTATCTTATTTACGGTTTGTTTACATTGATGTAGATCATAATTGCGAAAAGCTTACATCTTGACATATACAGAAAATCTTTTGAACGAGATGTTGAGTATGAGATGCTTAAAGATGTTCCAATTATACCGGTCGGTGTAACTAAAGATATGGAACAAGATTTTAATCCTCCGTCATCTCAAATAAATGCAAATTTTGTCTAATATGTTTAATTCTCCACCCTCTAGTTCCCAAAATCCACATTCAAGCCAATTCGTCGAGAATCCATTTGCAAATCCTTTTCAAAATAATATCCCTACCGGTATCCCTTATGCATCAGGATCTACCCCTAGTACGAGCATAATGACTATACCTGGAACATCATCTGGTAGATTTACAGAAGATAAACGCATATCGAGAGCATGGGAAAAAGCATAAATTCCAAAAAAAATGGTTGGGAAAAATAAACCCGGCACACCATCCTCGCAAGAATCTCAGATGAGCGACGCGGGCAGTAAACTTGTTGATTATCTAAAAGAGCCCCAATCTATTGTCCCACCTCGTCAGCTACAACAAAACCAAATTATGGAAAGGTTGTTAGAGACAACTAAACAACAAATTCAGGATGCTCAAATGAAAGAAGAAAGGGAAATAATGCAATTGGATCTCGAGAAGATGGCTCAAAAATAAAAAAAGTACTTTGAATATCAACAGAATGCCATACTGGCCAAGCAGATGCAGAGCCAACAAGACAATCCGTTCAATTTTTAATAGCTTAGCTTAATCGTTATTTCCTTTTAAGTAATGTCGTATTTAGTTCCTGGTAATCTGTTCAATTTTTAATAGATTAGTTAAAAAAAAATTAAGTAAGGTCGTATTTCATTTCTTGTAGTGTAGTTTAGTTTTTCTCGGTTACAATTATTTATGTATTTCTAATTATGATAATTTGAATCAAATTATCTTATTCCAACGGATCCTTAGTAACGGATTTTTTGTTTGACCTTTATGTTGTTTACACCTCTTTCACACCTGATCCTAACCATCCATCTTTAATAATGGCTCTATTTTTTACACTGTCGGATCCCAACGGCCATTTTTCAAAATCCTCTATAAATACCACTCTAATTCTCTACTCAAACCACACCAAATCAATTTCTTCTTCCTATATCAATTGATTTCTTCACCCAAATCTTTCATATTTTATTCTTGTTTAAGTAATTAATATTTATAAATTTAGTTTTGCTCATCAATGGCTGAGACTCAAAGGCAAAACAGGAAACACAGATCGAGATTCAGTGTTTTGGAAGATCATCACATTATTACTGAGTACCTTGCTGTTGGTTATAGCAATTATGTTGATAAGGAAGAGTTTTGGGAGGTGGTTTTTGAAAAAAAATTCGAAGCTTGTGGTGGAAATCAAAACAACCATACTTCAAAAATCGTTCGTAATCGACACGATTCCATACTGGCCAGGCAGATGCGGAGGCAACAAGATAATCCTTTAAATTTTTAATAGCTTGTCTTATTTATTTATTTATTTAAAGTAAGGTGGTTTTTAATTTCTGGTAATCCAATGTATTTGTAATAGATTAGTTTAATTGTTTTATTAGTAAGGCCGTATTTCAGATAATGTAACGTATTATTGTTTTTCTCGGTAACAATTATCTATGTATTTCTAATTACGATAATTTGAATAAAATTTTGTAATTCCAACGAATCTCTGGTAACGGGTAATTCCCAATGGCTACTTTCCAACGACTACTTTCAATGCCTATTATAAATTGTCATAATCTTCGTGAACAAAAACAATCCAAAATTGTATGCGTATCCTCAGTGTCTAATTTTTTTTTGGGTTTTTGAAGAAAAAATGGTTATGGTTGGTTATACTATAGAGGAAGATGTTGCAATAACCATAGCGTTTGTTAATGCTTGTAATCTTCCTATTGAAGAAACTCAATACCTCTCCGCGCATTAACAATGGACGTTGGTGTTCGACGGCTTTGTACAAGCGTTTGGAAACGTTAATAACCGAACAAGACAACAAGTTCAACAACGGATTTATCGAATTGATATAATGGTTCGCAAGTACGTTGCAATTCAAAAAAGGATTCATGGTTACGCCCCACAACATATGACAGTTGCGCTTACCGTACCTCATCATTGACTTGTTATCATATTTGAAATGTTGTTTGCTTATACACCCTAACCTATTGCCCTGTGTTTGTTTTGTGTCGGAGGAAATGTCCAAATTTGTGTACCAACTAGATACTCGTACAGAATTTACATGTTTTGAGTGCTACATAATCTTTAAATAAAACCTGGGTAACAGGGATTATTACAATCCTGAAATGAATGTCGACGGTCCTCCAAAGGTTTAAAGGCTTGCTCCACGTGTTATGTGCAACCAGGATTAGTAAAAATAGTAACCTACGCTTTTATTCAATAATTGTAATGTACTGTTATAATGACTTTTTTCATACAGTTATATCGCAGCGGCTAGTTTTTAACCGCTCCTTTATAACGGCTATTTTTGACGGATATTATAAATTGTGTTAAACTTATTGTCACATACCTAGTATGTGAATTTCAGTTCTGGGCTATTTTCAGTTAAATTCAATCCCACTGTATTTGGGTATTTTATCTTCCGGGTCAAACCCGTTTGTGGGTAGTTGACATCTGTTTTATTTTAGGGTTGTTCATTGGTTGTTTTACACCCAACGGGTGCAGGTCTAATTAGACAGCTTCTTATAGCTGTATTCTTGTCTGAACTTGAAGTTAATAATTAAATCAATAAGATTTTAGTCTCTCCTTAAGTTAGGAAGAGAAGGTTATTGTATTTAGTTTGATCTACAATAACATAAAGGTGTAGATGCTGACCCTGAAAAGATTACTGCAATGCAACAATGGCCACAACCCACTACACTGAAGTAATTGAGAGGATTTCTGGGTTTGACTTGTTATTATAGAAGGTTCATTAGAGGTTATGGAAACATCAGCAAACCCTTGACTGACATGTTAAAGAAATATTCTTTTTCTTGGTCACCATCAGACTTCCAGGCCTTTGAAGTTCTTAAAATTGCTATGACATTTGCCCCTGTATTGGCATTACCTGATTTCTCTAAACCATTTGTTCTTGAAACTGATGCTTGTTCTACAGGAGTTGGAGCAGTTCTGATGCAATCTGGTCAGCCTATAGCCTTATACAGCAAACCTCTTGGACCCCAAGCTCTGGCTTTATCCACTTATGAAAAATAATTGTTGGCTATTGTCATGTCAGTTCAAAAGTGGAAATACTATTTATCTCATCATCAATTTATCATTCATACTGACCATCAAAGCTTGAAGTACTTCATCGAACAGAGAATCACTATTGTGTTGCAATAGAAATGGCTTATGAAACTACTAGGTTTGGACTACATTATCAAATATAAAAAGGGTTTAGAGAATAAAGCAGTTGATGCCTTGTCCATAGTTCACCAATGACTCTTCTTCTTGCCAATCATTATCAGTGGATCAACCTCAATGGGCTCAAGACATCATTTCCAGTTACACTGATGATCCTACTGCTCAACAACTCATCTCTAAATTACTTATTTCACCATCACATCCCCAGTACTCCTTTACCAATGGCATACTCAGGTACAAGTCACGAATTTATATTGGCTCCTCACTCCAGGTTAGAACTCAGATTATACATTTTATGCATTCCTAAGTTGTGGGTGGACATTCTGGCATGTTAGGCACCTATAACAGAGCCATTGCTTATTTTTATTGGCCAAAGATGAAAGAATATATTTTTCAGTTTGTTGCTCAATGTGATATCTTCCAATGCAACAAAAGTGATCATTCTTCACCTGCTGGCATCCTGCAACCTTTGCCAGTTGCAGACACAGTTTGGCAACACATATCCATGGATTTTATTGAAGGTTTACCCATATCTTATCGGAAGAGTGTTATATTGGTGGTGGTTGACAGGTTGACTAAATATAGTCATTTTATTGGTTTAAGTCATCCCTTCACTGCAATTTCTGTAGCCAAGGAATTCATGCATCACATATTCAATCTCCATGGTCTTCCCATCTCAATCATCTCTGACATGGACAAGGTATTTCTCAGTCACTTCTGGCAGCACTTATTTAAATACTTGGGCACTCAGCTAACACTCAGTATTTCTTATCACCCACAAACTGATGGGCAAACTGAGAGGACTAATGCATGCTTGGAGCAATACTTGAGGTGTATGACTAGTTCTACGCCTAAATTATGGCTCAATTGGCTGGCCTTGGTAGAATGGTGGTTCAATACTAATTTTCACACCAGCCTCAAGATGACTCCATTTCAAGCTCTGTATGGATACACCCCACCTCACTTAGCATTCCCAGTCCATGCTACTACATCAGTTGCTGCTATGCAGGATTATCTCAAGGAAATAGATCTCATTCTTCAACTACTCAAGGAAGACTTATTTAAAGCCCAACAAAGAATGAAACACTTTGCAGATGCAAAGAGAACTGACAGATCTTTTCTAGCATGAGACTTGGTATTCTTGAAATTACAGCCTTATAAACAGTCATCTTTAGCTCTCAGAACTAACATGAAGTTGTCTGCCAGATATTTTGGACCATTTGAAGTACTGCAGAAGATTGGTGTTGTATCTTACAAGCTCAAACTCCCTGTTGTTTCTAGAATTCACCCAGTATTCCATGTTTCACAATTAAAAAAGAAGATTGGCCAACATGCTATCACAGCCCTTCAATTGCCAGTAGTGGATTCTACATGTGCATTTATAGTCACTCCAGTGGCAGTCTTGGATACCAGACAGGTTCTCAGAGGTGACCATACCATTTACCAGCTTCTCATTCAATGAGCTGGTGTACCACCTGAGGATGCTACATAGGAAGACTCAAGCCATATCCAGGCACAGTTCCCTTATTTCATCCTTGAGGACAATGATCTTCCAAAAGGAGGGGTATTGTCACATACCTAGTATGTGAATTTCAGTTCTGGGCTATTTTTAGTTAAATTCAAGCCCACTCTATTTGGGTATTTTATCTTCCGGATCAAACCATTTTGTGGGTAGTTGACATCTGTTTTATTTTAGGGTTGTTTAATGGTTGTTTTACACCCAACGAGTGCAGGGCTAATTAGACAGCTTCTTATAGCTGTATTCTTATCTGAACTTGAAGTTAAGAATTAAATCAATAACATTTTAGGCTCTCCTTAAGTTAGGAAGAGAAGTTTATTGTGTTTACTTTGATCTACAAATCTGTTTCATGACACTTATCTTAATTTAAATCTAGAACATCAAATCATATATGGATTAAAATAAGATTTAAAGATAAAAGATAATATAAATAAAAGATAAATCATTCAAATACAATCATTCTTCCAGATTGTTGTTCCGAAGACTTGATTAACATTTGATGCTTAAACACACACAAAAAAAAGTAAATTACATAAATATAAGATAAAACATTCAAATTCAATCAATCTTCAGGATTGTTGTTCCGAAGACTTGATTAACATCTGATGCTGAAACACACACACAAAAACCGAAAATTACATAAGTATAAGATAAAACATTCAAATTCAATCGATCTTCAGGATTGTTGTTTCGAAGACTTGATTGACATCTGATGCTAAAACCTGTAGGGGATATAACTACATTTCGTCTGTATTATAGGTATCGTAAACTGCTTTTAATAGCTGATAACATTCATCATGGAGAAAATTGTCCCCTATCTGGTTAAGATAGCCTAAATGAGTAGCACTTATCTAAAATTTATAAATAAAAATTAACTTAAGTATATTTATTTACTTAAAAGTAAAAGAAATCTATAAAACTAATTTACCCTTTGTTCATATGACATTCCAGGATTGTGTATGTTAACATCGGCCTAAATAGTGACAAAAGTTATGATCCCCTTGTTCATCTTGCTCCACCTAGCTCTAAGATCCCTTGTCTCTGGCATTTGGATTTCCAGATATGCTATCAAAAATTTCAAAAACATTCTTTCAGAATTAGTTGCCTGACGCCTGAACTACGTTAAGAATTTTGTTGGTTGCTTCAATCCATGCTCGCGTAAGAGGAACATCTTCTTCTTTGCTGAATCTTACTATTTTTATAAAACTGAGGTATTATAGATAGTTGGTATAGATTCACTTTCGAGAGTGATTTGATATATATAGAGATATGATGAGAGGAATTAGAATTCAAAAAAAATGAAATAACCGTTATATAGTAAAAATTATCATTGAAAAATATGGAACAACGTAGGAAAGTCTAAAGTAGCCGTTATACAGTGAAATACAACATATATGTTAATAAGTTTAAATACTATCATGTAGATGGTGGATTTTCGACAAAGGCTAAAATCGTAAACCCATACTTATATGTGCTCTTGATCCAGCAATCAGACGAGTATTGAGGCTCATGTCTCTTATCGAAAGCATGAAAGCTCATGCTATAAGAATCTCTGACTGAGAATACTGTCTCTTAGAGTACATGTAGATGTGTAGTCTCTCAGCTGAGGTAACGACATATCTTATGAATACTGAGCAATTTCAGTAACTACTTTTATATAGAATCGAAAGATTAGACGGTTCCTAGACAGCTTGCATGCTAGTATAGAGCAATAACGTCTTCAGGACGATGTTTTCCCTGACTATATAAAAGGAATATGACGCTTCAACAAGATCATATCACATAATTCTTGAATAATTAACGCTCCTAGACGATCGTACTAGTATAGAGCAATCAATTAATTATTCTTAAATTCAATAGATTCATTAACTGAATCCCTGGAAAATATTCAATATTTTTTCATAATATTTCATTACTTTAATTTATGGTTCTTCCCAGCATAATTCCATGGGTTAGTAATAAATATTCAACACACGGGCATCTGAGTTACCTTCGAGTAAGCCTCGACCAAAGTGATATTGATGTATTCGACAAATAATGCATTAACAAACACCTGAATGAACAAACAAGTATTTCAAAATACGACCAGACGATGAACCTATGCAAATAGGAATGAAAATAATAAAAATAAAATATTCACCAAGGCGCTGAGAGACTGGACCCACTGGCTGTCCAGTCATGCCGTGGCCAGTCCCACGCCCAATTCTATATGTTATCTTTCTTTGTCTATTTTATTTGATCTCATGAAAATCCCTTCATTTGAACAAATATCCTTTGTTTTAAGGAAACTCCTCTGCCTCATGGTGTTTCCTTCGCATCAAGGAAATAATATAAAATTGGGAAAGGTGTCATGGGACTGTGTCTATTAGACGACCGTCTAGGCCCTAGTCATGGCCGGTCCCACACCATATGGTTCCTCAATATTTTATTATTATTTCCCTAATCCCATGAAAACTCCTTAATTAATCTCATGATATTTCCTTGATCCCATGAAAATAATATAAAATTAGGAAAACCCGTGTGAACGGGCCCTAGACGGCCGGTCATGCCCTAGATGGCCCCACATATCCCATTTTACTATTATTATATTTTTCATGTTTCCATAATCCCATGAAATTCCTTGATTTCATGATGTTTCCTTCAAATTATGAAAATTCCTTCAAATCATGAAATAATACATAAAATTAGGGAAAAATCACGGGACCGGGCCCTATCCGGCCAACCATGCCCAAGCCGGTCCCACACGTTATGTTTTTCTCATCTCATGAAAAGTCCTTGATTTCAAAAAAACTCCTTGATTTCAACAAACTCCTTGGTTTTATGATATTTCCCTAAAAGCATGAAAAATTATTATAGAAATAAGAAAATGACGTGGGACCGGGCTCCTTGGCCGGCCGGCCATGCCTTGGCCATAGACGGTCCCACACTTCATGATTATCTTAATTTTTTTATTATTTTCCTTCATATCATGAAGGTTTTTGACTGTTTCAGCAAGAATCCTTAATTTCTTCATATTTTCTCAAATGATTGCTCAAACGCACGCCGAAAAATATCAAAATTCTCAGAATTGAGATACGAACACTTTGGTGACGTGAGCATGTTACCTTGACCGACCAAGGTTGGCTCTTAGGCTTGCAAGGAGCCGGTCCCACGTATTTTCACAATTTGACCTATTTTGCGCAATTGCTCGTATTCAGTCCAAAACTCTTCCAAACAACCTCGAACTTCATAAGACGATCCATATTCGATCCCGTGACAATCCAGGGAAGGTTTCATAACCTCTTTTTCGGTCCCTCATCTCTTCATGATTAATTAGGTTTTATCACCTAAGGCTCAGAAGAGCATTACTTTAATAAATGATTAAACCATCATTTAATCATCCTTTCATCAACAAACCAACTGGTCTTCAGGAGATCTTGGTATTTTCTCACGTGAGCATTTGGGAACTATATGGTTGACCCATAATCCCATGTAGTTGGTCCCTCTTCACTCCATGGTTAATTTTCAATAAACCGTCAGTAAATCATCAATTGATCAAATTAGGGTTTTGAGTCCAAGGTTCATAATTCCAGATTCAAACGCTAATAATTTTACATTGATCTCATGACCAACATTTTATTTATTATACTCGGACCAGTTGCCAGTATTCTAATTTAATATTTATTTGGTCATGCTATAATAATTCATCAAACGAGCAACATTTTCTCAAACCAAGGAATATTGGTTCAACTATCAATATTCAACAATTCATCGAACTAGCAATATTTTATCACGTTAACTATCAAATTTTATTCATGTATTATACCTCTATCTCAATAATGGACACCTCCAAGTCTCGGAACATTCTAAATCATGTTCGACTTAACAATATAAGGACTCATCGTCCAAGTAAGTCATGAAGTCAGCAACTGACTAACTAAATACACGTCTGCCTTGCAGACTCCACAATCACATGAGACATCAATCGTGTCACATGGGGGGATATTAACTAGGGTTTTGGTCTGGAGGTCTACGGCACGTGTGTTCATACTATCCCTTTTTACATATCAAACCATGGAAAATTTCCACTCCCCTGATGTTGGTACGTGGTAGTACTTTGGTTGAATGGATCATACGGATTGTGAGCTACGTAAGGTTCTTCTTAATAAAAGAACTCATTGACGGTCCTGAATCCCGAGAATGACCTTGTCTAGATGACTCACATATAAATGGGGCTTCATACGGTTTCACAAATCCCACACAGGGTGCTTCACCGTATTTGATTTGGTGTTGCAGCTCCGTTGTGTAGTTGTAAAAACATTGATGTGTAGCCTTGTATTTTTGTTCCATAGCCACATATGCATCGCGCCACATCTCCTGTAAACAACAAGGAAGGACGTGAGTATAATTCTTTTTCACAAGTAAAATATATTAGAATTAAAGGTTATATTATACTCACAGGTGTACCCATGCTGACATTATAGTTGGATTTAGGAAACATTCACAAATACTCAATTCCAACTTGTATCTCAGACGCCTGAAAGTCGAGGCCACATATTTTAGCCGTCGTTTCGCTTGGTGGATATGGGAAGAGATGACGGTCGACGGGCACCAACTCTTGTGTGTATGTGCTTTGTCGTTACGGGTCTGGTTAGCGTACATACGCATCGTTATCTTGGGTTCCATAAAAATACCGGTTTCCTTCATGTACAATGATACCCCTATACTTCCCTATTGGCCTCTCCTTCCACCAAAACTTGTACTGTTGATCAGATACTTCATCAAAATGCAGGCGATTAAGATTCTGGTCGGTGTACAAATATGCATTGTTGATGTCTATAATTAAATCAGGAGGGTTGCACGGTATTACAGTCAATCCAAGAACTTGTTTGAGACATCGTTCTCCCAGGTACAAGATGTTGTGACCAAATGGATCGTAAAAAACCCTACGTGTTAAAGAGATTCATTTAGCCTCTTCCACCTCGGGTTTAGTCCTCCATTCACTCTCCTCCCATGGCGACCGGTATACGGAATCGAATGCAAAGTTATCAATTTGGTTACGCATAGTAGTCACAGAATGGGCACCTGAATCTCTCTGACCGCCTCTTTTCGTTTCTCTTTGGAATCCATCATATAACCTACCAGCTGGCCACGAATCCATATTTTCATTTTCCACCTTTGTATAGAGAAATAAACATCGGAAATAAGCCCAAAAACAAGGCTGCAAAATTAAACGTTATTATTAACAACTATAAACAATATAATGTTAACAAAAATAAATAAAAAAGAAAGTAAGATTATGAGAGGGTACGGATTTTTACCATCAAAGGAAACGAGAAGAACTGCAATTCAGGAGCGTTTCTCGTGACTCCGGTACTCAGGCCCCTTAACATATAGGTATACACCGCCAAACCCCAATCATAATGCCTCAGCACGTGCATACTTAAATCCCTCATTATACGAAGCCATTTAACCTTAACAACATTGTTCTTGTTTGTAAAAAGGACATTCCCAATAAACCAAATCAAAAACCATATGCCATTTGCTCTTGCATTACTACATCATTCTCTAGGCCGAGTCTATGTTCAAGAAACGCTTTAATTAAAATCTTCCTGATCCCCTTGCATCTATCCACAAGTTTCATTCTCAAGGGGACTATTTCTTCATCTCTAATAAATTCTTTTACTCCAATAACGACAACGTCGTTTTCGCCTTTTTTTCTTCAAGTAGTAAATTTTGCCTCAAGATATGGGAGCAAATAGTCTATGGTATGGGGAGCAATTTCATGTATTTGCTCCATTCTAATTGAGTCCAATGATATGGGATTTCCTCGACCGATTGGAATTCCGGTAATTTGAGTGAAGTCTAATGGGGTAAACCCTATTTCAAAACTATGGAAGTGAAATGTATTGGTGGTATGCCACCACCTTTCAAATATACTTGTGGTTTTGGATATTCTACTTTGAAAAGTGAACCGAACCCATAGTTGTCTACAATCTGTTTAGCGGTAGGAAACTTAGAAACTGAGGTATACATTTCATGAATTTGACTTATACTACTGCGATGTCTGAACGAATTCAGCCTAGCCTCAGACATATCAAGGATTTTCAATTTATGATCACTATGTTCTGTTCAAGAAACCAACAATCTTTCTTCCATAATTCGTTGAAAATCAACCATGTCCATCTACGACACACATGTACACAAAAATCATCACAAAACAATCATAAATCATGTATTTTACATATTCAAACATACAATGAATGTATTTTACAAGACCAACAAAAAAATTAGCCACATTGTCTACTAAATTACCAAAATCATAAATCATCAAAAACAATACCATATCCATATACATGGATATTATTCTTCAATACCAAATCATTCATCAATCTGCCACCAATGTGTCATATACATAATACATATGCTCTTAATCATTCTACAATACCAAATCATCAATCACACTTATACATATCAAAAATCATTCATACACAACACCATATTTCAAAAAATCAACAAAATATCAATAACTCAATCAAAAACGTCCCACACTATCAAACAACATAATAATCAACCAAACATCTCAAATTTCATCTAAATCAAACTCAAATAAATTTTAAAACCCTAACATTCTAATCACTAACCTTAGATGTTTTTGTGGAGGAAATTCGAAATTGATTGAGGGATTACCTTCACCTTCGTGTTACCATCAAACCCTTTTGATCTTAGCAATTGAATCGACTGGAATCAACCGGATAATAGAATGGGGGTAATCTGTTTTGAAAAGAAAGGTTTTAGTGAAGAAGAAAGAAATGGGCGACAGAAACAAGTTCTGTGAACTTAAAACTATGAAACGCGTACTGAGTACCGGTATTTAGTCAAGTCAACGAGTTGACTTATACGCGCATACTGAGTACGCGTTTTCCACTGTTCATACATGTGCTGAGTACCCGTTTTGTGTAGGGAAGGGATGAGAGGGCATCATAACAAGATTGCCTTTCATGTGCCATCCCTTCCCTACGTTTGAGGGATAGGGATGGTGCTAGCTCTTATTATGCGAAATGGAATTATTTTTATTTTTAGTCTTCGTGGGAGTGGGACTATTGCCGCTACATTGGTAATAGGCCGGAGCCGGGCATTCTTCAAAAGAATCAAAAACCCCAGAGGAGTACGCGGCAGCAGGTTGAAGAAACCCTAGAATGGATTCGGAAGAAATTGGAGAAGCTTTAGATTGGTTGGATTATTCTAAAGATGGTGGAACTGGAACTGCTTCGATTCATCTGTATTCTAGACGACCTAATGCTCATGGAGGTCATCTATCAAGCAGTTTTCAACCCATCTCTAATCGAAACCAGAGATTTGCTACCCATCTTCGACCTTCCCCATTAGAGGTATTTCTTTTTTCTGGGAATCGTCTAGTTTACAATGTGTAAGGATTGGATTTTATTTTATTTTAGTGAGAATTTGATATATTAAGTTTGGATTTTTTGTTCAAAATTCTGATGATTTTTTTTTTTTTAAATTTTTTTTTGATTAATAAAGATAGGGTTTCTTGTGTATATGATAAATGGGGTTTGAAATTTGAGCAAATGGGTTCGTATTTACAGTGGAATTGGATTTGTTTTCTTGGAATTCTACTTTTTGTGTCATAATGTACTCTGATTTGTTCATAATTTGGAAGTGTAGGAATGGGAAGGAAGGGAAAATATGAGCATGCCCAATTCTGTTACAACTGCTATTCGTCAAAGTCTCCGAGAAACCGCCATTGGTAAAACTAAAACCACTGACAAAAGAGACCGTGCTTCTGTTGAACAGGTTAGAGCATTACCTGTTCAATGTAATTCTTCTGTTTTTAGCTGTTTATATTCGCTATTGAAGATTAACTTTACTATGTGTGCGTAACTCTTTTAGCTAGTATTTACTTTGGAATTTGGATGTGTTTAGGCTATTGATCCAAGAACTCGTATGGTGTTGTTCAAAATGCTGAATCGCGGTATATTCGATGACATAAATGGCTGCATTTCTACTGGGAAAGAAGTATGTCATATATATAATATTAACTACCCACACATTTTTCTTTTCTTCTGATATTCTCAATGAAGTTCTCCATTTGTCCTTTCAATTGATAGGCCAATGTTTATCATGGGACGAAAGAGGATGGTCAAGAATTTGCAGTAAAGGTCTATAAAACTTCAATTTTAGGATTCAAGTAAGTCTACTGATCTGATCATGAATTGAAGTTTTATTCGAATTTTGAATTAAAGATAACCGATTATTATTATATGTCTACTTACCTGCAACCCTTTTGTTGATTTGTGAAAGAGTGATGAGAAAAGTATGATGATCCGATTTTTTACATTGCCACTCTTCAGGGATAGGGATCGTTATATACAAGGGGATTATCGTTTTAGGCATGGATACTGCAAGCACAACCCTAGGAAAATGGTTAAGACATGGGCAGAAAAAGAAATGAGGAACCTTATGAGGTAAAAGCAACCCTTGCATCTCTTTGTTTCTTTTAGTATGATTTTTCATGTTTATTGACAGACACTAAATATTCCCTGTCACATTTGCTGCTTTATGGTTGTTGAACAGATGCACTTTAACCTATAAAAAATGATATGGAGTCAGTTCTCCTCGACTGGAAATATTGACTTATAAACTCTGTCTCTTGAGAATTGTAACAGCGAGGCTTAATATAACATACTTAAGATGAATAAGGAAATCTTGTCTTAGTAAAATGTGATCGCAGTTTTAGATTTGTGATGTTACATGTTAAAGCTCTCTATGTTTTGAATGCAGGTTAAAGGCAGCAGGGATCAGGTGCCCAACTCCAATACTTTTGAGGCTTCATGTTTTGGTCATGGAATTTGTAGGTATGTTTTCTTCTCTCAGAATCATCTTGAGTTGGGGAATACCTGATTAAAGTCCTTCAGTGGTAAACTTTCTTCTATCCACTTTTATTAGTCGAAGTGTCAAAGTGAGCGCGTAGAGACCTTCAGTTATGGTATCAATTGCTCAGCTTAGTCGTATGTAAATACCACCAAATGCATATGAATTTCGTCTCTTGAACTGTTTTAGCGATTTCTGGAGATTTGGTTTTAAGAAAATTTCTTACAGGAAAATCAGGGTGGGCTGCTCCTCGTCTCAAGGATGCAAATCTTTCTGAAGACAAGATGCGTGAATGTTATGTACAGGTGTGTCTATATCCTTGCAAATTGTAGATTGAGTATTGCTCGTCGAAATATAACAATAGAAAAAATTGGCAAACCCAGAGCGAACTCTTAAAGTTTGTTGTTGTTATCTTATTGCCAGCAAAGACGATGTAATATTAAGTTTGTATTCTTTATGAATGACCAGATTCTTATGGTGATGCGAAAATTATACCAAAAGTGCAAACTGGTGCATGGAGATTTGAGTGAATATAATATACTCTATTACGAGGTGTGTCCCTATCTTCGCATTGAATCAAATTTTCTTTTTTTATCATCAAGTAACTATTTATGTTTTCTTACCGAATCTGCAGGGTAACTTGCACATTATTGACGTTTCGCAATCTGTGGACCTTGACCACCCTCTTGCCTTGGACTTCTTACGTGAGGATTGCATTCATGTTTCTGTAAGTTGGTTCAATTCAATTATGCACCAACTGTTTCCTTGTAGGTTTTAGATGTAAACAAGAACTGATGTTATCAACCAAATTGTATTCTGCAGGATTTTTTCAAGAAGAATGGTGTGGAAGTTATGACCATACAGGAACTGTTCGATTTTGTAGTAGATTCATCTATTACTGATGAGTCTGTGGAATGTTATTTAGAAGAGGTTTGATGCTCCATCATGCATATTATTTATTATTATGCTCTAATCCCCTAACGTGTAGAAAGCATAGCCATGGCTTAATGCATTTACAATGGTTACAGGCTCAACGTAAAATTCGGGCTAGGGGAGATTTGATGCCCGTGGAAGATACTAAGGTAAATAATCTCGTGTCAAGATCATTTTAAAGCTTAACTAAAAATTCGAAAACCTTACAATTCTATCTTATGGCTTTTTAAGTTGTACATCCCAAGGACCCTTGATCAACTGAAGGAGACCGAGGAGGATGTTGACAGGAATGCAAGTTGCCAGGATTGGGAAGGTTTGACAAATATAATTACAGAAATGGAGCACTCTCTTTTCCCAGCTCAAAAACAGTTACTAAAGGATCTAAAGGAATGGGACCCGTATGATACCTCTACCGAACAGACAGACATCTCAACCAACAGTGGAACACAGTCCGGAACGGATGAAGATGACGATTCTAGTGATACTAGGAAGAAGGACGATGTAGAGGAGACGCTACTCCCTGCAGATAAAAAAGCAGCTCGAAAAGAGAACAAGAAGAAAGTGAAAGAAGAGAAGAGAGAAGCTCGCAAGACCAAAACCCCAAAAGCTGTGAGGAAAAAGAAGAAGAAACTGTCCAAAAACATCAAAGCCAGGTAATATTATTAGCAGCATAATTTCCAGGGCTTTATGTTTGGAGATTTTTGTTTTTTTAGGTATAGAGTTTATAGAGAATTTTTGTTTCATTATCTTGTGAGTTTGTCGATTTCAGCATATCCTAGTCCAAAATCCTAGTTTATTCTTGTCACTTTTTTTTGCCAAATTACACACTAGTAGTCGCTTCAACTTACTTTGTAAATATGAAAAGGCTAAGACTGTTTGATATCAGTGAAAGAAAATTAGGAATTCTATGAAAAACACTTACCCTGAAAAATGAAGTATTAGCTCCTTCGACCCATTTTATTCTTGCATTCTGTCTTGGCATAGTGCCACTAAAAAACTCCTGTTTGGGCAAAAATTGCCACAAGTCAAATGAAGTGCACTGCTGCGCATAGATAAACAAACCAAAATGTTGCTTCCACTTTACTTCTCCATTATCACTACTATATTCCTCTCTATTTCTTATTCTTTTTCATTTTTTTTGAAAGAAGTATTCTTTTTGATAAACTAGCATTATTATCTTTTATTAATGGGGACCCTTTTCTTTTTTAAAAGAGATTTGACAGCTAAAATATCCAAATGGTGGCTGAATATATACAGATTATTACAAGAAAACAATGAGATGGTTGTAACACATGTGTAAGATGTAAACAGCAGGGAATTGCGCAGCCACCATTAACTAATAAACTAAACAGCAGAATAGTTTGACTTAAATTAATGGACTCTCAAGGGTTACTGGATATAAGAGAAGATAACTGTTCTCCACTATAAGCTAACTTGTTCATCCAGCTACTAAGTATATCAAATTTCCATTTGTCAATAATCAAATTCAATGAGAACATTGTTCAGTTTCATTACTTGGGGTTTCTTGTTTTCTGTTCTTTTACAAGTCAATAACAATATTTGGGTTCAAGGGGAGTGTTTGAAGGATCAAGAGACTCTGTTAGTGCAATTGAATCAAAGTCTTGTATCTTCTTCTTCTACGTCGAAGCGTACTTCTTGGAGTTCAAATACCGATTGTTGTTCTTCTTGGGATGGTGTTACTTGTGATACAAGTGGTCATGTTTTAAGTTTAGACCTTAGTAATGAATCCATTGAAGATGGAGTAAATAGTTCTAGTAGTTTATTCAAATTCCTGTATCTTGAGAGATTGAATTTGGCTTTCAACTACTTTGGTTCTGTGCCGATTCCGGAGGGGTTCGATCGGCTAGTCAACTTGACTTACCTCAATCTGTCAAACTCTGGTTTCAATGGGCAGATTCCAATTTCATTCTCGCGTATGACAAGGTTAGTTACGCTCGATCTCTCTACTTATCAATTTCCTGGAAGTATTCAATTCACATTGAACAGTCCTAATCTTAATACGCTTACGCGTAACTTGAAAGAACTTAGAGTACTCTCTTTAGACGGTGTAAACATATCAGCAAACGGTAGCAAGTGGTGTAAAGCATTGTCGAGTTCACTGCCTAAATTGCAAGTCTTGAGTCTATCCAACTGTTATCTGTCAGGTCCATTTGATAAATCTCTTACACAACTTCAATCACTCTATGAGTTACGACTAAGCGGGAATAATATATCTAGTGAAATACCAGATTTCTTTAGCGAATTCCGCAACTTGACTTTTTTAGATTTGAGTTCTTGTGAGTTGCACGGGAACTTCCCGGGAAGGATTCTCAAGGTAAGAACACTTCAGAAACTCTACCTAGCAAATAATGATCATCTTCAAGGTTCATTACCAGAATTCCCTATGCATGGACAACTTCAGGAGTTAATATTGTTTAACACAAGTTTTTCTGGCGAGTTACCGGATTCCATAGGTAACCTTAGCTTGTTAACCCGCTTAGATTTATGGCATTGTAGATTTAATCAATCAATTCCTTCTTCAGTGTCCCAACTCAAACAACTTCAATATTTAGACTTGTCAGAGAATAGCTTCACTGGAACACTTCCAATGGCTTTGTTTGCCATTCCTTCGCTGCAATACATGGATCTTTCTGAGAATCAGTTCACTGGTCAACTTGGTGAGTTTTTGAACGGATCTTCATCTTCTCTAGAGACCCTTGATTTGAGTATGAATAAGCTGCAGGGACCTATTCCAGCAACATTGTTTGAACTTTCTCGACTTGACACTCTTACACTTTCTTCAAATAATTTCAGTGGCACAGTAGATTTAGATACACTTTTCAGTATGTTGACAAATCTGACAGATCTCGACCTCTCGAATAACAGATTGTCAGTAATCAGTTCTAGTTCAGATCCTGCTGCATTAGTTCTCCAGATTAGTTTTTTGGCATTAAGCTCATGTAACCTGACAAAAATCCCAAGTCTCTTGATAAATACTGAACTGACCACCCTAGATCTTTCAAACAATCAAATTCAAGGAAAAATACCAAACTGGATTTGGAAAATCGGTGATGGGAGTCTCGATAGATTAAATCTTTCACGCAACCTTTTGGAGGATCCTGACCGGCCCTTCCCTGCCAATAGCTTCACATCATTGAAATACATTGACCTCCATTCCAACATGCTTCAAGGAAAGAACCCAATCTTGCCACCATCAGCCTTATTCTTGGATTACTCATCAAACAACCTTACTTCAATAATCCCAAATGCTTCATCTTATCTCTCAAATGCTATGTTTTTCTCGCTTTCGAACAATCAAATTAATGGAGAAATACCTGCGTCGATATGTGAAGCTAGTCTTGAAGTTCTTGATCTGTCATTTAACAACTTGAGCGGACCAATACCTCCATGCATAAGGTCTATGGCAAGACTCAGAGTTCTAAATTTAAGAAGAAACAACTTAAGCGGACAGATACCCCATGTGTGGCGTTCACAAGGAAGTATACCCCCAGACGATTTTAATTATTTTCCAGAGTCTTGTGATCTGAGGACATTCAACCTCAATGAAAACAATTTTGAAGGGCAGCTACCAAGTTCTCTTGCCAATTGTACCATGCTAGAGGTTCTAGATGTTGGAAATAATCAATTAACCGGTGGGTTCCCTTCCTGGTTAGGTTCAATGCCCGAGTTGCGTGTTCTTGTGTTACAAAACAACAGATTTCACGGCCCCTTAGGGAATGGTGGAGATGAGTGTAACTTAGCAATGTTACAAATTATAGACATTTCTTCTAATAACTTTTCAGGTAATCTACCCAAAGAATGCTTTTCGAGTTGGAAGACCATGATGGTAGACGAAGAAGCAGCAGCACGGAACCACAGGGATCAAACAATAGGATTTGAATTTGCATTCACTGACAATAGTTACCAGCAAGCAGTGACGGTTACGAGCAAAGGACAAGACATGGATCTGGTAAAGATCTTAATAATTTTCACTAGCATTGACTTCTCCAATAATAAATTTGAAGGGGAGATACCGGATGTAATTGGAAATTTTACGTCGCTCAACGTTCTTAATTTATCAAGCAATGCTTTCGAAGGAAAAATCCCATCAACTTTGGGGAATCTTAAAAATCTTGAATCATTAGACCTCTCTTCAAACAAGCTGTCAGGAGAGATCCCTTACGAATTAGCTGGCTTATCGTTTCTTGCAGTCTTGGACCTCTCCTTTAACGAACTAGTTGGAAGAATCCCACCAGGTAGTCAGTTTCAAACTTTCCAGGAAAGTTCTTTCGAAGGAAACGACGGGTTATGTGGTGCTCCCCTGTTGAAAAACTGCAGCAGTACCGAGGAGGCACTACAAGATGTCTTAACTTCTGATAACGAACCCGATTGGATATTGCTCGCGGTGACTTTTTCGGGATTTCTGATGGGTATAGGTATGGTTGTTGGACCTCAGTGTTTTTGGAAGAAAGGGAGAAAGTACGTTGATAAACTTGTCAACAAAATCATTGCAATGAAATGTTTCGCATGTATTTATAAATTTCCTCGTAAGAGAAAATGAATGTAAAAGTACTATGCAAAGGACACGAACTTCTTTGTACTGAATATAAAGGTTCACATTAGGAAAAAAAAAGAGCTTAAACGTTCTTTGTAAAGTATGCCCAAAGAACACGAATTTCTTTAAGCTTGTTTTAGTTTTTTTTTTTTTTTGAAGCATTGTTTTAGTTATTATTTTGCTTATATTCTTATCGGAAAATGGTTGCCATGTGGTCTATTTCATTCAGGACAAGCCCGGAAGACCACAAAGAAGGGATTTCTTGGCTAGTGTTATACTGTATTTTTTAGTTCAAAAGTTACTCGGACATTCCAGAGCTAGTGCAAATTCGGGATCACTTGATGATCCTAACACAACTGAGATTTTTTTTTTTTTTTTTGAGTAAAGAGAATTAATTAAAAGAAAAGGAAAGATACAAACAGACTTACTGCCTAACTCCAAACAAACAACTAGCAGGAGTCAGGGACAATACTGATTGAAAAGAAACAAACTGACTCAACTTTGATAACCATTAAGGTTATCCTAGACTTGAACCTGATTTAAGATATTAGGTGGTTCATTCCACCAAGTTTGGCTGTGAATACTAGTTCTAGCAAATTTCGCAAGCCTATCAGCCTCTTGGTTACATAACCTTCTTTGAAATGAAACTACACAGGACTCTAAGTTAGATAGCAAAGACTTACACTCTAAAAGCATTTGTTGATCTTCCCATTTGAAACTTCTAATATCTCCATTACAGCAATTAACCACTGCCTCATTATCTCCTTCAACGATCGGCATTAGAATTATTATTCTTAACGGAGGCATCTATATTTAACTTAAGCCAATTTTTCGGATGTTTTTTCCAAAAAACTAAATCCTGATTATGATCTAAATGAGCTTGTTTCCCTGAGAAAGAAAAGGAATTTAAATAAAGCCTAATTCTATAAATGATGCTAGAGGGATGATGCATTCTATTTTCAAAGACTTTCTCACATCTGGCCTTCCAGATGTGCCATAAAGTGCAAGCTGCAAGAGAAGCTAAATCTTTATGCTGAGCTTCCAGTAAGCTGTGATTGCAAAACCAAAAAACTATCCAATCTATAAGATTGTTACTCATTTTTAGAGAATGCTGAAGAGTAGCAGAAACACCAAACCATATCACTTCAGCAAATGGGAAATGGAGAAATAGATGTGTACTTGTTTCTTCACTATTTTGGCACATTTCTGTTCCTCACTATTTTTTTAAAAATAATTTTTGGTTTACTGGAAGGATATCATGGCAGCATTTCCACACAGAAACATCTGAACTTTATGAGGCACCTCCAAATGCCATATTTTTAACCAGCCTGTACCCTCCATTTTATTAATAATAGAGCCTCCATTATTGTGCTTTGTATGCTCATTATAAACTGATTTGGTTGTGAAAACCCCACAAGAAGTAAGAGACCACCTTAGTTTATCTTTCCGTTCTGCAGGAATTCTGATTGAAATAATTTCTTGAATCTTCTCAGGAGAGAAATATTGACTGAGAATTTGAGGGTTCCAGAGTTTACTGCCTTCAGTCAAAAAATCAGCAACCTTCTTAGAAGATTGTACCTTTGCATGATTACTACTCACACTTATATTCTGACTTGAATTAGGCATCCAGCTGTGCTTGAAGGCTTTAACAGATTTTCCATCTCTAATTTCCCAGATATAATATTGTCTTACTACTTGCAAACCATGTTGAATACTTTGCCACACCCAAGAAGAATTCTTTTTTGAAGTATCTTCAGATAGTAAATCCTTGTTATTAACATAAATGGCTCGTAGAGCCTTCACCCATTCATCTTCTGGTTGAGTAAGTAATCTCCAAGCAAGCTTAGATAACAAAGCAATATTGAATTTCTTTGAGTCTTTAAAGCCCAAGCCCCCTGATTTCTTACTATTGTATATAGAAGGCCAACTTTTAGGATTAAATACCTTGTTTTTCCTATGATTCCAAAAGTATTTTCTTTGAATCTGATTAATTTTCTTATGATTTTTGTCAGGAAGCATGAAGATACCCATCTGATATTGAACAGTGGAGATCAGAATTGATTGAATTTGATCTTCCCTTCCTGCCTGATTAATTAGCTTGCCTTGCCATCCTGGTAATCTGTACTGCATTTTCTGAATAGATATATCAAAATATTTGTCTCTTGATCCAGGAATAATAAGATTAGTACCCATATATTTCTCATTCAAATCTAATTCTTTCATATTTAACATCCTAGCTATCTCATTTGCCTGATTAACTGAGAGATGTTACTTTATTTGGTTTTGCTCTTAACAAATCAAACATGACCTTTTAAACCAGTCCAGTTACATAGATCTTGGTTTATTGGAAAGCTCTCGTACGAATAGAACGGATATGAAGTTGTTGTAACAGCCTTATGCACTGGATTTTCTTGTTCACAACATATACATCTTACGACACCGACATGTCTTTTATTTTCTGTTGCATGCATTTAAAATTTCATTTGCTTATAATACGAATCATACGATGGGGAACAACAGGGAGTAGCCAGCTAGCCAGGAAAGTCACTATAGTCCAGATTGATTGATTTGGCATATGCCTGTCTAGCTCAGTAGGTAGAGCGCAAGGCTCTTAACCTTGTGGTCGTGGGTTCGAGCCCCACGGTGGGCGCATATTATTTTTAATTTTTATTTGGCTTATATAAAAAAAAAGGAAAGCAATGGGGGTTCGATCCTTATCTTTTTGAAGGAGAAAAGGTTAAATTATACTCTCAAAGCTAAAGTCGTGGGTTCAAGCCCCACGGTGGGCACATATATTTTTAATTTTTATTTGGCCTATATGGAAAAGGAAAGAAATGATGGTTAGATCCTTATCTTTTTTAAGGAGAAAAGGTTAGATTATACTCTAAAGCTAACTTCTGGTGAAGTGTTTCCATCCAAATAGATAGATCTAACTACATCTAATGGAATTTCTTTGAGACTTAATAGTCACACTTAGCTCCAACATTTCAACTGCTTTTTGTTCTTCTCTCGTAAAAGTCTAACCCCATCATGTTTTATTTGCACTGGGGTTTCTTCCTCTTTGCTTCAGAAATTCCATGTGGCACCTGACATGGGTGTGAGGTCGAATTTTTGGTCATTGAGTTCTATACCACACGCATTTGAAATTAACTTAATTCACAAATAATAAGACAGAGACCAACTAAGAGAATAATTTATTTAGCCGACCAAGAAACATAATATCATAATTAGACAACATATTTAAGATGTTTCTGGATGAATAAGTAAACATTAGTGTTTCAGAAACTCTAAGTAGAGGCCTTTAGCGGAACAATAGTCTGCCAACCATATCTAAATATAGAGTGATAAGTGTTGGAGAAAAATGAGTTTTAATAAAAGAAGTCTTAGTCTTGGTGTGGTTTGATCTAGCGACATTAGCGAAGCTAATGAAATGGAGAAGCTCTGGGTCAAAGGCGATTAGTCAAAATTAGTCAAGGAAAGTCAACTCAAATCCTTCTCTTCGCCATTAATGAATCTTTCATTCCTGCAACTACCCATCCTGTTAGTTAATGCTCTTTTCTGTTCTTTTGCGTTTAATTTAACTTTAACCACTTTATCTTTGTCTGAATCTCGATTTTTGTTCTTTATGTCTTAAATTGCTTCTACCTATTTTCGAGATTTGCATGTCAGTGATTTAACCTAATTTAGAGTTTTCAGTTTCGCTTTTACCCTCCTAGTTTTGGTATCTATGGCTTGTAGGTGTTAAGGTAATGCCTGGTCTTTGTTGCCTTGTGATGGTACAAAGTAGTCATTTCTAAAGGTTATCCCCCAAAAGATTGATGTTTTCAAAGTTATCGTCTCTGTTCAAGTCATTGGCGGAGAAAAATATTTCTAAACTCGATTCTCGTTTCTCTGTTGAAGCACAAAATTATGCTACCTTTTCCTGTTGGAAGATAAATGTTAACAAATTTTTGATAATTTCAACACGTCTCAGTTCAAATCCCTGCATTCATCCTACAAAAAGGAGAAGATTAAGGTTATACTTCATCATCATAACCATAATATCAATTATAAACCTAGTCCTAAAACCTACATCAGATGTCAAAACTATATATGGAACCAGATTTGGGAGACTTGAAATACCTTGAAGAACATCTGATGGCAACAAACCTCAACAACTCTGAGTCAGATGAAATTCGTCAAACCTTCGTTTACTCTAGTGTCAATCTTGACAGAGGAATCTCAAAGTGGGATACTAGCATTGTATTATGGTTATGATGATGAACGATAACCTTAATCTTCTCCTTTTTGTAGGATAAATTCATGGATTTGAACTGAGACGTGTTGAAATTATCATAAATTTAAGTGGCACCTTTTAATCATTGCCAGGTTATTAAATGATGTTGCTGATATGGGTTGATATGGGTGACCTAAATGATCCTGCTCATTTGATCAATGTGCTTCAACTCTTACAAAAGTCAAATCATTGCAAGGTTAGTAAGACTACACTCAAATTAGATTCAAGCTAATACCTTTCAACCATTAGATCGAACTTATCTTGTTATACACAAATGAAATGTAAGCATCATTTAGGTTTGAGTAACCATACCTAAAAGTGTACACTAGATTGGCTAAATAGTAGTTAACCAATGTTAGCTATATGAACACTCTCATATCAACCTTATTCATTTAACCACAACTAGTTCAAATGACTCAAATTAAACTAGCTATGGAGTTGTTTAATTGCTATATTCTCATAGAAGCATACAAGAACACGATTGAAGCAAAGTCAGTTTGATTTACTGGAATCAATTCATGAATATTATAGCCATGGTTTGCATTGAATACATTCCTTATTATATAAATGTATTAGTTCATGAACAAACCGATTTTAGAACTTTAACCACTCAAGTATGCAAATGCGTACACATACTTCCAACCACAGCAGAAATTCCCGGACCCAAACCCTTCGCCAGTACGCAGACGGGTATGTGTACTTAGGCCTCCGTAATTTCACAACTAACAGGTACGTGTACGGGTATGCATACTATAGTTCCGGTCATGGATCACATATATGCAAGAACGCATACTATGTTCATAATCCAATGTAAGTTAAGAATTCTAAACTCTATTTCAATCATGGAAACATTCTTAGAGGATGACAATAGCTGTTTTCAAGAACTATTAGCATCTAAGCAATTCTCAAGTTATTGAAATAATCATCACGAAACATCCCAAGTCTACACCGAATGATTGTATTACACAAACCATGTAAGATGTTACTCGGTGGTTTTTACATGATCATCTTTTGACTTTCTTCAAGAATTTAAGAAAATGCACTGGTAGCTAGACTCCAACAACAACTCATGATGAGAATTCTAATTGTTATGATTCAGAAAGGGAGGAAAATTCTAGTGTTACTCTTTTGGCCGAACCTGATAGCTTTAATGGATGCAACAAACTCACATTAATCTTAACAGTATCCTTGATGATACTTCATCAAACCAATTGGTCGATATTATGGATTTTTCACCTTCTTCTAACAAAACCCCTTGATAATGTTCTAGGATCGTCACAGCAGTCCTGTCTGTTGAAGCTCGTGATGTATTTAAGCAATCATAGTGTACCCGAACCTGTACTTTCGGTACCTTGGAAGCCGATGACCTTAAACAGTGCTTCAAATATAAACAAAAAGTAAGATATGCCAACAAGTTGCAACGAAGGCTTCTCATTTGATAAATGTGCTTTAACTCTTACAAAAGTCAAATCATTGCCAAGTTAGTAAGACTAAACTCAAATTAGATTCAAGCTAATATCAATAAGCAACGCCAGGACCGAAAAAGATACAGATACAGATATTTTATTGTGAAGTATGAACCAATAAACTTATCAGATGATATTTTATATAAACCAACGCCAGGACAGAAAAAGATACAAATATTGATTAATGCTGAATCAACAATAAGCAAACAACTTCTAAAGTTCAGAAATTTATGATCCTAACAAGAATTGAGAAATTATGTCCCCTAAAATGATAATGTCAAATAGTCATTTTTAGCCTTCATTTGCAAACTCTCTCTTACTTTTTTTCTTCTTTTTTCTTTTCTGAATTCTCGTCTAACCCTCCAAGTAAGTTGTAGTATAGGCCATGGTATCTCTGTTTTGGCAGAAGAGTACCATGTCGGTTTAGTGTTGTCATCTAGCTCCCACCATCCATAATTTTTGTAGGAAATTTTAGAAACTTGTCTTTAAGAAAACTTGTCTTTTAGGTCCCATTATCCATTAAAAAAATTTCAATTCAGCACCATGCCTGGTGCTAAATTGAAAAAAAAAAATCCCCTGAGGGTTTAATTTTCTGTCACACGCGATTGGAATCTCATTCGCAAATGATAAGATGGAGGAAATTGGTAGCAGCTCAATTCATTGGGAGACAACTCTCTGGCCTCTACTTCAATGTTTGAGATACTAAAGTAAGTCTAGTAATGTCTTATTAGATGCTCAAATGATCTCAAAATGTTTGAATTTAATTTAATTTCACCGGATCCAGTGTTTTTCTGCCTTCATTTGTTACCGTGCCACTAAAAACTCCTCCTAACCTTGAGCAAAAATTGCCGCAAGTCAAATGAAGTGCATTGCCCATAGATAAACAAACCAAAAAAGGTTGCTTCCACTTTACTTCTTCTCCATTATCACTATATTCTTCCCTATTTCAATATTCTTTTTTATGAACCAGCTAGTACAGTATTATCATCTTTACTAATGGGGACCTTTTTTTCTTGTTTTTCGAAAGATATTTGACAGCCAAAATATCCAAATGGTGGCTAAATATATATATATAGAGAGATTATTTCAAGAAAATAATGAAGTGGTTGTAACACGTGTAAGATGTAAACGGGAGGAAATTGCGCAGCCACCATTAACTAATGAACAAAACAGCACAGTAGTCGACTTAATGGACTCTCAAATGGTTATAAGAGAAGATATTTCTTCTTCTTCATTAGCTAACTTGATCATCAGCTACAAAATATACATCAAATTTCCATTTGTCAGTTAATCATATTCAATGAGAATATTGTTAAGTTTCATTACTTGGGGTTTTTTGTTTTCGGTTCTTTTACAAGTCAGTAACAATATTTGGGTGCAAGGAGAGTGTTTGAAGGATCAAGAGGCTCTCTTAGTGCAACTGAATCAAAGTCTTGTATCGCCTCTTGTATTTTCTTCATCTACATCGAAGCGTAGTTCTTGGAGTTCAAATACCGATTGTTCTTCTTGGGATGGTGTTACTTGTGATACAAGAGGTCGTGTTATTAGCATAGACCTTAGTAATGAATCCATCAATGTAGGAATAAATAGTTCCAGTAGTTTGTTCAAATTTCGGTATCTTGAGAGATTGAATTTAGCTTTCAACTACTTTGGTTACTTTGGTTCTATACCGATTCCGGCGGGGTTCGATAGGCTAGTCAACTTGACTTGCCTCAATCTGTCAAATTCGGGTTTCAACGGGCAGATTCCAATTTCATTCTCGCGTATGACAAGGTTAGTTACGCTGGATCTCTCTACTAATGATCGATTTCCGGGAAGTATTCCATTCACATTGAACAATCCTGATCTTAGTACGCTTACTCGTAATTTAAAAGAACTTAAAGTACTCTCTTTAGACGGTGTAAACATATCAGCACAAGGTAGCAAGTGGTGTAAAGTGTTGTCGAGTTCAGTACCTAAATTGCAAGTCTTGAGTCTATCCAACTGTTATCTGTCAGGTCCATTTGATAAATCTCTTACACAGCTTCAATCACTCTGTGAATTACGACTCAGCGGGAATAATATATCTAGTGAAATACCAGATTTCTTTAGCGAATTCCGCAACTTGACTTTTTTAGATTTGAGTTCTTGTGAATTGCATGGGAACTTCAAAGAAAATATTCTCAAGGTAAGAACACTTCAGAAACTCTACCTAGCAAATAATGATCATCTTCAAGGTTCATTACCAGAATTTCCTATGCATGGACTACTTCAGGAGTTAATACTGTTTAACACAAATTTTTCTGGTGAGTTACCGGATTCCATAGGTAACCTTAGATTGTTATCCCGCTTTAATATACGGCATTGTAGATTTAATGGATCAATTCCTGCTTCAGTGTCACAACTCAAACAACTTCAATATTTAGTCCTATCAGAAAACTATTTCACTGGAACACTTCCAATGGCTTTGTTTGCCATACCTTCACTACAATACATGGATCTTTCTTGGAATCAGTTGACTGGAACACTTCCAATGGAATTGTTTGCCATTCCTTCACTGCAATACATGGATCTTTCTGAGAATCAGTTCTCTGGTCAACTTGGTGAGTTTGTCAACGGATCTTCATCTTCTCTAGAGACCCTTGATTTAAGTATGAACAAGCTGCAGGGACCTATTCCAGCAACATTGTTTGAACTATCTAGACTTGACACTCTTACACTTTCTTCAAACAATTTTAGTGGCAGAGTAGATTTAGATACACTTTTCAGTAAGTTGAAAAATCTTACATATCTCGACCTCTCTAATAACAGATTGTCAGTAATCAGTTCTAGTTCAAGTTCTGCGTTAGTTCTCCAAATTAGTTTATTGGAACTAAGTTCATGTAACCTGACAAAAATTCCAAGTCTCTTGAAAAACACAGAACTGACCTATCTAGATCTTTCAAACAATAAAATTCATGGGAAAATACCCAACTGGATTTGGAAAATCGGCAACGGGAGTCTTTATAGCTTAAATCTTTCTCGCAACCTTTTGGAGGATCCTGATCGGCCCTTCCCTGCCGATAGTTTCAAAAAGATGGGATACATTGACCTCCATTCCAACATGCTTCAAGGAAAGAACCCAATCTTGCCACCATCAGCATACTTTTTGGATTACTCATCAAACAACCTTACTTCAATATTCCCCAATGCTTCATCTTTTCTATCAAGTGCTATGTCTTTCTCTCTTTCGGACAATCAAATTATTGGAGAAATACCTGCGTCGATATGTGAATCAAGTCTTGAAGTTCTTGATCTGTCATTTAACAACTTGAGCGGACGAATACCACCATGTCTAAGGTCCATGGCAAGACTTAGTGTTCTAAATTTAAGAAGAAACAGCTTAAGCGGACAAATACCCCATGTCTGGCGTTCACAAGGAAGTATACGGACTGTGATGGTTGAAGTCGATTTAACTAAAGAAATCCCCGATAGAATTTGGATTGGCTCAAAGTATGGGGGTTTTTATCAAAGCATTAAAATCCCTAAGCTTCCAAAATTCTGTGAGCATTGTAAGAGTGTAGGACACATTGTATCTGAATGCAGGGTTAATAGGAATGATCTGAATAAGCCAGAGGAAGGGGAAATTGTAGAGGAAAATATTAAATTTAGAAAGAAAGGTAAAAATAAGGACAAGGAGGAGAGAACGTTTGCTGGTAGTTCTGGTTCTAAAGATGATCAGGTCATTGTGAACATGACAGTGGTTGATAGTACTCCTCCTGTTACAAATGAAGCTGGAATCAAATTATCCGAAACTTTTCATGCTCTTAATGACATGGAGGATGACGGTTCGATCAAAGATATGCCTATGGAACTATGCAAGGTTCCTGACAGTGTCTCAAGTGCTCCGTCTTCTATTAATGGAGTTTCGGACAATGAGGAGACGTTGGCGACTGGACTCACGGCTTGTGTGTTCTTCAATAATTTACCCCGGACGATTTTAATTCTTATCCAGAGTCTTGTGATTTGAGAACATTGAATCTCAACGAAAACAAATTTGAAGGGCAACTACCAAGCTCTCTAGCCAATTGTACCATGCTAGAGGTTCTAGATGTTGGAAATAATCAGTTAACCGGTGGTTTTCCTTCTTGGTTAGGATCGATGCCCGAGTTGCGTGTTCTTCTGTTGCAAAACAACAAATTTCACGGTCCCTTGGGGAATGGTGGAGATGAGTGTAACTTGGAAATGTTACAAATTATAGATATTTCTTCTAATAACTTTTCAGGTGTTCTACCCAAAGAGTGCTTTTCCAGTTGGAAGACCATGATGGTAGACGAAGAAGAAGCAGCACGGAGGCATAGGGATCAAATAATAGGATTTGGATTTGCATTCACTGACAATAGTTACCAACCAGCAGTGACAGTTACGAGCAAAGGGCAAGACATGGATCTGGTGAAGATCTTAATAATTTTCGCTAGCATTGACTTCTCCAATAATAAATTTGAAGGGGAGATACCGGATATAATTGGAAATTTTACGTCACTCAATGTTCTTAATTTCTCAAGCAATGCTTTCCGAGGAAAAATCCCATCAACTTTGGGGAATCTTAAAAATCTTGAGTCATTAGACCTCTCTTCAAATAAGCTGTCAGGAGAGATCCCTTACGAATTAGCTGGCTTATCGTTTCTTGCAGTCTTGGACCTCTCCTTTAACGAATTAGTTGGAAGAATCCCACCAGGTAATCAGTTTCAAACTTTCCAGGCAAGTTCCTTCGAAGGAAATGACGGGTTATGTGGTTCTCCCCTATCAAAAAACTGCAGCAGTACTGAGGAGGCACCACAAGATTTCTTAACTTCTTCTGATAACAAACCGGATTGGATATTACTCGCGGTGACTTTTTCGGGATTTTTGATGGGGATAGGTATGGTTGTTGGACCTCAGTTATTTTGGAAGAAAGGGAGAAAGTACGCTGATGAACTTATCAACAAAATCATTACAATGAAATGTTTCGCATGTATTTATAAATTTCCTCTCAAGAGAAAATGAATGCAGTAATAATTACTACAAAAATGTAAAAATACCATGCAAATGATACGAACTTCTTTGTACTGAATGTATAGGTTCACATGAGAAAAAAACTGAGCTTAAACTTTCTTTGTACCTTATGAAAGTATGCCCAAAGAACACGAATTTCTTTAAGCTTGTTTTAGTTATTATTTTGCTTATATTCTTATCGGAAATGGTTGCAATTATGCGTGCGAATGAGATCATTGATCTATGTTGGGTGATGGACACGATCAAGTTTTTTTTTTTCTGAATCCGTTGACATGTGGTCTATTTCATTCAGGACAAGCCCGGAAGACCACAAAGAAGGGATTAGCTAGTGTTATATTTTTCGCTCAAAAGTTACTCGGACATTCCAGAGCTAGTGCAAATTCGGGATCACTTGATGATCCTAACACAACTGCTTTATGCAGAGAGATGTTACTTTGTTTGGTTTTGCTCTTTAACAAATCAAACATGACCAGTTAAACCAGTCCAGTTACATAGATCTTGGTTTATTGGGAAGCTCCCGTACAAATAGGAAGAATATGAAGTTGTTGTAACAGCCTTATGCACTGGAGTTTCTTCTTTACAACATATACGTCTTACGACACCGACATGTACCTTTTATTTTCTGTCGCACACAGTTGAAATTTCATTTGCGAATACACTAAAACATCTATAAAATAATAGGCTTGGGACCAGCCAAATCCTATTATTTTAAAGAGATATTTCTTAATCGATAAAATAATAATTTATTATTTTATATTAATTTAAAGATTAATTCTTAATTTAAAAAACTTCTTTGGAAAAAACAAGAATTTCCGTATTAAAAAAATAAAGTATCTTAGGATAAATGCCGAAATAGATTTTTTAAAGTGGAAAATATAGAAAAAGATAAAAAAAAACATTAACGAAAATATTTTTAGAACGACATACATTTGCTTTTAAAGTAATAAATCTTATTAATTTTCATAAAAAGATTTTTATACACAATATTATTATTTGAAATTCAGAGAAAAACAAACCAACATTGAATCATATTTTGAGAAAAATTTAATGTGTATGGAAATTATTTTTTATTTTCTAATGTAATTATTATTTTATATAATATTTGGGACCTATTAATGTTTAAGGGGAACTTTTGAAATGTATTATATTATAATTTTATCGAATTTATTATTTTAGCACTAAAGGCCCGAGTCGGGACTGAATTTTTTTATTATTTTAACGAGACTATTATTTTATCGAGTATTATTTTAAAAAAGTTTTACTGTAATACGAATCATACGATGGAGAACAACAGGGAATAGCCAACCAGTCAAGAAAGCCACTATAGTCCAGATTGATTGACTTGGCATATGCCCGTCTAGCTCAGTTGGTAGAGCGCAAGGCTCTTAACCTTGTGGTCATGGGTTCGAGCCCCACGGTGGGCGCATATATTTTTAATTTTTATTTGGCCTATATAAAAAAAAAAAGGAAAGCAATGCTAGTTCGATCCTTATCTTTTCTAAGGAGAAATGGTTAAATTTAGGCCTGTCAATATTTGTCCGATATCCGGGATCCGTTTCCGATTATTCGATATCCTATAGGATTTTATCCGTTGTATCGGATATCGGATATAATATGTTATCGGATATTTCTTCCTTAACATATCGGAATCGGAATAAGCTATATCCGTTTGTTTAGATATCCGATATGTTAAGGACGTAATTGTAATTTTTCCAAACCCTTATTTCCCCTACTAATTGATGGCTGATTTTCTTTTAATGTTCAGGTTGATAAGTTTGGGATTCGATATCCGATAATATCGAGTATAATATCGAATATTATCGGATATTATCGGATAAATATCCGATAAGTGTCAATTATGAAAATGTTTTACAAGGGTTTTTAAGCTTTTTTGGTATAACCGGATATTATTGGATATTTATCGGACATCCGATAGCTTAACCTATCGGTATCGATATCTGATTTTGATATCCTATAGGATATTATCGGATATCGGATATCCGATAATCCTTAACCTGTCGGATATCAGAATTCTTAATATCCGACGGATATTCTTCCATTGACAGGCCTAGTTAAATTAGACTCTCAAATCTAACTTCTAATGAAGTGTTTCCAGCCAAATAGATAGATCTAACTACATCTAATGGAACATCTTTGAGACTTAATAGTCACTCTTAGATCCAAGATTTCTACTACTTTTTCTTCTTCTCTCGTAAAAGTCTAACCCCATCATGTTTTATTTGCACTGGGGTTTCTTCTTCTTTGTTGCAGAAATGCCATTTGGCACCTGGCATGGGTGTCAGATCGAATTTCTAGTCGCTGAGTTCTCTGCCACACACAGTTGAAATTAACTTAATTCGCAAATAATAAGACAGAGACCAACTAAGAGAATAGTTTATTTATCCGGCCAGGAAATAGAATCTCATACTTAGACAACATATTTCAGATATTTCCGGATGAAAAAGTTCACATTAGATTCAATGTTTGAGAAACTCTAAGTAGAGGCCTTTAGCGGAAGAATAGTCTACCAACCATATCTAAATATAGAGCGATAAGTGTTGGAGAAAAATGAGTTTTTAATAAAAGAAGTCTTGGTGTGGTTTGATCTAGGGACCTTAGCGAAGCTAATGAAATGGAGGAGCTCTGGGTCAAAGGCGATTAGTAAAAATCATTCAAGGAAACTCAACGCAAATCCTATTCTTCGCCGTTAATGAATCTTTGATTCCTGCAACTACCCATCCTGTTAGTTAATGCTCTTTTCTGTCTTAAATTGCTTCTATATATTTTCGAGATTTGCATGTCAATGATTTAACCTAATTAAGAGTTTTCAGTTTCGCTTTTACCCTCCTGGTTTTGGTATCTATGGCTTGCAGGTGTTAAGGGTATGCCTGGTCTTTGTTGCCTTGTGATGGTACAAAGTAGTCATTAATAAAGGTTGTCCCCCAAATGGTTGATGTTTTCAAAGTTATCGTCTCTGATCAAGTCAATGGCGGAGAAAACTATCTTTAAACTCGATTCTTGTTTCTCTGTTGAAGCACAGAATTCTGCTACCTCTTCTTGTTGGAAGATAAGTGTTAACAAATTTATGCCAATTTCAACACGTCTCAGTTCAAATCCATGCATTCATCCTATAAAAAGGAGCAGATTAAGGTTAACATTCAACATGATCTCAATTCTAAACGTAGTCCTAAAACCTTCATCAAATTTCAAAATTATGGAACCAAATTTGGGAAACTTGAAATACCTTGAAGAACATCTGATTGCAAAAATCTCAACAACACTGAGTCAGATGAAGCTCGTCAAACCTTCGTTTACTCCAGTGTCAATCTTGACAGAGGAATCTCAAAGTGGTATACTAACATTATAGGGAAACTTTTTGCTGCTAAACTATTAAAGCCGAAAAATCTTGAATTCCATCTCGAAAATCTTTGGGCAAAGAAAGTTAAGAAAATTCATATAAGAAATACTTCACCAAACTAATTCATAGTCAGATTTTCAAATTGGGGATCAAGTCAATTGGGTTCTTAAAAATGCTCCATGGTCAGTGAATGGATGTCTTTTTATGGTTAATCCATACAACTCTTTTGTGCAGATACAAAAAAATGGGATTCCAGCACCCAAGAATTCTGGGTAGATTCAAAGATTTACCTACACAACTTTTTGAAGAAGAAATAATGTTCAAGTTTGCAAAATAATTGGGGGAAGTCATAGCTCTTAATCTTGAAGATGGGAATCCGGTGGACTCAAATGTTGTTAGTGCTTATATCAAAATCAATGTGAAAACACCTCTAATTAGAGGCCTTTTAACTGAGAATGGTGATGGCTACACTCAATAGATTCCCTTCTACTACCAAAAGCATCCAGGAAATCTATGCCCAACTTGTTTCGTGTAAGATCATGATGAAGATGAGTGTGAAAGGAAAGAAAATTTTGTTAGAGCTCTTGATGAAAAAGCTCTCTTCAAGTTTGTACAAACTAATCTATCCCTATAGGATGTCATGGAAATGAGCCCAAAGTATGTCTATGGATCTCCAATAACCATTAACAAGAAAATCTCCAAAAAGAAAGCTGCAGCAGTTAACAAGGTTCCGTTCCAACGACCTTCAGAGGGTTATCATATTACTGATGTATTCATTGAGGAAGTTGGAATTCACGGTGAGATGGGTGAAGGTTCTAATCAGAGAAGAGGAAAAAGAGTTCTAGAAAACGTGACAAGAGATATCAACTTTGACAATCCTATATAAAGGGATGAAGACAGTCAAGCTGAGAACAGTGTATACCAGAATGACCCAGAAATTCAGGAGCATCATCATGACCATGGAGGGGACTGGGACCAATATTACAATTCTATTACTGAGTACCATCATCATATAGGGCAAGAAGATCAGGTAACCATTTTATTTATCTCACAAGTAACTTTGGAAGCACAATTTTTTCATTTGAGTTTCTTTTTATCAAATTTCCATATTTACAGTTTTTATGCTTCTTCTTTGAACTACTTAAAAAAATAATAAGTAAATGAAAATTCTAGCTTGGAATTGTCAAGGCATTGGCCAAAAGGATAACAAAGACCATCTGAGACATTTCATTCATTGTAATGACCCTGACATAGTTTTCATATCAGAAACCAAAACTAATAACACAAAAACTAATTCTTTTATAAGATATTTTGGCTATCCTAACTTTTGGTCACAATCCTCTATTAGCCTCTCTGGAGGAATTGCTCTCATATGGAAAGAGGGAATGAGAATTAAGATAATCAATGAACAAATAAATCAAATAGAAGTCATAGTCATAGCTAGTCCTCAAAATGTGCAATGGTTGTTAACATGTTTGTATGGAAGCCCAAGATATCAAGAAAAGAAGGAACTATGGGAATCAACTACTTCAAGAAGCCAGAACATGCAGATTCCATGGATGATAATAGGATATCTAAATATCACTATCAACTCTCAAGAGAAGAACTCAAAGGAAGCTCCTGGATAGTCAAGCATCAATAAACACATCATAGAGTGGCTTCTTCAAACTTATTTACTAGATGTCAAATTCTCGGGATACCTATACACTTGGAGTAACCACAGAAAAAGTGATCAATTGGTGGAGGAAAAACTAGATAGAGCAATGTTAAAAACAAAATGACATGACATCTTTCATTCAGCAACAACTTACAGTCTTACAGCTTTTGATTCAGATCACACACAAATTCTACCTCACACAAACCCAACTGAGAAAGATTTCAAGAAACCATTCGGGGTCTACGAAAATTGGATATAGCAAGACTCCTGCAAAGAAGTTATTGCAAAATCCTGGAGCCAACCCCAACAATGATCTGTTGCTTTCCAAACTATTTCAAGGCTTAAAATCACCAAAAAATAAATCACGAGATGGAACTATGAAGTCTTTGGAAATGTAAACCAACACATCAAGGAGGTGGAGAAGAAAATTTAAGAAGCTCAAGAAAATCAAAGGTTCAGTAACAACAATAATTTGGAGAGTCTACAAAAAGAGCTAAGATACTGGTACAAAATGGATTCTGACATGAAGTATCAAAACTCTAGAGAAAATTTGTTGAAGAAAAAAAAAAGAAATACCAAGTATTTTCACTCAAGTGCCAACTACAGGAAAAGAATAAATCATATAGATTCTATCAAAGATGATATGGGTTTGTGGCATTCTAATAGAAAGGACATGGAGTAACTTCTCAATAGCCATTTCAACACCATCACACTTACTTCAAATCCACAAAGAAATGAAAAAAATCCTAAAACTCATTAGCCCATGCATAACAACAGAAGACAATGCAAGATTAAGAAAAATACCAGACATGGAAGAAATCAAAAATACAGTTTTTCAAATCAAACCATGGGCATCACATGGGCCGGGTGGATTTAAAGTAGGATTCTATCAACAATGCTGGAACATAGTAGGTAATGATGTTACACTCATGACACATTTTTTTTTAAGAAATGGCTACCTTCTTAAAGAAATCAATTACACCTTTCAAACACTGATACTAAAAATGGAATATTCCACAAAACCCTTCAGATTATAGCCCATAAGCCTTTGCAACATAAATTACAAAATAATCTCAAAAATCCTTGCCAACAGACTCAAACAAACCTAGAGAAAATATTCTCTCCTCTTCAAGCATCCTATGTTCCAAATAGAAACATCTCAGATAACACAATAATAGCTCATGAAATTGTTGATCACATGAAAAAAAAAAAGTAAAAATAAATTTGGTGAAGTGGGTATCAAGTTGGATATGTTGTAAGGATTGAATGGAAGTTCTTAATGGATATCATGAAGCAACTTGGTTTCTGCAAAAAATGGTGCCAAATTATTAACCAATGCATTGGAACCACTTCAATGTATGTACTTCTTGCCAACTTTTCATCCCATCAAGAGGTATACGTCAAGGTGACCCAATATCTCCATATTTATTCATTCTTTGTATAGAAGGATTCTCAAGAATGTTATGCAAAGATGAAAGTCTACAAAAAATACAAAGCATCAAACCAAACCTGCATATCCCAAGTATTAATCATCTGCCTTTTGCATATGATTGCCTTTTATTTAGCAAAGTCAAAGATCAAGATATAAATAACCTGTTGGACATCATCAACAAATTCATTTCTTCTTCAGGACAAGTTATAAATTTGAAAAAATCCAGTTTATTCTTCAACAAACACATGCATCCTCAAAGATGTTCTCATCTTACAAGCTTACTTCAAATGAAGACTATGGGTTTGAATGAAAAATACCTTGGTTTGCCTCTCTTCTTGGGTAAAAACAAAAAAGAAAGTTTTAAACCAATAGAAGAAAAAGTGCGGAGAAGGTTAAGTACTTGGCAAGGAAAAATTATTGATCAAGATGGAAGATCAACTCAAGTGCAGTCAGTTTTTCTAGGAACCATGGCTAACTATCAGATGTGATGCTTCAAATTGCCAAAGCATGTGACTGATTCTCTTGAAAAAATTCAAAGAAGATACTGGTGGAGATATGAAAAAAAGAAAGAAATGAACCTAATTTCTTGGAGATCTATGTGCAAACCAAAAATATTTGGAGGTATGATATTCAAAAATATCACAAAATTTAATGATGCTCTGCTTGCAAAATTGGCTTGGTGGATGATTAAAGACCAAAACTCTATCTGTGCTAGAAATCTGAGGGCTAAATACCTATACAATAAAGACCCATTATGTGATGAAATTACTGCTCAGGGTTCATGGATATGGAAAAGCATATATAAAGGCCTGCAGATAGTGAAGAAGTATTATGTGTGGAGTGTTGGTGATGGTGATGGTTCTAGGATAAAAATATGGAGACATAAGTGGATTTCAAATACTCATCAAACACAACTCTCAAATGAAACTCAGCACTCAGGAAATAATGACGCAGTTCAAAGCTTGATCCAACAAGACACCAAACAATGGAATATTCAAAAAATAAATCAAAATTTTAACCTTTCTGAAAGCAAGAAAATTTAAGAAATAAGAATCCCAGTAAATTCCAGAGACACCATCAATTGGAGTTTAACAAGAAATGTTACTTTCACTGTTCAATCTACATATAAAGCTTTGATCCAAGAAATCAATGAAGATTGTATCAGCAAAGAGCAACAAAAATTCTGGTTGAAGATATGGCACTTAAAGCTTCCCTACAAACTCAACCTCTTTCTTTGGATATGCTTAAAAGATATATTACAAACTAGAACCAGAGTGGGAAGACACATTCAGATGAAGGATTAATCTTGTCCTTTCTGCAAGCAAGTCCCAGAAATAGATGCCCATATCATTCTACACTATGACCTAGCTAAAGAAATTTGGTTAACCATCCTTGAAAAAGCGGGGGTCCAACAACCACACCCAATATTTCGTTTGGCAATCTGAATTGATAAACTCCAATATACTTTTAAGTGAATCAACTAGACAGTCAGACTCAATCTATAGAAAAGTATATCAAAGAGTTTTATATCTTTATCTCTTAATTCAATCCGCAATCAACAAATAGGAATGTGCGAGCCCGACTGAATATAAGAGAAATAACTTGAACGGTACCAAAGACCAATGTTCAAGGATCAATCAATTTCAATCAACAACCAAAGGTTGGATTTACCAATTGATCGATTCAACGCACAACCTGTGAAATTTCAATTATATAACAAAATATAATGCGGAAAAGAAATAACACAGACACAAGAAGTTTTGTTAAAGAGAAAACCGTAAATGCAGAAAAACCCAGGGACCTAGTCCATCTTTGAATACCACACGGTATTAAGCTGCTAAAGATACTAGACTACTACCAATGAACTTCGGACTGGAATGTAGTTGAGCCCTACTCAATCTCACACTGATCAAGGTACATTTGTGCTTCTTACGTCCCTGAACCCTAGTAGGTTTCTACGCACTTGATTCCCTTATCTGATCTCACCCACAACTAAGAGTTGCTATGACCCAAATTCGATGACTTGATAAACTAATCTTTCTCACACATAAAAGACTATTGGAATAGATAAATATGTCTCCCACAGAAATACCGATGAGTTTTTTTTCTGTCTTTTGATAAATCAAGGTGCACATGAACCAATTGATAACTCGGACCTATATTCTCGAAGAATAGCCTAGTATTATTAATCACTTCACAATAATCTTAATCGTATGGTAGCGAAACCAGATATTGTGGAATCACAAAAGATGAGACGAAGATGTTTGTGACTACTTTTAATCTTGCCTATCGGAGATTAAATCTCGAGTAAATCTTAGATAAGATAATACTTAATTCGATAAAACAAAGAAAGATCAGAATACGCAACTACAGAGAAAATAGTTGGGTCTGGCTTCACAATCCAATGAAGTATTTAAGTCGTTAATCTACAGGGTTTCGTGAAAAACCTAAGGTTAAAAGAGAATCGACTCTAGTCGCAACTAGTATCACACAGGAGGTGTGGGGATTAGGTTTCCCAGTTTTTAGAGTTCTCCTTTATATAGTTTTTAAATCAGGGTTTACAATCTAAGTTACCCTGGTAACAAAGCATTCAATATTCACCGTTAGATGAAAACCTGATTAGATACAAGCTAATATCTTTCAACCGTTAGATAGAACTTAGCTTGTTATACACAAATGAAATGTACCCTCATTTAGGTTTAACAGTAGTTTACTGAGGTTATCTATATGAACACTCTCATATCAACCTTATTCATCTAAACCATAACTAGTTCAAATTACTTAAATGAAACTAGTTAAAGAGTTGTTCAAATTTCATATTCTCATAGAAGTATACATGAACACAATTAAAGCAAAATCGTCTTGAATCACTCGAAATAATTCATGAACATTATAGCCACGGTTTGCAAAGAATGCATTCCTTATTATATATAAATGTATTTTTTCATGTCACAACCGATTTTAGAACTTTAACCACTCAAGAATGAAAAAGTGTACGCATACTTGAAGTAGCCGGACCAAGTTTGGTTTTCGCCAGTATGCAAACGGGTACGCATACCTCCAAACCCAGCAGAATTTTTCGGACATGAACCTTACTCCAGTATGCGTACGGGTACGCGTACTCAGGTTCCCAGACTTCTCAAACCCACAGGTACACATACGGGTATGCATACTATGGTTCCCGGACATGGATCACATATATGCAAGAGTGCATAACATGTTTATAATCCAATGTTGGTTAAGTGTTCTAAACTCTATTTCAATCATTAATACATTCTTAGAGGATGACAATAGCCGTTTTCACACTCTATTAGCATCAAAGCAATTTTCATGTTATTAAAATAATCATAACGCTACACCAAATGATTGTATCACACAAACCATGTAAGATGTTACTCGGCGATTTTGACATGATCATCTTTTGACTTTCGTCAAGAATATAAGATGAACTTGGTTGAAGTGAAAGCTTACCAACACATATTTTGAGAAATATGTAAGCGAGTTAAACTCAGCTCGAAATCTCAAATGTTCATAACAAAAAACTATAGTAATACGACTTTTGTCTCAATATAATAGATATGGTAGAAATAGACTTTCCTAGTGATAGATGAGTTTCAGTCTCCACATACCTTTTGTTGATGAAGTTCTACAAGCTTTCCTAATTAGTTCTTCGTCTTCAAATGATGAATGCCGTGAAGTATAATGCTCAACTACACAATCTATCCTAGTCCGATACATTACTATAAGTAGACTAGAAATCAAGACTTATAGTTTTTATCACTAACATTGACAAACAAGTTTGAGATAGCAATGCTTGCGAGTTTGACCGAGAAGTGCTCTAACAATCTCCCCCTTTGTCAATTTTAGTGACAAAACTATCAATACATATATATGGATTACAAAATAAATAAACTTTGTAGCTTCTCATCCAAACGTTTGATCTCCTTGGTTCTTCAACATTACTCAAAATATTCATCACTTCCAAGTACTCCAATGATTCTAGATGTGTTCAACTCAGCATCATAGTTGTTGAAGATCCATAACTATAACAATGAGAAAACAATTGCACTCAATTATTGTTATACAGTGTCATAGCATTATTATACATCATCAAAGTCCAATTGTATCACGACTTTGACAACAATACTATGGTGATATGTATCACTGCCCCTTAGTCAATACTTTATCTCACAATGAAAATCACTCCCTCTTACATAATGATTCATAAACCATATGTATTTGTAGTGTGAACTACACATTAATTCTTCCTCTTTTGGTATATAAATTGGCAAAGGTACGAAAAATAGTGAGATCCTCATGAAATTTTCATAGAGATACTTCATGACCAAAAGAGAACAACATACCAACTTGTTTAGATGTCATCAAATAGCCTAAACTAAATACATTCATCAAGGAATTTATAAAGATACAAGATAACTTCCCTCACTCCCCACAAAGATTTTTCAATTAAGCACAAGTTAAATTAAGAATTCTCCCCCATAAAATCTCTTTCCCGAAAGAACAACAAGAGCCACCTTACTTTTACAAGAAAATAAGGATTTCTTTGGACATAAACAAATCACATGGAACATAAATTTGAATCCAAAAATCTCAATTGAATTAGCCACAAGAAAAATGATCAATTCAATTGGCCATGCTCAACATAAGAGGACTTACGGAGAGACACAGTACATGCATAAAGATGTGGATCAGGGAAATACCAATACTGCGGAATAATCAAAAATTCATCATATTTTTTTTATCACTATTTGCACAGTGACATATAATATACTTAATCTTTGGGCATCAAAAGTGCATTCTATCTTTCATCAATATTTGTATAAATACATATGATAGACTTAACTTTTGAGATATATGGGACAATCATAGTTCACGGACGTAAACACACATATACCATAACATTATTTGCAATATATAAAACCAATAAAGATTAATATTGCAAAAACAATCTTTTCTCTTAGAAGGTAGAATCAATCTTTTTCACACGGGTTTACACCAATAATGGCTACCAAAAACGTATAAAAGATTTTCTTAACAAAGAAGAACATACAAAGACATTAACGACAATGCACTATAGTTCACATAAAATGATTGTGAACATTCAAGAATCCCATAACAATGCATACTACTGACCATTCTTGAACTTCCTTTTAAGTGATTCACCAACAACATTCTTGTAAAAGATGCAAATGAACTTAGAAGAGTATCACTCTAGAATCCAAGTTCCCAAGTCCAATAGAAGTGGAACAAGTGCGACAAAACTGAGCAAAACACTCAAAAAAGAGTCAGGACAAAGACCAACCTTAAATCATCCAAATTTAGGAATTCCCATCTCTAATTTGAAGAAAATTCAAATAGGAAGATAAATGCAAAACAAATGTGGTCATTCCGAGTTTGGACGAAGAAGTTACGTCCAAAAAAGGTTTACTGAATATAAACGTCTACATGCCAGTATGCATACCGGTTTGCAAACGAATTTTCGTGACCTGGAGCAGTATGCAAACGGGTTTTCGTACAAAATCCCTGGATTTTGATTTTAAATGATGGTATGCATACTTGGTATGTGTATCATGAAGTCCAAACATCCCAAACTACTATTTTCAAACATAAACATTTAACAACATTAAACACAGATCAAGTGAGGTAGACATGAACGATACAAAAGTGTTTTGGGGTAAAAACTGATCATTATGTTGTTTTTGGTAAATATGGGTGTGTTGATGAGAAACGAATTCAAAACCTAAACAAATATACTGCACGGGAGTACTTTTATATTCGAGAGATCAATCTGTAAGACTATGGCCTAAACCAAGAAATGGCCGTTCCAGATTCAATTCGGTCACAAAGTGAATGGGAAGGGTTGATCTTTGGGAGGGAAGCGAAGAAGGTGTTTGATATCAGAATGTTGAATTATGAAGGTGTGGTTATTTTATGACTAGTATCAAAATGTGGAACTGGCTTGCAGAACGTAAGCTATCAGTTCTTGGTGTTTTCTGGATACTTGTGTTGATGACACTTGTGTTGTGTTTGAAATAGGTTGAAATCCTATTTATACAAGTCATGTTCGAGCACCCCTGATCTCGTAGGAAGTGGAGTTGATTAATTAATGGGTAGGTGGGGTTGTCTAAAAAGTGGTGATCACCACGTTTCTATTATGAGGGAGAACTGGTCACACTTTCACCCACTAATCTCATTGTTGTTAATCGTCCATTCTTTCCTGATACTTTCTCATATTGGGAGCATTGTACGCCGCACGCTATAAACTGCTAGACCATTACCCTATTGAGCATCCCCCAATTTGTGACATGTTTGATGCCTCGAGTAAATGGGTCAAGTTGTGAGACTCACCGCTAAAAGCAGCACATAGTGCTTTTAGGTCAAATAATAAAATTATTTGTGAAATTGATATTTATAAATCATCGCTTATAATCGTTCAAACAATCAGCTGAAAATAATTGATGTGCAGGAAACATCGTTGTTTTAGAGTTCGTTCAAATTAGTCGCGAATCGAACGTCTTAAAAAAGGCAGCGTGACCGGCCACCTTTGGGAGATCGTTTGAGAACCCTATGGGTGAGCTACCACTTGGTCGATCGCTCCTTGTGGAGGATAGGTGGCCAATGATCACAACGTTACCCTGTTGGCCTCCTAGAAATAAATCTAAACCATCCGACTAGGCTAGCGAAGTTGGATGGACGAGATGATTTGTGGCAATTGTGTACTGCCATTGGATTTTGCAAGCAGCGCGACTAGCCTCTTTTGGGTGATCATTTGAAGGCCATATGAGCAATACATAGCTTGGTCGACTGCTCCTTATGGAAGAGGGGTGTCCGGTGATCACAGTGCCACGTTGTTGTCCATCTAGAATCCGATCTAAATGGTTCGAACAAGCTGGCGAAGATGGACAGACACGATCGATTTGTGGAAGTTGCAAAATGATGATGACTTAATTTTAGGGTTTTAAAATCACGCGCTCACCCTTATTTGTGCGAGCGATTCAACATGTTTCTGGTTTCCCGTGGGCAAGTCGATTGACCAAGAATGTAGTTGGGTCGCCGGTGAACATGCCAATACCCTTTTGATCATTTGAGGGAAGATCTACGACATCCAACCAAGGTAGTCAATATCGGTTGTACATGCCGATATTACAGGTATTTATCGGATATCGGAAATACCTATACGAATCAGCGACGTAAAGACGGAATCATATTATCGGTTGTACAGTCCGGTATGGACCGATATATCGGTTTTACTTATACACCGATAATATCGGTTTCGTAAATAAAATTTTCATCAAAATGCATATAGTCTTTACAGACAATTACTATGTCAATTGGAGAAGGTAAAAAGCCCTAATATATTTATAATTTAAAATCAATGACTATATGGTAGGATATAAGATGGAAACCATATTTCTATTGCAAGGCAGAGAAATATAAAAGATAAATATGAAGGTTAACAAAAAAATATTTACTGGCATAATGGGACAACAATCACAACGTTGGCTAAAAGCTTCTCCAATGGCATGTGTGTGGAGATAAGTGTCAAAATCCACCTAGGATACACATCCATTTTTTCTAAAATCATTCTCCAACCCTGATGTCTTAAACCGATGTATAGATGACTTTGGGTAGACATTGTCAAGGTGAATGTCTAACTAGACATTCACCTTGACAATGTCTAACATTCTAGTCAGCTTTTACTTAATTGAATTGAATTTAATATATAAACTAACTATTTTTAGCTCTAATAAAATCTTAATTATGGAAAATAAAATTTATACTAATTAAAATAAGATGTTACATGCAATATTGTTGGAGATGGATTTTTTTTCTCTCCCTAATTTTAAGGAAAAATAGATTGAGGATATCTTATTTGTGTTGCCACATAGGAAACACACACAATGACCATTGGAGAAGCTCAAATAAACCACCTTGTATTTTGGATATTTGAGATATGTGTATGATTCTTATTATTTTTTACTATGGTTGTATAATTATTTGAAATTCTATATTAAATAATGTATCGCCTGTAAAAACATATATTATCATTTGTATAGGTGTATAGGACCGGACTGATACGATACTGATACGCGATATTAACTACCTTGCGTCCAACTAGGCAAGCCAAGTTGGGCGGTCGTGATGTTTTTGAGACCATTTTTTCCGGTCTTAGCTCGTTTGAGTTCATCTTTCAACATCGCGATCACCCATGTTAGGGTTAGAGTTCAAAGGCGTTGCTGGTGTACTAGATGAAATTCGATTGGTCGGGATGCTAGTGGGCCCTCCGGTGGTCACCATGATGATCGTCTAGTTCTTCTAGGAGTAGGCTAGGCCTGTTAAATTGTGTGGCCAAATCGTGTGGCCGTGATTGTTTTTTAAGACTGATATGAACAATCCAGATTTTCCTTAAGGAATTTAAACGTGTTCGATCGTGCTAACTTTTAATTAAAAAGTGTGTAAACACACTGATCACTTTGTCAGAGGGTGGTGTAGCCTATGTGAGTGTTTTCATGCAGGTCTCAATACTAATACTTCGGGAGATCCATGCTACTCCTTTGCGAGTGAACATTAATCGTAATGTCATGCCAATATTGAGAGTTCAGCTGGGAACATCGCATAGGAAAATACTAGGCAGGTCAATGCATTAGTAAATAATGCAATAAATTAAAATTTACAGAATATCTGGGATTGTTGCTTCACACTGGATAAATTTCGTAAATATGTTGAATTTCTCAATACATTTGTAAGTGAAAAGGTTTATGCACTCATCACTTTTAAATGGCCTTTATTCCTTTGCAGGATGACATCGCATTAAATACAGGCTCCGGCATTAGTGAGTAATGCAACTAGGAGCTTAAATACTCATAAGGCTCTATACTAGTGAACAATTCATATAGGATCTTGAGTTTCAATATAATATGAAGAGATACATAGGAACTCATCAGATTCTGGTATATTATTCAAATTCCTATCCGAATATAGACATATCAAGGTCTACTACTTCTGATGCTGGGTCAGGTAGGCATATTTTTATAGTTTTCTCCCTATACTAAAAACCACCATCAACAACATTAAGTCCTCTGCTTATCACGTAACAGTGATATTTTTGCGGGGTAAGTACTATATGGTGACAGGCGAATTTAAAATTGAAAAGAGAAAGCAGGTAGATATTACTAGGAAAATTCTAATCGGCCTTCAGAAGCGGGATCACGCGACCAGTGGCCTTCATAGTAGCGTGTTTCTAGATCAGCTATGGGTATGAGTGTGGTGCACCCATCCATCTACTCCCGTTCATGGAGAAAGAAGGAATACTTCTTCTGTTCGAACTCCAGAAACTCAGTTCGTATGAAAAGGGGTATCGACCATCTTCTGTTTATTATTGTCCGTCCGACTCTGTGATTTCGCCTGCAGCATCCGTTTCCTCTTCGTCACTGTCAGCAGCTCCATCACAAGTGTGCCAATCGTCAGCGGAAAGGTAAGTTTATCTTGTCTTCGTATTTTAGATGTGAGTGCAATATCCATGAGTAGTTGATCAAACTTGGATATTTGGCTCGGTGTCAACGACGTTCCTTGTTAGTAGTGGCAGAGAAAGCATCAATAGTAACAAAGTAATCTCCAATAGTTATTAGCAGCAAGGTGATCCAGGAGAACTCAAGTAGGTGCTCTTTTCTATTTTTCACATGTAGCCAACAATATCATCGATCTTATCCAGAGTGTGTAATAAGGTTATGTCTCCAGAAGAATGAGTATCTAACCTCTCCAATGGATTTCAAAATTTACCAAACTCCATTGCACTCCTGGGATAGATGGATGAAATATATGTTCGACAATGATCATGTCAGGGACAATCTTGGAGAGTGTAGCTACGTTGTGGATCCGTCCTTGACTTTAACTTATTTGTTTCTGGAATGCTGAGCCGCAATTAAAATATTCTTTAAACTCCTGAGCATTAACCGAAATAAAATTGTGTTTATTCTGGCTCTTTATCTTACAAGCTTATTCTTGCCCTTCTGATTGTGTAGATGATATGTTGTGGATGCTTGTATGGTTAAAATCTTCCATAGTCGTTGGGTGAAGTAGACGAGGATAGGATTTCTTGCTGCTATCAAGTCTTCAAGAACTTCGTTACAAGCGACATCCTTTAAACCATCTTCTCGATATGGGATTGTTGTATGGAATGGGATGCGATGAGCAGTCCCCGGTTACACTTCTATTTGGTTACTAGAGTTGTACTTTTTGAGACGGCTTGGGAATACAATATGTTCTTACAAGGAGTTGTAGATGCGATGTCATGGCCGGATATGTGAAAATATCTCTGTGGCGTACTTTTGGAGTCTTTGATGCATGTGTGCGACTTCATGTTGAGAAATTCCTGCGGCTCCTTTGATAGTGATGATACTGATATTAGAAATAACTTGGTTGAGTGACATGGAGGCATCCTATGCTGGCAGTCCCCAGGTGTAATTATCCTGAGCTTATTTTCTTCTGAAAGGTGTACTTCCATTGCATTTGCTGGTAAAGTGGTTGACGGAATGACGAAGGCGACAATCTTTTGGATTCATCACTTGTTGATCAACTGGCGGGAGTCGCACTTGATAGATCTGTATTGTGTCCAAACTTTTTCCATCCCATGCACCCCTTTTATAGGAAACTAGAAATCTAGAAATACCGAATCTGACTTTGTCGGCGGTGTGGTTGTTGATGCGCAGCTTCGTGCAGGTCTTGGGTAGGTGGCACTGAGTTCTGAGTAAGTGATCTGGCAGACATGATGCAGTTGGTATGTGTGGCTTGCTGAGGCGAGACTTTCCTCTTTGATTCTTCGCTAACAACAACGCTTATGGTCACACGCCTTCCAGACAGGGGGCTAATGATATCCTCGCGCTACATCTTTGAACAACGGTGACTCTGTCATGATTTCTTTGTTGATCGTCTCTTCTAAGTTGAACAGGTCCTTGACAGTGAAGGGATTTCGTGTTGATCCTCAGTCCCCAAGTGTGGTTTACGTGATTCTATATTGTATGGTCGGTGGGTTTACCATAATAAAGATATCACCATCTTGCCTCTATACTGGTGACTCTATTACATCCTCCATGGGAAAATAAAATATGCAGAAGTTCGGATTACTTTTATTCGCAGTTGTTGTCGTTATGGTGAAGCTCTAGCTGGCATCAACAAATGAGCAGCAATGGTTCTTCGCAGCAACTGTGATCAGAAGAGGCTGCATTTTCGTGAGAAAAAAACAGGTGGGCTGGAGCTTAGATGGCTACGGTCATGATCCTTGACAGAGAGGAGTGGTGACTAAGGCACAAATCTTGGAAGGGACAAGTGGTAGCTACAGGCACAACATGGAGAGGCATGGTGATGGTGATCTTGGATGATCGAAGAAGCATAAGTAGTGATAGTTACGTCCATGAGATTTAGGTGAGCATAGGCGGTGACGCTAGCCACGACCACGAACCTTAAAAGGATTTGATCGGTCGTTATGACCCAAAGGATGAGTTACAGTGAAGCATCTCCTCTCTAATCCATGGCGTAAGCTCTCCTATTGTTTCTTTCCTAATACGACACGGTTGAGGGATGCAAATATGTATTGACGATGTGCTTTAGATAAATACAGAATCTCATATAAATGTACCATCGTGGATTGTACAGTTTTGTGGACGGAGTCCCTATAAATCATGCATCTCCTGACGGGAAGATGATCCTTGTGTACTCCCTCAAAGCTTAGTTGAAGTTCTCCTGCATCTACCTTCTCTTTGAAAATGCGCTTCATTTTGTTGCAATCGCTGGTGGGGTGATTGACGAACCTATGGTAATGACAATATTTGGGATTTGTCATTTCTTCTTCGGTTGGAGGACATATGGTAGGAGGTAGCTTGATGACGCCATCTTGAATCCATACTTATAGGAGTTCGATTATCTCCTTAATTGGACACGGGAATATAATAGCATCCTCTTCAGTTTGTTGTTGTTATGCAGGTGTCTTAGTCGCGTCTTTCCAAGTTTGAGTTGTCCGCTAGGCTGGTGTCGCATGTTTGGGTTGTCGATAGCCGTTCCCCAGATGATTTCTCTTTACACTCTCACTGGTGATTGACTAGAGATTGGATCTTTTATTAGAAGGATGCCTGCTTTCCTGAACATCTTTATGAGCTTCTTCATTCTGGGACGGTTCAGATCGATTGAGTAAAGCAGCAATGGATCTCTTAGAAGCTTCTAATGCAATATGGGAATTGATATTTTCCAAGAAGGATGTATATAATGAAATCATATTTTCATTGCAAGGACTCTAATGAGAACGTCATGTGTAGGATCAGAATATCGCAACAGCAAAAGAACATTGCGAAGCCGTCGCAGGCTAACTGCAGAAATGACATAACAGATGATAAAAGCTTAAACATGAGAAAGACGTGAAGACCTTGCGACATTCAAGAATGTTGCGAATTTGACACTAGATTGCTCGCTAGAATACTACAAGTTATATCCTAAAATAAAGGACAGATTAGTTGTCATCCACTATGTAAACACCTATATAAAGAGAAGAGAAGAGAAGGAGAGAGAAAGGGGGGACACAATTTCGTAAGAGAGAGAGATTTATTTTCTTTATCATCTTCTTCCCCTAAAACTAAATCTAAAGATCCAAATACTCATTAATGGAGTCTCAATGTAACTCAAATGTAATTTCAATAATCATAGTGAAGAACCCTAACCCCGTGGATGTATATCACATTGATCGAACCACATAAATCTTTTGTCTTATTTTATAAATTTAGCACTTTAATCATTATTTTGGTTATGAAATAGATTTAGATCTATGAAATATTATATGGGGTGTGTTGTGGGATTTCCTGCAACTACATTTTTGGCGCTAGAAACAGGGACCTGCTACTTGTTAGATTGAATAAGATTCAAAGAAACTAACTATTAGGAGAGTTAGACCTCGCTGGATCTAAAACGTTTGAGAGGGAAAGTGGAAATTTCAATGGAGAAATTGTGTTTTCAAGCAAACATCAAAAACACAGTTAAAGAAAGTAAAAGAAAAAGATGAAGATGCAAATTTACGTCAAAAGAACGAGTTTCTACATCAACAGAATATACGTCAGCTATGAATCTAAAAAGGACAATATTTTACCACTCTATCTTGTTTTATACTTCAGATTTGGAATTTTGGGGAAAATTAATTTGGTCAAACAATATATTCAAAGTGTGAAGTACAATCGTGCCGACAATATAATTTCCCATACTTGAGGCAAAGGATAAGAAATACTACACAATAGAAAAGTTTCTGCGAAGAGGAATACGGTAACAAAGACCAGAGAATGCAATTCACAGAGAAGCACTAGCCGCGAAGAATGATGAGTAGTGTTGTTTATTGTACGAAGTATCAAGTACGAAGAAAGAAAAATAGCTTTTGAGTCATAAAGCTCCAAAGGAAGCGAGAATAATAATTGTAGAAGAAATAAGAAAAGGGACACTACAAGAAAACTTGGCTTTAGCAACTATTTTCTTACCAACTACAGTTGATGGTACTCTCTAGCAACAACTTTCAGTAACTAAAACCAACACTGGTCAGTATAAACTATATCCACTGGTTTTCTAGCAACGACAATGGGTACAACTCTTTAGCAACAACGACTTAACAACCCAAATACCATACTTGTTGTTATTAGCTTCCAACCACCAAGTTTTTGCAACCAAAACGTACCCTAGAAGGTATATATCTTTTGTCACTCGTCTTAGCCACCAAAATAATCTGTTAATAGACACCTAAACCGACCATCAAATTATTGGCATCACAATTAGCTTTCATTTACGAGTGTGTGGCAACTTTAAAGTACAATAGAAGGTAAATACTTCTAGCCACTATGTGGAGCCTCCAAGTTAATCTGTCGGTAGACACTTGTAGCAACCCATCAGTTTGTTGGTGTGATTAGTAGCTTTCAGCCACCATAATATGGCAACTCTGCAAAGACATTAACATTCAAAAGGTTTCTTCTTTTATAAACAAAATTGGTATTTTCCAGAGTTTATTGCTTGAGCATCTAAGTGATCTAAATGCATGATCCATTAACATAAGAGGCTTCTTTTTGGAAATATGTATACTGACCAGTCATTTGTGATCCATCTAAGTCAGAACCCTCCCGGAACTTCTTGGTTCATAGTTTGGGTTTCGTTATACCGAATTTGAAGTTTGAATCGACACTGAGCTTCATATTTATTGATTTCAATGATGTATCATGCTAATTTTGAAGTCAGGACCCTCCCGGAGCTTCTTGGTTCATAGTTTATATACCGTTATATCACATTTAAAGTTTGAATTCAGAACCCATCCGGAGTTTCGGGGTCCATCTCTAGTAATCTTATAACCTGAGTCTACCAGTGTGAACTGAAGCTACTTCAAGACCTGTATGACTAGTCGAAATTACTTCATGACCTATGTGACTAGTCAAAATTCAAACCTGAAGCACACAGAGAAAGAACAAAAGCACAAAGAAAACACACTTTCTTATTTTTTTCTGCTTCATTCTCATGTATTTTTCGAAAAAAATTTTATAACTGAAGGTCAATAATAATATCTAAGATTTATCGATATATTTTTTGGATTTTTTTTTCAAATTGAAAGTTGATAATAAGGCCGAATACACGAGTTTATACTAGCACAAAGAGAAAAACACAAACTTCTCAATCCGTATGAGCCTTCTAAAATGAATCTACACCATCGCATAACTTCTGCAATCCGTATGACCTCCTTATCTACGGTCCAAATCTAAGTATTTATCATATCTATAATAAAGGAGAGATAAAATCACTTCTCATTCTCCCCCTCTCACTCTCTTCTCTCTTCTCTCTTCTCGCTCTCTTTTGCAGTTCGTGAAACCCTAACCCAAGTTTCGTAAGATTCAATTGCCTCAAATCTTCATGATAGAACTCAATTCTTCATCTCTATATTTCAGTAAAACCCGTCTCTAATCTTCCCCTAAAACTCTCAATTTCATCTTCTACGTATCCTCTGAATAATTCAACGAATCCCTAATTCACTGATTTCCCAAATCCCTTATTCTCTTTTCCATTTCATACTGAATCCTTATAAGCCCTAGCTTTGGTTCAAGTAGAAACCCATAATTTCATCTCTGATTTTTGTACTTTACTTCATCTTGAATTCATCCCCAAAACCCTAACTTCTATCATCAAATTTACCTTTTCTCTTGAATTCCACCTCTTCTTCGTTCTTATTAAAACAGAAGGAAAGTTCATTTCCTAATCAACTAAATGGTGTTCATTTTATCATGAGAAAAGGGGATCTGGAATTCTTTTAAGCTGCCGGCGTCAATTTGATGTGGAGTTTTCTGTTCCCAACAGCAGCAGCAAAACAAATATTTTGTGGCTCTTGTTTGATGTGAATCGATTCTGATTTCACAAGAGGTGATAGATCCGTCTGTTTGGGAAGGAGTTTGTGTTCTGAATTTTAGTCTCGACTGAGAAATACAATAGCAGCAACAGTGAAGTTAGGGGAGTAGAAGATGGTGCTGAATCGATGAATCCATGGAGGGTTTTGAAGTTAACTGAAATTAGGGTTCTTTGATTTATTCTTGAGTTCGAGCTGGTGATGTATTAGGTGATTGCTGAGTCGCAGATAGCTGAAGTAAAGTAATGTTTTAGTCATGGTTTCTGGGGGTCGTCTGTGGACAGAAAGTGGTGATGGGATTCAGAAGTTCATAGAGAAGACAAGTTAGTTCCATGGTCGGATTACTGATTATGGTTGAAATGGGTCTTGGGAATTTTATGAAGAAAAAAGAATACAGATTTGGGTTTTTTTTTGGTTCAACGATGCAGTGAACATGTTGACCTCAATCGATGGTGTGTTGGGGTTGTAATTGCATCCAAAAGTGTGTCCAGTTTCTCGCAACATCAGCTATTGAAATTGGGGTACAAATGGAGATGGGTCTTAACCTAATTCTGGTGTTGGTTACTGGTGGCATCGATTGGCCTGAGATGAATTCTGTTGTCAAATTGAAGATATCAATTGGTGATTATTTGGTTGGTCAGTGATAAGAATGGGGACTGTTGTTAACGGGAATGAAGCCAAGATTGATTATTTTGGGGGTTCGATTAAGCGAAGTACATGAATTTTGGTAATTTTAGGAAGGTGTTTACAAGGTCAGTTTAACAACGGAGTCCTGCTGGTAGCTGTTTACAGACGATGTGGTCTCGAATCGGAGTTTCTCGAATGCGAAACCAACACAGCACTAAGAGGGGTTCGGTTGATTGAAGTTCAGAGAAGTCAATACAAAGAGGCAAGGTAGCTATTGGTGTTATCTTAATGAGCTATACAAGAAAATTGAGCCGAAATGTTGGTTGTACATGTCAACAAAGAAATGAAAATGTGTTAGAGTAATTGATTCTACCGTTGTGTGTTGGTGTAGATGTTTCTATATGATGTTTTGGTTGGTGATTTAAAAGCAACAACATGGAGGTGCAACCAGCTGTGACCGAGATAATGAAGGCTGGGACTTGAGAATGGACGGGAGGCTACAGGGTTAGAGAGAACTGGTGCAGTGTCGGGACTTGGTAATGGCCTGAATTTAGATTGGTGGTGTTTGAACTGGGCCGGGTATTTGTACTAGGTCTCAATCAGACTCTTCACATCATCTATATATATATATCAGTTGGCGCAGACTAAAAGGGGGACACCGGATACAGGGAAGAAAACTAGGTTTAGCTTTCTTTGCTTTTCTTGGCTGAGTTTAACAATCTCTATATCATTTTTTTATGGATTTGACCAAGATTATGTCTAGCTAAACTCCTCATTAGGGTGAAGGATGAATTTGTTTTATCAGGTAATATCATGTCAAATGTGTTGATGCTTCTATGATATTCAACTGCAGATGTGATTGGGACCAATGGTGTTGATATTCAAGGGTTTCATGGCTGAATGTGTGTGCTTATTGAGCTAAGGTGATTTACTGATTCCAAAAAATGATATGATTGTTAATTTATTTCTGGGATTATTATTTGGTGTTTAAACAGTTAAATTTCTTAAGAACGATGTTGCATAATTGTTTTTCCCTTCAATTCTGTTTTCCAATTTAAATGTCCGATTAGCTTCGATGTTTGAATTTGTTTTATCAGGTTATATCATGTCAAATGTGTTGATGCTTCTATGATATTCAACTGCAGATGTGATATCCGTGGTTGTGCTCCTAAATGAATATTTGTGTATGCATATTTCTAAGGAGAATATGAGGTGACAAAGCATTAGGAAATACTGCTTATTCTGGTCATTTAAGGATGTATTACTGGATGCCTCTCTCACTTAATTTATCCTCTGATACGTAGACAGGCATTTAATGGCAAAGGGATCTGAGAGGAAGTCAATGGACAAGCATTTTATGGAGATTACAAGGGGTATGATATTGCTACTGAGAGCTTGTGATGATTGCAGGCTAGGCTTGTAAGATGAACTTGAGCTGGTGATTGAGTTGACATGAAATTGGAACTGTATGAATGAATGGTCACAATGGATATGCAGATATGAAGTTGTAGAGAACAGATGTCGGTGGTCACAATGGCTGCGAAAATATGTTTGCAGAATCTCCTTTACTCGCGGTTGTAGAAATGCCGGCATTATCCCCTACAATGGTAAAGAAATATGGCAATCAATTGATTATATCATTTTATTTCAGCTCTTAATTGCATAAAACTTTCTTCAGAAGTTGAGGCCTTGTTTACATTCTTATGCAGAACCATGGGAACATCACAAAATGGAGGAAGAAAGAAGGGGATAAGGTCTTGAAACCTTTTCATTTTAGTAACCCCAGTCAAGAGTATTAACGTAAGCTCAATTTTTGTTAAAACTTGTGTGTAATTCTTGATGTCCAATAGAATTCTGTCGATTTTTGATTATTCTTTTGTTTTTGTTTATTTGATTTAGTTCCTGCAGAGTCGCGTGGTTACTTGTTTTTAGACACAAACGATGGGCTCAATTAGATGATAACCAGGCTATGTATCATTCTCTACCTCTCATATTCTGTTGTGTTCATATATTTTCTATGGTCAGTTGAATAATGTTATTCAACCAAGCAGTTGATGTTGAGCGTCTTGCCGAATTGCATGATTATTGATATGCGCAATTTTCCTTTTAAGTAACCCATCTTCAATAGCACTTTGACTTCTTTGTGTTCCAAAATTAGACTCCTTAACCACTAAAATATGTTTCTGTTACATGACTATCTAGTTTGCAAATTATTCTGACGGAGTAGTAGATTTAATGTCAACGATCATCTCTAACGTGAAGTTTTAGATTTGTCATCAAATTTCATCTTTTATTTTGAAGGTTCCATGACTCAATATAGTGAATAAATTATAAAAGCTTGATTTACAATTTAGACTAATGATGTAAGCATATAGATTGAAAACTCCATACTATCACCTTGTGTTAAACTGACACTGACAGGCACCTTGAGTATTAGATATTAATCATATTATTCTAGAACTTATTTATCTTGTGCCTATATTTCCTTGTAAACATGTATGACTTGTATATTCTGATTTTGTCAGTAGCTCCTGACTTATACATTCTTGGTTGTTGTATCCTTGTGTTAAACTGACACTGATATGTATACTCCCATCGTATCCTGGTTGTGTTTGAATGATGTGTCTGCTATTGTGAATCTATCTATATATATATTTTTCATTATTCTGAATGCATCTTGGTTGTTGTATCCTTCACAAACTTAATAGTCCTTGGGATGTTGCAAAGCATTTGGAGTCTGCTGGTGCAGTAGCAAAGGACCTTGGCAACTGGAGTGAATTTTCTGATTTCAATAGAAGGGTGTCACAATTGTGCACTGAATGCGAAATATCACAACCAGCATCAGATGCAAAGGGTGCTCGGTATGTAGTTATCCCTTTCCAGCATCAGAAAAAGGCTGCAGCATTAGCAGCTGGAAATTCCCCTTCCACACTGGGTTGTGAGTATGGAAAAATGCTCATGAGCAGGTAACAGAGAAATGTATTGCTCTTGACCAGGAGTTTTTTTTCTTTCTTAAAGTTGATATGCATTTTGTACTTGTGGTCTCAAATTTTGTTATTGCGAACTAGGGATGCTGCAGTGGAACAAACTTAATGGTGAAGGTGGTTGTATGAGGACAAATCCTCTTACCTACACTGCAGGATGCGTGCAAAAAGCTTCATTTGTTTATTTGGAGATCTCTCATTTCCACACTTAAGAATTTATGTGGACTCCCGAGTTGGACTAGGTTTGAATGCCTTCTCCTCCCCTCCTAGACCCTGCAAAACACATACATACAGAAGGAACAGATGGACTATGAATAGTCCGTAGCTTAGTGAGTACAAACCCAGATCCTGACTTTCAGCTGCTACCAATCCGTCAATAACAACCTATGTCCAGTGTGTCCTTGATGTCTTAGTATTTTGGTCGGATTTTATTTTTAATGTACAATAATTATGGATGTTAGCACACAAGTATGTTGTTTTATAAGTTAACCAGAAGAGGTGTTTGATTTTGTAGTTGACTTTGTTGTATTATTTTCACAAAATCCATATTTGTTTTTGCATTGTACTCTTGTGAATCACTTTCAAAGTCGTTGGCAGAGGGCCTTCACCAAGTGAACGTCAAAAACCGGACCTAATGTTGGTCGAATTCTTTACCAACGTCACACCTAACGCCTTAACCAGCCAATTATTTTGTGGCTAAACTACTCTACCTACTAAACTTCAGTGGATAAAACCCATGACCTTCAAAATATTGGGTGGTTAAAATCCTTAGCCAACGACATTAAACACCTTCACCAACTGAAATTCAGTAAGTTAAAACCTCTAGCAGTTGGAGACGTTGTATAACTGGCCACCTCTACCAATGATGTATTTGTCTTAAGCAACAACTAATTTTTCGAGTGAAGTATTTAAGCAACAAATACTTATGCTTCTACCAACAACAGCCAGTAGTTATTGGAAATTTCAGGAGACCAAAAATTTCGTTGTCTATTGTAGTTGAAAGATATCTCTCCCAGCAGCATGGTTGGTCTAGGTCTTTGGCAAAGCAAGCTTTAGTCACAGAGCGTATCTGTTGCCATATTGGTTGCTACACATCTCCAGTCGCTAAAAATGACCTTCTACCCACTGAATGAGAGTAGTCGCTAAATCCCAATTTTGTTGTGGTGGGACGAAGAGAAACCTTTTGCAACTATTGCTTCATGGGAAAAGAATGGTAGATATTTGCAAAGAAAAATCGTAAACTCAATATTGAACAACTTCAAGTTGGTAACAACAAAGTCTAAGTGAAGTTGCCGCAGTTCCAGCGAAGTTTCCGCAGTACCAGCGAAGACAATTTGCTATAATTGATCATAAAATCTGCGAAGATGAATTCTAGCCAAATCTGCGAAGATAAAACATAACTTCGGAAAATCAGTCTGTCCAGCGAAGAGGCAAAGACAAAATATGCTTCATCAACTATTCCAACGAAGGAGCATGATAGAAATGGTAGCAAACCGCTTCGTGAAAAAGAATTAGTTCCAAGGAATCAATAAACTCGATTAAGGACGATCCAGAAGGTGATACTAGCGAAGCATTTGGCAGAAGTTACTTCGCAAATAGGAAGCTTAACTCTATAGAGGACGGGAAGAAAAAAGAAACATGTATGATACCGGTGAAGTAGCTCACTTAGATACTAGACGGAGCACTGTATTTCAGAGAAACGGGAATAAAATGAGAGCTTAGTTCACTTCGTCATCAACTTCAGAGAGTTTCCAGCCTAGTCATGAGCATAAGCTCTACTTGAGAATCTAAAAGAATATAATACAACCTCATTACTTAGCAAAGAACGACCAACACCGCAGCCAAAAGGGAAAACTTCTTACTTTAATAGATTATGAATAGAATGAAAGGAATATTGTTATAAATTATTATTATGTATTTAGTTTCATTAAGATACCACTAATCTCTAACTGAAATTCGCAGGAGCACATGCTAATATCGTAGCAACCAATACCATCAACGACAAGGAGAAGGTACTAAGAGACAATATATTAATAAAGACAAAAGCTCCAACAAAGTTCAAAATTTAACACAGCGAGAGAGAAGAAAAGAAACTAGCACGAAGGGAAGAAGGAAGCAAATTTGAGCTATGTTGGCAAAGTGGATATTATTCTAGCGAAGAAAACAATGAAAACTTTGCCAAGCTTGATCCGATGACGATGGATGAGATTGAGTATTTCTGTTAAAAAGCATCGTAGCCAAAGAGAGACGTCAAGGTGGGTCGATACAACAATCTGATGAGTTTAATTATCAAGAGACCATTACAATTATCAATCAACGGCGCTAAAAAAAATTAGCAATAAGAGAGATCATCGTCAGTCACCAGAGAGAAGAAGAACACAAAGACTTCAGTTGGGAAGATTAAACTCGAGAGATGTAAACTCATCATATTCATCAAATTAGCATGGACAAAATTTATCAAAGAGGGAGGATAAGTTAGGGAAGAAGAGTTATAGACGAAATCTACTTCGTCAGACTTCCCAGCGAAGTAGTTCGTTTTCTTCGCAAACATTTTGTTATATATTCCAGCGAAGACAGCAAATTAGGAGGAGAAGAAGAAAGGACGATGAGAAAGAGTATAAAGGACATTAAGATGAGAATAACATATGCGAATCTCTCTATTCATACACGAACAAAAGCCAGAAGAGATGGTTAGAATTGGAGCAAGAAAACCTGAGGTCATACGTTCGAATTCGTACACAAATTTTTTTTTAGCATATTTTTGGATTAACAAGGTAGAGCATAAGATCGAGTTTTAGCATGGTGCGTCAATTTCGCAAATGGTACTCTGCTCAGTTGGTTCAATAGGGAGAATACAAGCTTGTGGTCGCAAGATCGAGTCCCAGATCCATCATATTTTTCACGCGAATTTTTCGCACATCTTTTTTGCTCAAAGCTGAGCACATGATTTTTGCCACAGTATTTTTTCCCTTCGCAGATGATGTTCGCTTACTTCATACAGATGTTAACTTCGTAAAATCGTTGATTTTTTCGCAAAAGAGGGTTAGCAAAGTTGTTAGGGTGCGAGAAAATCCAAGAAGCAGGTCAAGAGTTCAAGTCTCATTTCTCACTCTTCTTTTTGCTGTTGCGGTAATTACATTTGTTTGTGTGACTTTTATACATTTCATGGGTGCCAATATCGCACACAAACCAAATACTTCGCAAGAGACGACAACAACAAAAAATCACATGAAATCTAAGTACCACTTCCTTGGATATCTTACTTATAGAAAATAAAATATTTTTGATTTAATTTACCAAAAACGATACAATCGCAAGATTTGAAAGAATATATTTAAGATTTCAAAAGATTTCAAAAGACTTCAAAGATTTTTTATTTGATTTACAAAATGAGATACAATCGCAGAATTACAAAGATTTTATAACTACAAATATTTTAGAATTACAATGTATTAGAATTTATCTTGAATATTTACTTTTCTTCAAATGATATGATATTATGAGACATGCGATAAATTCGCAGAGATTATGATTCTTTACAAAAAAATAGAGACGTGCGATAACTTCGCATAGAATGGGACGAAAATTTATGGCGTACACCCTAGTTCGCGAATAAAATTTCGCAAGAGGAAAATGTAAGACCTAAAGTACGTCATAGAAGGGGGTATCTGTTGTATGGCTCATCGATAAGGTTACACCGCTGCTGGAACCTGAGTCATGGATATTTGGGGTCAATGAAATCCCATCCAGTAGAGACACCTTGGATTCTCAACTTGAGCATATGACTTGAGTTGGGCGACTAACGTAATAAGAGATCTCCTAAGGGGTTCAGAGTATGACCAAGGCACCGAGGTACACGGTTGAGCTAAGGGTGACCGGGGCGTATGAAACTACCCTGGCCATTCTTGGAAAGTCTTTGCTATGATGCACTCAGCCCGAAGAAAACCCCACTTAGGGTGCAGTCTCGTAACCATAAGCCATATAGGAAAAAAAGGATAAGAGGCTGCGAACAAAACTGGTTGTTGTTAATACTGGATGGGAGGAGATAGTATTGTATGGAAGAAGTACGTCTCCTTGAAAGGGCAACCAGGGGGAAGATAAGGGAGGCACCCTCCATTAGGGAGCTGATAAGTATCTTAAGATGCAAATGTCATGAGGCTATATTTTCTCAAGAATATTTAGACTTGTAATATTTGTGCAACATTTCTGAAGAGGCAGTAATACAAAAGAGAAGATAAGACGAGATCAATGGGTCATTGTATGCAAGTGTAAAGATATCCTGCGATTTCATCGCAAGACGGCAATGTCATAGGTCTTTAGTTTCGAAAGAAAATTTAGGCCTGTCATATTGTCGCAACAAAAATTGACAAAAGAAAAAGTTAAGGCAAGATCAATGGGTTTCTGCATGAAAGTGCAGAGATGTCCTGCGATTTTGTCGCAATGACAAGAGGTGGAAAAATAAGACCTTTAACTAGGAAGGAAAAATAAGACCACATAAGAGAGAACGCAAATAAAATTGTGAAAATTATTATATGTAAGCAAATAAGCTTGCGAATATGTACATGGAAATGAAAATGAGATAGTGAAAATGACGTAGACTTGATATTATGATCATATTATTATGCGATACTAATAGTGCAGGAATAAAGAAAGATGAAATTCAAGTAAGAACTTGCGAGGAGAAATCAATATGCGAAGAGAAACGTATATACTAAAGACAAAGTCAGATAAATGGAGAATGGAGGCAATTTAAAGCTACATCAATTTTAGTGCGGAAAAATAAGCTAAGTAACACAAACATTAACTATACATTGCAATAGATAAGCATTCCCATCATAAAAGCATCATGAAAGCATTACATAAGCATTTCATGGCATAAACATCGCATACACATTTCATAACATAAGAATTACATAAGCATTAGATTTGCACAAGTATTTTACTAAACTTTACGGAATAATATTGCAGAATATCGCAATAATATCGCAGAAATTAGCAGGATTATTCAGAATTTCGCAGGGTTATTCAGAATTTCGCAGACTTATTCAGAATTTCGCAGACTCATTCAGAATATCGCGGGAGATGTGATTATTTCGCAGAATGTGATTATTTCGCACAATTATAAGCAACTTGAAGAGATTATACTATCGCATGAGGCAAAGTCAAGATACGAATGAAGAAACAACTCGCTCATTCAATATTTTCTCAAGGATTCTACCTTCATAGATAAAGAACAGGGGCAACTATGGATTACCAAGAAAACATTTTATGTTCTTTATCTTCTCGGTAAGAATCATTTCCAAAATGGATGTTCACTAATGAACAACAAGAATCCTCACCAAAAATTGAGTAGTAATTTCGCATGAATAGAGGATGATACTTCTTATTTACTTCGTAAAGCTCCAGAACTTCACAAAAGAATAGAGGAAAGTACATACTTTTCAAGTCCAGTATTCTTTCGCTCGTTCCTTCATCAACAAAGATCAAAGACTACTACAAAATGGATTTTTCCTTAAAGTCGCTCTTCAAGCAATATTCAAGGAAAATGAGGCAAGATATAGGATCAGAATATCGCAACAGAAAAAGAACATTGCGAAGCCGTCGAAGGCTAACTGCAGAAATGACATAACAGATGATAAAAGCTTAAACATGAGAAAGACGTGAAGACCTTGCGACATTCAAGAATGTTGCGAATTTGACACTTGATTACTCGCGAGAATACTACAAGTTAGATCCTAAAATAAAGGACGGATTAGATGTCATCTACTATGTAAACACCTATATAAAGAGAAGAGCAGGATAGAGAAAGGGGGGACATAATTTCGTAAGAGAGAGAGATTTATTTTCTTTATCATCTTCTTCCCCTAAAACTAAATCTAGAGATCCAAATACTCATTAATGGAGTCTCAATGTAACCCAAATACAATTTCAATAATCATAGTGAAGAACCCTAACCCCGTGGATGTAGATCACATTGATAGAACCACGTAAATCTTGTGTCTTATTTTATAATTTTAGCACTTTAATCATTATTTTGATTATGAAATAGATTTAGATCTATGAAATATTATATGGGGTGTGTTGTGGGATTTCCTGCAACTACATGATGAATCCCACGAGTCTTCTTTCTGAGGAAGCATCTCTTGATCTTCATGAGAAGACAAGTTAGGTTAGTGGCTACCCTTCCATTCAACGTGACCATAGGCTTCATCTTACTCACCACGAACAGGAATGTGAATCTTGGAAGAAGGACTACTGCCATCAGTATTGATCCTAAATGAATTTTCGATAGCGTTTCCTCCATAATGAATACGTGTTGGTTCCTTTGATAGTTGATCCGTGAGGACTTTGAAAAGCGTAAATACTTTGTCCCGTGTCTTGACAATAGTAGCTTAATTCTTGACAATATCATTCAGGATCTTTATCAAATCGTGAATAATTGTTAAATACTGAGACTCCATAGCCTACAAGGGTTTTGAATGAAAGAACGGATTCAGGAATAACATATGAAGTATTGTCCATGCTAGGAGAAGAAAAATTGGGATTAAGGGTTTCTGAACCATTCCTAAGATCAACCATCTTGAAAAATTTAGGAAACTGAAAATGGAATAGGGAAAATAATTTTTTTGCAACCGAGAGATTAATCTCCCACTTTGGTCGCCAGTTGTTTTGGGGTAAAAACTGATTCTGCTGTTTTTGGTAAATTTGGGTGTGTCGATGAGAAATGAATTCAAACCCTAAACAAATGCACTGCATGGGAGTACTTTTAGATTTGAGAGATCAATCTGTAAGACTCTAGCCTAAACCAAGAAATGGTCGTTCCATATTCAATTCGGTCACAAAGTGAAGGAGAAGGGTTGATCTTAGGGAGGGGAGAGAAGAAGGTGTTTGAGATCAGAATGTTGAATTATAAAGGTGTGTCCTTTTTATCAATTGTATCAAAATGTGGAACTGGCTTGCAGAACGTAAGTTATCAGTTCTTTGTGTTTTCTGGATACTTGTGTTGATAACACTTGTGTTGTGTTTGAAATGGGTTGAAATCCTATTTATACAAGTCATGTTTGAGCACCCCTGATCTCGTAGGAAGTGGAGTTGATTAAGCAGTGAAGATGTGGGGTTATGTAAAAATTGGAGATCATCACGTTTCCATTATGAGGGGAAAATGGTCACACTTTCACCCATTACTCTCATTGATGTTAACCGTCCGTTCTTTTCTGACACTTTCTCGTAATGGGCGCATTGCACGCCGCACGCTGTAAACCTCCAGACCAATACCCCAATGAGCATCCCCCAGTTTATGACATGTTTGATGTCTCGAGTAAATGGTTCAAGTCGTGAGACTCGCCGCTAAAAGCAGCACATAGTGCTTTTAGGTCAGATAATAAAATTATTTGTGAAATTGGTATTTATAAAACATCGCTTATAATAGATGTATATAAAGCATCGCTTTCAAACAAGCAGCTGAAAATAATCGACGTGCAGAAAACATCGTTGTTTTAGAGTTCGTTCAAATTAGTCGCGAATTGAACGTCTTAAAAAAGGTAGCGTGACCGGCCACCTTAGGGAGATCGTTTGAGAACCATATAGGTGAGATACCACTTGGTTGATCGCTCCCTGTGGAGTATGGGTGGCCGATTATCATAGCATTACCCTGTTGGCCTCCTATAATAAATCTAAACCATCCGACTAGGCTAGCAAAGTTGGATGAACGAGATGATTTGCGGCAGTTGTGTACTTCCTTTGGATAATGCAAGAAGATTGACCAGCCTATTTTGGGTGATCGTTCGAAGGCCATATGAGCAATCCATAGCTTGGTCGATTGCTCCTTAAGGAAGAGGGGTGGCTGGTGATCATAGTTCCACGCTGTTTTCCATCTAGAATCCGATCTAAGCTTGCGAAGATGGACGGACACGATCGATTTGCGGAAGTTGCATAACGCCGATGACTTAATTTTAGGGTTTAAAAATCGCGAGATCACCCTTCTTTGGGTGAGCGATTCAATACGTTTCTGGTTTTTTGTGGGCAAGTCAATTGACCAAGAGTGTAGTTAGGTCGCCGGTGAACACGAAAGTACCCTTTTGATCATTCGAGGGAAGATCTAGGCCGTCCAACCATGCTAGCCATGTTAGGCGGTCTTGATGATTTTGAGACTGTTTTTTCCAGTCTTAGCTTGTTTGAGCTCATCTTTCAAAAACGCGATCACTCATGTTAGGTTTAGCGTTCAAATTATTTGCGGGTGTACTAGATAAATACGATCGGTCGGGATGTTAGTGGTCCCGCCGGTGGTCATAATGATGATCATCTAGTTTTGTTAGGAGTAGGCTAGGACTGTGGAATTGTGTGTCCAAATCGTGTGACCGTGATCATTTTTTAAGACTTATATGGATAGTCTAGATTTTCCTTAAGGAATTTAAACGTGTTCGATCGTATTAACTTTTAATTAAAAAGTGTGTAAACACGCTAATCTCTTTTTCAGAGGGTGGTGTAGCCTATGTGAGTGTTTTCATGCAAGTCTCAATACTAACACTTCGTGAGATTCATGCTACTCCGCTGCGAGTGAACCTTAATCGTCATGTCATGCCAATATTGAGAGTTCGGCTAGGAACATTGCATAGGAAAATACTAGGAAGGTCAACGCATTAGTGAATAATGCAATAGGTTAAAATTTACAGAATATCTAGGATTGTTGCATCACGCACATTCTGGTTAAATTTTGTAAATATGTTGAATTTCTCAATACATATGTAAGTGAAAAGGTTTACGCACTCATCACTTTTAAATGGCCTTTATTCCTTTGCAGGATGACGACGCATTAAATACAGGCTCCGAGATTAGTGAGTAATGCAACCAGGAGATTAAATACTCAGTAGGCTCTATGCTAGTGAACAATTCATTTAGGAGCTTGAGTTTCAATATAATATGAAGAGAGACATATGCACTCATCAGATTCTGATATATTCTTCAAAATCCTTGTGAAATATGGACATATCAAGGTATACTACTTCAGATGCTGGGTCAGGTAGGCAGATTTTTACAGTTTTCTCCCTATACTAAAAACCACCATAAACAAAAAGGTACATGGATCATGATATGCACTTTAAGAAAAAAGATAAAAACATAAATCTTGCTCAAGTTTATAGACATACCTTTTTAGAGGAATCAAATCGAATTCTATAGCCTTACCAAGCATAATTTGTGCGCCCCCACTTCTCATGCTTCCCTCACCATATACATAACAGGGCATTCCTTGGCGAGGATGGACTTACAATACAATAAAGTTGTGTTGAGGTTAACAATGTCTTTCTCACCACAAGTGAATTTTGGATTATCATGAAAGAGATCGCTTTTAGACTTTTCACATCCAAATCTATCTTTCCAAAGAAATTTTTAAGTTCCAAGTCATGGATACTGCTTTCTCCATAGTCGTGGAATTTTCTGGGAGATCATTCCTTTTCACACTCAAAACATCATTGACTTTCTTTGGTATCCACTTCTGAGTGCGTTTAGGAACAACCTGAACCTTCTTGACATTACTGTCTTCTAGAATTATCGGAAGAGAATAAGAATGACTATTCTTTTGAAAGTTAGTCTTTCTTCAATTAGGAGCATCGGATCTTGTCTTCGTCTTTACAAAGTTATCCTTTTGATAGCCATTACGATTGTGAAAAGGCTTCGTATGACATTTATAGGAAAACTAGGTATATCACAACATTGATTTCTTTGCCTAAAGGTTGGATATTCACAACCTATAATGTTAAGGGTATTAGCCTTAAAATAGGATCTAGGTTTAAACACTTCTTTTGACACCCAAACTAGAACGTCATGAAGTTTTTCATTCCTTATACAAAAACGACATCTCCTTTCCAGGTGATCTTTGTTTACCCAATAATGAAAAATATAAGGAATGTTCTTACCCGGATTCATGTGCGCTGGTTTTGGAGGTGGATAAACATTGCTCTTTCGAACCTTAACTGTCGGTGAAGGTATTTCACTTTTGTCATCAGTAGAAACATTTTGCTTAGAAGAATCACTAGCCTTGAAAAATTTAACCTCTTTGCAAATAGTTGGAGTATTTATTCCCTTATAGCCAAATCCTCGTGTATCACGATGATTTTTACTTTCTCCTAGCATAGTGGTTAATTTGCTTGAACTAGTATTGAACTTTTTCAAGTCATCTTCCAACATATTGATTTTCTCAAGAGCTACAGCTAAATCATCCTTAAGGCATTTTTCTCGAGTGAGATGCGCACTTTCTCTGTCATCAAAACTTTCTTGTTGAGAGTTAATCCTTGCTTCAGTTTCTGCAAGTTTGTCTTCCAACAAGAAGTATTTTTAATAAACATTATCACATTCGAGTGACTTTCTACTCAGGTTTTCCTCAGAATCTTTTCAATTTATTATTTTCTTGACAGAGATGGGTTAGAAAAGGAGTGACATAAGAAGTCACCAACTTTCCCACGGTTTTCAATAACTTAACATACTCTGAGATTTCCTCATCAACATCTCTATCAATATCCGAGTCACCTTCATCATAAAGTTCATCCAACTGTTCTTCGAGGAGAGTTTTCCAGTTATCAATAGTTTCTATATCATGAGGATGTTTAGACATTGACCTAGATGTGAAAGTTCTCTCAGGTGAATTCAAGCTTTGAGAAACATCTGGTAATTTTTTAACTGGTACGTTATTAGAGATAGACTCGTCCATAATACCCAGATTTCTTCAAAAATATACTTATGAGGTCTTAAGAGAATCAACTAGACAATCAGACTCAATCTATAGAAAAGTATATCAAAGAATTTTATATCTCTATCTCTTAATTCAATATGCAATCAGCAAATAGGAATTTGCAAGCCAGATTAAATATAAGAGAAATAACTTGAACGGTACCAAAGACCAATGTTCAAGGATCAATTAATTTCAATCAACAACCAAAGGTTGGATTTACCAATTGATCGATTCAACACACAACTTGTGATATTTCAATTATATAACAAAATATAATGCGAAAAAGAAATAACACATACACCAAAAGTTTTGTTAACGAGGAAACCGCAAATGCAGAAAAACCCCCGGACCTAGTCCAGCTTTGAATGCCACACTATATTAAGCCGCTACACACACTAGCCTACTACCAATGAACTTCGGACTGAAATGTATTTGAGCCCTAATCAATCTCACACAAGTCAAGGGACAGTTTCGCTTCTTACGTCTCTGAACCCCAGCAGGATTCTATGCACTTGATTCCCTTAGCTGATCTCACCCACAACTAAGAGTTTCTACGACCCAAAATCGAAGACTTAATAAATAAATCTGTCTCACACAGAAAATTATATTGGAATAGATAAATCTGTCTCCCACGAAAATTCCTACGATTTTTGTTCCGTCTATTGATAAATCAAGGTACACATGAACAAATTGATAACCTGGACTTGTATTCCCTAAGAATAGCCTAGTATTATCAATCACCTCACAATAATATTAATCATATGGTAACGAAACAAGATATTTTGGAATCACAAACGATGAGACTGAGATGTTTGTGACTACTTTTAATCTTGCCTATCGGAGATTAAATCTCGAGCAAATATTAGAGAAGATAGTACTCAATATGATAGAAGAAAAAAATCAGAACACGCAACTACAGAGAAAATAGTTAGGTCTGGCTTCACAATCCCAATGAAGTCTTTAAGTCGTTAACCTACAGGGTTTCATGAAAAACCTAAGATTAAAGGGGAATCGACTCTAGTCACAATTTTTATCACACAGGAGGTATGGGGATTAGGTTTCCTAGTTGCTAGAGTTCTCATTTACATAGTTTCCAAATCAGGGTTTACAACCTAAGTTACCTTGGTAACAAAGCATTCAATATTCACCGTTAGATGAAAAGTTGATTAGATACAAGCTAATATCTTTTAACCTTTAGATCGAACTTAGCTTGTTATACACAAATGAAATGTACCCTCATTTAGGTTTATTTATACCTAAACGCGTACACTAGGTTGGTTCAATAGTAGTTAACCGAGGTTAGCTCTATGAACACTCTCATATTAACCTTATTCATCTTAACCATAACTAGTTCAAATTACTCAAATGAAACTAGTTGAAGAGTTGTTCAAATGCTATATTCTCATAGAAATATACAAAACACAATTAAAGAAAAATCGGTTTGATTCACTCAAATCAATTCATGAACATTATAGCAACAGTTTGCAAAGAATGCATTCCTTATTATATAAATGTATTTGTTCATGTTACAACCGATTTTAGAACTTTAACCACTCAAGTATGCAAACGGGTACGCATACTTGAAGTAGTCGGACCAAGTTTGGTTTTCACCAGTATGCGAACGGGTATGCATACCTCCAAACCCAGCAGAATTTTACGGACATGAACCTTACGCCAGTATACATACGGGTATGCGTACTTTGGTTCCCGGACTTCTCAAACAAACAGGTATGCATACTATGGTTCCCGGACATGGATCACATATATGCAAGAGTGCATAACATGTTTATAATCCAATGTTAGTTAAGTGTTCTAAACTTTATTTCAATCATTAAAACATTCTTAGAGGATGACAATAGACGTTTTCATACACTATTAGCATCAAAGCAATTTTCAAGTTATTGAAATAATCGTAACGAAAGATTCTAAGTCTATACCAAATGATTGTCTCACACAAACCATGTAAGATGTTACTCGGCAATTTTCACATGATCTTCTTTTGACTTTTGTCAAGAATATAAGATGAACTTGGTTGAAGCGAAAGCTTACCAACACATATTTCGAGAAATATGTAAGCGAGTTAAACTCGGCTCGAAATCTCAAATGTGCATAATCGAAAACTATAGTAATGCGACTTTTATCTCAATATAGGAGATAGAGTAGAAATAGACTTTCCAAGTGATAAATGAGTTTCAGTCTCCATATACCTTTTGTTGATGAAGTTCGACAAGCTCTCCTTAGTAGTTATTCGTCTTCAAATGATGAACGTCGTGAATTCTAATGCTCAACTATACAATCTATCATAGTCTGAGACATTACTATAAGTAGACTAGAAATGAAGACTTGTAGTTTTGATCACTAACATTGACAAACAAGCTTGAGATATCAACGCTTGCGATTTCGACTTAGAAGTGCTCTAACAATCCTTCCAAAAGCTGTACACTCTCAGAAGAACTTCAACTCCCTAAAAGATTAGATCAAAACTTGGAGTCAAGACCAGAGTATCATCTCTTTAAAAAAAAAAAAAAATTATCCTTTTAGATTCAGTTGTAATGTAGCAAATATGAAAACATAGATGCATAATCGTTTTTGAAGGAAAAAATTCACATCATAACAGCATTATCATGAGCATTAAAAACTTATGCACAAATTATAACATTCTAGGCTATGATAATAACCCTATTTACATAAATCAAGCCAGTAAAATCAGGAAAAAAAATGGGAAAAACCTCCTCAGAACTGGTGGAAGTTAAGCTTTGATGCAACTTTCCAACGATACTTTTGATGATGGTCCTTCCCAGTTTTTCGCGAGCTTTCCTCCTGATTATCTCTGGTACGACGGGATTTCGCGCAATACCAGATCTCCTACATTAAAGTTTCTTGGCTTAACCTTTTTGTTGTATTCTCGGTACAATCTTCGATGATAATTAATTATATGTTGTAGTGCGATTTCCCTATTTTCCTCCGCATCATCGAGTTTGGCTAGTATGAGATCCGTATTCAAGTTCTTCTCCCAACCTTAGCATTTGGTAGCTGGTATATATGATGACTTCTGTTGGTAGTACAACTTCAACACCATAGGTTAAATAGAATGGATACATTCCAGTAGCTTCGCGGCTAGTTGTATTGTATGCCCATAAAGTATTATGAAGCTGTTCGCACCATCCTTTATGGTTCCTATCGAGTTTCTTTTTCAGTATATCCGCCAAGATTTTGTTAGTTGCCTCATCCTGGCTACTGCTTCGAGGGTAGAGCGGAGTCGACTTGCCGCTCTGGATCTTAAATGCGTTAAGCAGCATGGCGATATTCTGTCCTTCAAACTGTTTCCCGTTGTCTGACACCAACTGCACCGGGATTCCAAATTTGTAGACAATCTGTTCAAATATGAAGGAGAACACGTTGCAGTCTCTAATATGCTGTGTCACCCTTGCTTCGACCCTTTTCGTAAAATAATATGTTGCGACCATCAAGTATCTTCACTGCTTGCTTCCTGGAACAAGGGGTCCCACTATATCCAAGCCCCATTTTGCGAAAGGCCATACACTTAATATCGAATTTAGGGTCCTTCCAGGTGCATGAATACGTTTCCCGTACCTCTGGCATTCTTCGCATTTAGTGGCAATATATTTTACATCATCGTGCATGTGTGGCCAATAATAGCCCCTCCCCCTGGTTTTGAGTGCCAAAGATCTCGTTCCGTTATGATTTCCAGCATCTCCATAGTGTATTGCTTTCATAATTTCAATACCTTTTTCGGGGATAAGCACCTCAGGAGTGGTCCAAGGAAGGATCTTCTGTATAATATTCCATCGCGCAATTTATAATTTTTGGATTTGCTAATAAGTTTGTGTGCCTCCAGTCTGTCGCATGGAACTTCCCCATCTCGTAAAATTTATGAATTTAGGTTCGCCAGTCTGTATTCTCAGCGTCCTTCTCTCCACCATTTTCTTTCACGACTATGATTTATACTGCACGTACCTCAGTATTTATTGACGGATGCATCAAGCTTTCGATGCGAATGAATCTTGTTTCAGGATTCACCATCAATGATGTGATGAACGCGAGTGGATCATCATACTAATTATCTTTCCGACATATGTGTCTCCAAATAATTTTTGGGATACAATCTGAATAATGTTTTGCTAACTATGAATATCTCTGTAGCGCAAGATCATTCACCTTGTATCGTCCTTCCATCTGGAGAACAACTAGCTGCGAATCACTAGTAAGTATGATGTCGTCCAGCCCCATCTCTACCTCCAATCTCAATCCATGTATCACTACTTCATATTTTGCTTCATTGTTTGTGGTTTCGTATTCCAACCTAAAATAATGAACTATTCTCTCTCCTGTGGGAGAAGTAAAAACGATCCTTATTCTATTTCCCTGACTGTTTACAGATCCATCCACGAAAATTTCCCACCTCCTAGGATTTTATTCTCTCAGCAAGTCTTATGGGTCTGTGTGATCTTCATCAATGTCCATTATATCGCTTGTGGTATCATCTTCCTTTAGCAGAAATTTTGCGATGAAATCGACGATTACTTGAGAGTTTGGCGAAGATAGGACTTCGTAACTTATCGCAAATTTCTCAATTTGCGCATTCCACCTTTCAATTCTTCTCACTCTTTTGGAGGATTTAAATACGGATTCGATAGGCGTCTTGGTCAGCACCTTGATTTTGTGTGCGTGAAAATAAATGCGAAGCTTTTGAGTTGCATATACCAAGGGTAGTATCAGTTTATCTATTTTTGTGTAATTCCGTTCCGCGGGGTTGAAGGTATTGCTGATGTAGTATATTCGCTTCTCTACTCCCTGATCTGATCGGAGTAACACTGCACTAAGGGCATATGGTGTTGTGGAGAGATATAATAACAATTCTTCGTTCGGCTCCGTCTTTTGTAGCATTGATAAGTTTGACAAATAATCTTTTATGCTTTGGAGGGCGGTTTCGCATTCTTGCGTCCATGCGAACTTGCTTTCTTTCTTTAAAATGTTAAAAAAAAAAATTACACTTGTCTGACGAACGTGAAATGAATCGCCCTAAGGATGTGATCAAGCCATTCAACTTTTGAATGTCTTTGATACTAGCTGGTGATGGCATTTTTCGGATGGCTTTTACTTTGACTAGATCGACTTGAATTCCTTCCTTAGAGACGAGATAACCCAGAAATTTCCCTGATGCGACCCCAAAGATACATTTCACATGATTTATCTTCATTTTTATCTTTCGCATTTGTTCGAATATTTCCTTCAGATCCTTCGCATGATCAACTTATTTTTTACTCTTGAACATCATGTCATCAACATAGACCACCAAAGTGGTGGGTATCCATGGTTTGAATACCTTTTCCACCATTTGTTAGTAAGTGGCTCCCACGTTCCTTAATCCGAATGAAATTCTGGTGTAACAGTACAGACCCCTTGGTGAGAAAAATGTCGTGTTTTCCTGATCTTCCCCTGCTAAAGGTATTTGGTTGTATCCTGAGTATCCGTCCATCAACCATATTCTTTTGCGCCCCAATTACTGACTCCACTGTTTGAGGGATGTATGGTAATGGATAACTGTCTTTTGGACAGGCTTTGTTTAGATCAGTGAAGTCAATGCAAATGTGAATCTTTTTCTTTTCTTTTTAGGGACTACCACCATATTCGCAACTCAATTTGCATACTTCGCAGGTCTGATGATTCCTGATTCGATCATTTTCTATTGTTTTGCCTCAATTTTCTTGTGGTATATTGCTATTATCTTTCGTATCCTCTGTCTAACTGGTCTTGCTGTCAGGTTGATGGCCAGTCTATGATAGGCAAGAGAAGGATCTATGTCGCGCATTTTGCCCATGCTCCACGCAAAAACATCGCAATAGTCTTTTATTAGTTGCACGAGATTTCTCTCTTCTTCTTCTACCATTGTGGTCCCTATTTTAACTATTTTTGGCACAGCTTCCGTCCTAAGATTGATGTCATTCGTTGGTCATTCTACATTGAAACTTGGTATGGGTTATCCTTGCAGGATTGGCCCTTTCAGTTGATGCACGGGTTCTCCTTCCTTTTCAGGGATTTCGCTTGGGATTCATTTTCCTTCAGACGCCCTTACCATGTAGATTTGGAACTCTATCTCCTTCTTTGCATCATTCTCCTTTTTCTTCTTGTCTTTCTTTATATGTTTTCTCCCTTCCTGATGTTGTACGTTGAGATCTTGGCATTTTTTCGCCTGTGCGATATCTCATTTTATTTCTCCTATCCCACTAGGAACAGGAAAGCAAATGGGTGGAAGGTAGACGTTATTCCTCTGACTCCATGTATCCAGGGTCTCCTGATAATCGCGTTATATAGAGTATCTACATCCACGACACTGAATGTCACTATTTTTTCTAGTGAATATACGGGTATCGTCACCGTGATTTCTCCCTTGGGCTTTGTCGCCACCCCATTGAATCTGAAGATGGTGTATTCAGCTGGGGTGAGATTTTTAATCGTTGTATCCCATTGCTTTGAATGTGTGGTATACGTCCGTTGAGCTTCCACTGTCTACTAAGATTTTGTCGACTGCCAAAGGAGGTATCACAATATCTTCATTTCTGCGATCTGATTCTATTATCATGGTTATGATTAGGATTTCTTCGTGCGGTTTCCCATTCCCTGGGGTGTATTTCTCTTTGTGGTGTATTTATTTTCCATTGAAGTCGCATTTGTAGACTCGCCTTAGCACTTTCTCGTGAAATTCTCCTACATCTTTCGCGGTTGATATAATCGCATTGCATAGTTTATGCCTTGTATTTCTTCTTATCTGTACTCGATTTTGATTCTCATACGTTGTTCTTATCCATTGTTCACCTTGGTGATTATTTCGCATGGTTCTTCTTGTATTTTGGTATCATCTCTCTCTTATCTTTTCATGTCTTTGTGCATCAGTCCATATTTGCTTATTTAATCATGATTCCCTTTGTTCTCTTTCAGCAGTATCCCTTTCTCTGCGAGATCTTTTATAGTTATCTCCATATTCTATCTCCAACTAGTACTCCCGCACTTTCCTTTTTAGATTGTGATTCTCTATCCATAGCCGCCCATGCTTGATTGCAAGTTCTAACCGCTCTGCAATTAGCATTTTCTCTTTCTACTTCCATTGTGCAAGCTTTTTCCCATACTCTCGCGTGGTGATCATTGTTTCCCTGTATCGTTTTCTATAGTTGGGTCGCCTTTCTTCCCTTTTGTCATTGACTCGTCCATATCTTTCTTTATCTCTTTTTCCGATCCATCGTGTGTTCTTTCCAGCAAATGTTTCCTCTGGTATTTCCTTTTCTCTTCTCCTGTAAATGTTTTCTTCCTTGGTTTCCCTTGAGTAATTGCTTCTTGGTACGGTTCTCACCATCTTATCGGCAGAGAAAATCCTGTTGATGTTACTGACAGAGAAGATGATTGAGAAATTTATTTTCCCTGAGAACTTATGAAATAAAGAATCTTTTGGGAAAATTTTCTTCAAATAAGATAAGAAGATAGTGTACTATTTATCAAACTTTCATGGTGGTCAGAAAATTGAAAGGAGTGAGAATAACGAGTAAGCTTCGGCAAATAACGATTTCTCACTATTGACTTAGCAGGTGAGGATGAATCCTCCCTGTTTCTTGCGCCAAAATGTAGTTGCGGAAAATCCCACAACTACACCCTTTGTAATGATAAGAACACAAAGTTTAAGTTATGAGGATTAACTCAAACATTAGTGATATTATTTACCACTTTGACACTAGTATGATCTTCTCAAACACTTTGTATTGAATATGTGACGTTCTTATAGAGATTCCAAGATAAGTTTTGTGTATAACAATGGAGAAATATGAGATAAAAGCTAAGTTATATTGGATTCTTTCTTGTTTCCTTTATAACTTTCTTAGCTTCTCTATCTCAACTGATCTCTCTCTCTATCTATCATTTTTGAGCCCTTATATAGGCAAATGTAGAAGTAGAAGACAACTATGATTCACATGCAAGATCTCAGTTGACTGATTAGATTTCAGTTTGTCTTGTTCGCCAGGCTTTTGAGAACTGTCCCTATCTGTTGCACTGTTGTTTAGTCCTTCGCTCTTCTTTTGTTGAGGTGATCATCGCGTTGTCTTGATCATGCTAATGCTTTTCGCACCTTTCATCCATTATCGCGTAATTACTCTTCGACTTATTTCCTGTTAATTGGTGTCTCTTCGTACTTAAGGTTGTTTTGATTAGAGCGAAGTTGTAGATCTGTCTTGTGCGATATTTATCCCCTACACACGCAGTTGAAACTTCATTCACAAATAATAAGATGGAGACCAACTGAGAGAATACCTTCGTCTAGGAAACAGACTCTCATTGGACATTACATTTCAAATATTCTCCTTAAAAACCTTAACAAAATAATCTCTCACATTGAATGGTGATGAAACCCTCGCCTCATATTGGTCGAAATAAGCCTTTTCTAATGTAAAATCTATGGTGAAGACACTTGTCATAACTCTGTTAGTTAGGATATTAAGAATTAGGTTACACTTTGTTTACATCAATTATTTAACAGTCCGTTGCTAACGTCGTCAACAAAAAAGAAGGTGGACGACACTTCCGTGAGACTTTAAATATAATTAATTTCCTTACACCGTGTTTACACCGAATACTTAACTGTACATTAGTAACACCGTTTAAGGTGGACAATACTTCCATCAGACCACTAAAAAAATCCAATACAAAATTTTATTTAAAAAAGATCTTAACTTAATTTAACGGAAAAGGAAAACCCAACTTACCGTGTTTAGAATTTTATGGAATCCCAAACTCAATTTGGAAGTCGAATACCATATATATTGGGACTCTTTTTTCCAAATTAATACATAAAGGGGAAAAACCACATATCTTCTGCGAAAATAAAAAGAAAAAATAAATAAAATACGCACATATTTTATATCTTTTCTCTATCTAAATGCATCGAGACGGGAATGTGTAACATCAATCAAAAATGTATCATCAAGGGACGGCGCAGATCCCCACGCAAACCAAATCAAAAATGTATCCTCACGGGGCATGCCAAATCAAAAATTTGGTCAAAAGACGAAAAAATGCCTGATGCATAGCAGGAGCACTAATCTGGTGCTTTCTTAAAAGTTCATTGAATCTATGGGGTTGGTTCGCCTCCACAGCATGCCATTGCCTTTCCTTACCTTTACTCCTACTTTGTCTTTACACCTTTTGTTGGTAATAACATACTTTTGTTCCCTTTGTCTCAGTGACTAACTCACCTACTTCTTTACTCAAGAAACCAATCCAAGGAAAAGAACACAGTGTCAAGAACAACAAAAGGAATTTATAAATGTCATCACAGTGATGGAAAAATTACTGAAAGAGTTATTGGATGACAAACCAAACAACAAATATGTGAGAAAGATTTTGAGTGCTTCTGGCACAAAGGCGAACTAAAAGTGAATCAACTGGACCTAAAAACTCATTTGTCATTGCCTTGATTGCCTTCGTTTTAGTCCTTTCAATTTTGTGATTTTTTCTTCGAACTTTTGTGTAATCTTTAAGATTCAAACTTCATTAGTTAATGAGTAGAGAAGCATTATTGAGGGGCAACATTCAACATAACAGTGATGTCCTTCATTTTAGTTTTAATTTTAAATATACGAACTGATCATTACCTTGTAAAGTTACTTCAAGATTTCATCATTTCTATCATTCTAAATTGTTTACTTATTTCAAGATCAATGTTACTCATCACTCTAAATCTGACAAAAACATGTTTTTATGTGGGCGAAACTAGTTTCATCCTGCATATATTCTAATTATAAAAATGTCTTCCTCTAGATGAAACCAGTTTTATCCTGCATATATTTTAACAATAAAAATATCTTCGTCTAGGAGAAACCAGTTTCATCGTGTGTATATTATGACAAAAAAATGTTTTGGGCTAGACGAAACCAGTTTCACCTTGCATATACTCTAACTACAAATGTTGTCTCAAGATGAAACCAGTTTCATCTACGTATTGTGACGATAAAACATGTCTTCATCTTGCATATTTTGACAAAGATCATATGAATTTATCTGCAAATAATATTATGACTAATTTTAAGTTAAGTTTTAATATCAATCTGGCTTGCACCAATACCGCCACGGGTGTCAGACACACCGACGTGTCTGTGTGTCTAGTACGACAATTCCGAAAAACCTTAATACTGGGAAACACCGGTATACATAAATATCGTAAATTTATTTTAATGAACAATGGCATATGGTGAAGAATGAGATTGATTTTAATGGTGTAGAGCAGAGAATCAGAGATAAATTTGATTTTTCATCTCACTCAAAGATATTTATTATCTCTCATGCTAACATGAGCAGATGATTAAAACTACATAGTTGTAATATTTGCTGAAATAAACAGTTTTCCGTTTACTACCGCCCTTGAAAGTAGGTGACTGTTACATTATGCTTAAAATTAAAATGTTTAATAACATTTGAAAAGACGAGGGTATCCAAATATACATCAATCTAAAGCTTTTCCACCTATAAGTCCTTTCTCCGAAAGTGATTGTCTATAGAATGAGTCGAGACAATAAAAAAATCGGTTCGAACTTCGTGTGATTGTCTATGGATACGAGATCGAGACAATACAACAACAAGATAACTTGGGTGATTGACTATGGATACAAGATCGAGACAATATAACAACGAAGTATGTTTACTTGATAAATGGTTCAGACTTAACCAAACACAATAGGATTACTATCAAGTAAATAGGAATTAACGTTTGTATATTTTACTTATAATTATAATAAAAAAAATAATAATTGTGGAAATAGAAAAGTAAAAGACACGGAAAGATTTTGTTAACGAGGAAACCGCAAATGCGGTATCTTGTCCAGAATTGAATACTCTTAGGATTAAGCCGCTATAAAAAATCAAACCAACTTCGTATAGTTGAAACCAAGTAACTAAACCTATAGTTCACCTAGTTCCGTCTGTATTCCCACGCCTCTGACATGTAATAAGTCATGTACTTGGAACAATTTCTTTGGTTCGTATTCCAAATAGTAAAGGAACAACAAATCTGTTTGGTATCAACTCTTTTCAACCAAGTGATGTGAGTTCGACAAAAATCTCTTTTGTTTATCTCAAATAAACTCCTTTGTCAGGTTCTTAGATCTATCATATCAACAACTACCAAAGTAATTGTTAAGATTTTTCCATCAATACTTTTAATCACAAAGAATTGTATTGATGCCGATCTACACAACTAATCAATCCAATCTACCACAAGGATAAACCGATTATAGTTGGATCCTCTTTTACCGAAACAAGTATTGTGCACACCAAATATTATGAACCCAAATCAGAAATCTTCAAAGTCTTCTTTATCTTTAAATCTTCTTTAATCTTTAATCAGCACCTGCACACAATCAACTTGAATCTCTTGTGATCAATCACATACAAAACGGAGTCTGTTAATGTTGGATTATCACAAGACGTCTTTAGATCTACAAACAGTCTAAAGATCCTCGTCAAAACTTTGATCTAGTTTGAGTGAATCCTATAACAGAAGAGAAGATTCTCAATCATAAAAAAACTAGGTGCAATCAAAGTTCAACCACCGTTAGTCAATCAAATAAATCGAAAACAAAAGATAAACCGAAGTTATCTAGTTTCCCACCAACGGTACTAATAGAGCTTCTCAATACTAAAGAAGTCTTTAAACTGACCGGTCGTAGGAGATTTCGCCTAATTAGGTTACTTTCCTCTCCGAATAGGGGGCTCCACCAGTAAAAACATAACTGAGGTAGTTTTGCTGGCTCTGAGGATTAGTTTGCTCGAAATGCAAACTTTGATATTTATAGACAAGGAAGTTTGGACACCAAGGAATTTCCAAAATCGAAAATATTCTCAAGATATGCAATATATTCCAAATTCGGTTTCCATAATTCCTGGAAATGCTTTGTCCAAATATTGACCGGAAATCTCTTAGAAAATTTCCAAATAATAAATGCACATTACTAATTTCAGTTTTCCAAAAATAAAATTAACAACCTTAAATAAAAGATTCTCAATTTATTTTTCGATATGGGATTTTTCCTTTATCTATTAAGGAATATCTTTGAACAATAAAAGATAAGTGTTAATGTACATGTTCAAAGTATGCCGACATCTTTACTTTGTAAGTCCTCTTTCATACTTACAATCTTGAAACCAATTTGCCACACTTGCAAACTAGTTTAGAATTGGTTCATCTGACTTTAAAGAACTATGTGATTGATCAAGAACACTCAATCACCAAACATGGGTTTCACGGTTCTACCAAAACAAGTTTCGGTTCTACCTCCATGTGGGTACTGGACTTAGTCACACTAGCTTTCCAAAAATCAGTTGACTAGGTACTAGGATCGGTTCCCACATATATATGGTATCTAACTTGTACTTGTTGCACATGTCCATAGTATCGGTTCCCCTTTGCCTAAAAACGTGTTGCACATGTCCATAGGATCGGTTCCCCTTTCTACTAAAAACTTGATGCACCTCATACAAGGATCGATTCCCCCTTTGTGATAGGTTGCACCTCTTACTAGGATCGGTTCCCTTTTACCCAGAGTTGGTCATACCAATAACACTAAATCGATCATACCATCACAGGAGATTACTTAAGATCGGTTTCGCTAATAAAAGTCAGGCCTTTGTGAATAATTTTACCAAGAACATAAACAAGTCATGAGCGGTTATTGGTAGTTTAAAATATATGCAATTAATAACAATACCAATAAAGTCTAGTGATTTCCCTTTCGATTCACAAAACAAGTTCATGAATTTACTTCCTTTAAAAAAATGTAAAACATTGTTTCTTAGGATGAAATCTTCACCTTATAATGATTATGTCGATGTCTTACATACAAAGTTTAATGGTTAAACAATAAACCTCGTATTTTATTCCTTAATACTACATCTAACTAGAGTGTAATCGTTCATGCTTTGCAGTTATGTTTTCAATATGCACGACTTGAAAGATACGATATGGAATGAAACAGCTCAAGTCAAATATCACTAACCTCAAGTGGAAGGATGATGTTGTCGTTGTAGCTCCTTACTTCTTCACTTCTTCAAGTCTCCGCAATACTCTTAACGTCTCATATCCTAATACTTTCAAGCTAACCTATACGAAGTGGACTCTAGTACATAATCAAGCGACTATTTAAATAAATTTTGGCTCACTAAAATATGACAACCAAACTTGACATACTAACGCTTGGTGGGTTCAACTGAGCTATGCTCTAACAATCTCCCCGTTTGTCAATTTTAGTGACAAAACTCTTACATCATATGGATAAACAAATTACAAGAATTCATTACACATACGCTTGATTTCCGAATTCAACAGCACAATAACCTGTATACATTCAATCCATAAATGCCGATGTTGACATTTAAATAACAAAACTAATACTCCCCCTAAAGGTAAGATAGGTAGATTTTATCAATCCGCACATCTTTGTTATTCCCTTGTAGTCCATATAACTACAACCATCATATGATATGCTACTCTTCCTTAGTCTATGCTTTTACTCTTTCGTTAGATAAATATTTAAGCACCAATGTCCTTTACCTTAGTGATACCAATCGATATAAATCAATACCAGTAGTACTTGTTTACTCCATATATTTCTCCCCCTTTTTGTCACAAAATGATAAGGAAACGAAAAAAAAATAAAGGGCAAACTGAAAGGATAAGGAAACGCACCATTTTTGATAACCAATATCAAAATCGAAACTATAAAGTAATTTTGTTTTGATATGTTACCAAGGAAAAAATTGCCCGAAGCAATTTTCCCTAATAGTTTAGCAAACCAAAAATCGACTAAGCACCTTAGTTCCTTTGCTAAACCGATTATTCAAATACAATCGCATGTTCGATAAGACCAAAATAAAGATAACTCTATTTATCTCATCAAGTTCTAATTATCCATATAACTTAGACCTTTATCTTTTAAACAAGACAAGTACTAGTTTAGTTAACTAGCATTTTTTGTTAAGGTATTCGATTAGACTTGAATAACCGAAACCTCCACTTTGATAAGTTTAACTAAGATCATAATTAACTTAGTTTCTCTTATCCAGAATCGAATTGGACTAAACAATTCATCCCGAAAACCTTTTCTTTCGTTAAGCCATAAACAATTCATACAAACCAAACAAATCAACTTGCATAATCATTTACCTCAACCGGAAGCAATTGAAACAACATAGACATTAAAGCACCGCAATTGCACCGAAATTTTGTAAGCCTACAAGATTGATATCAAACAATAAAGCAAGATAACAATAGTTTTCTTAACCGAAACCAATTGAATCTCCCACACATCCATACACAAATAATGGAATAAAACATCAATTATACTAAAATTCCATTAAGCAAAAGCAATAAATATATGCAATAAACTCAGCCTTTTCTTAAACAGGAAAACAATTAACTAAAAAGATTGTTACCTAAAATTTCGCATCCTCTTCTCCAATATATTTACATCTATGGGAGAATTGATATCGAAATATCATTATGTTGTCATCATTATGCAAAACAAAAGAATAACAACAACCAACCTTTACCAAAGAAAGGTTGAAAACCGGTTTTAACTATTGCAAGCAAAAGTTGAAAACCCCGAAACACATATGCTTTTATCCTAAACCAAACGATTCAACATATTGTGACTTTTTCACATATTGTTTCAATCATAACCCCTCATGATCCTTTGATAAATCCTACCAACATGGGCTAGAACTTAATCATGCTAAATCAAAAAGTCACCCAAACCATAAGGGTTCACAACATTATGAGATCGAATATCAAGGTAGTAAAACCGAAATCAAACATCCCATAAACATACATAGCAATAAAATAAAGCATTCAAGCACAGGCTATGTAAATCAAAAACTATCACAAGAAAAATTATAAGTCAAATAATTTTATTCATAATAAGATATATAGTTTTATTCATAAAATAGACTTTACATAAAGAAGCCTAATCTTAAGTAACAGTTTACTCTTATTTTTGCTTTGCATGCCTTACTGGAGAATTCCTTCTGAAGAATCTTTGTTTTAATTAGATCCTTTTTAGAGTATTCCAAACTCCTTTTAAACTCTCCAAGGTCCTCATGCCATTTATATATTGCAATAGATTGTTCATACCCAGAGATATTCATCTTGGCATCTATGCTTTCATCAGATAGCAGATCTCTTCTTCCAATGAGTTCCATAGATCATCTTGAGAGAGATGTCTTGATAGGAAAAGAACAAAGATCAGAACAAATTCCAACCACCGTTAGTCAATCAAATTAATCGGAAAAAAAAAGATAAACCGCAATTATCTAGTTTCCCACCAACGGTACTAATAGAGCTTCTTAATGCCAAAGAAGTCTTTAAACTGAGCGACCGTATGAGATTTCGCCTAATTAGGTTACTTTCCTCCCCGAGTAGGTAGCTCCACCAGTAACAACACAACTGAGGTAGTTTTGCTGGCTCCGAGGATTAGTTTGCTCGAAATGCAAACTTTGATATTTATAGACAAGGAAGTTTGGAAACCAAGGAATTTCCAAAACCGAAAATATTCTCAAGATATGCAATATATTCCAAATTTGGTTTCCATAATTCCTGGAAATGCTTTGTCCAAATATTGATCGAAAATATCTTAGAAAATTTCCAACTAGTAAATGCACATTACTAATTTTCATTTTTCCAAAAATAAAATTAACAACCTTAAATAAAAGATTCTCAAATTATTTTTCGATATGAGATTTTTCCTTTAGCTATTAAGGAATATCATTGAACAATAAAAGATAAGTGTTATTGCACATGTTCAAAGTATGTCGACATCTTTACTTTGTAAGTCCTATTTCATCTTACAATCTTGAAACCGGTTTGCCACACTTCCAAACAAGTTTAAAATTTGTTCATCTGACTTTCAAGAACTACGTGATTGAACAAGAACACTCAATCACCAAACATAGGTTTCACGGTTCTACCAAAACAAGTTTCGGTTCTACCTCCATGTGGGTACTGGATTTAGTCACACTATCTTTCCAAAAATTCAGTTGACTAGGTACTAGGATCGGTTCCCACATATATATGGTATCTAACTTGTACTTGTTGCACATGTCCATAGGATCGGTTCCCCTTTGCCTAAAAACGTGTTTCACATGTCCATAGGATCGGTTCCCCTTTCTACTAAAAACTTGCTACACCTCATACAAGGATCGATTCCCCTTTGTGATAGGTTGCATCTCTTACTAGGATCGGTTCCCCTTTACCCAAAATTGGTCATACCAATAACACTGAATCGATCATACCATCACATGTGATTTCTTAAATTCGATTTCACTAATAAAAGTCATACTAAAAAGTGGGGGTCTAACAACCACACCCAATATTTCTCTTAGCAATCTGTACGGACAAACTCCAATATACTTTCTAGAGAATCAACTAGACAGACAAACTCAATCTAGATAAAAGTATTTCAAAGATTTTTTATATCTCTATCTCTTGATTTAAATCTTATTCAAGCATACTGGAGTCTCAATTTTAATACAAGAGAGATAAACTTGGATGGTACCAAATACCAATATCCAAGTGTCAATCAATTTAAATCAACAACCAAAAGGTCGGATATTCTAATTGATTGAACAACGCACATCCTGTATTATTTCAATTATATAACAAAATATAATGAGGAAAAGAAATAACATAGACACCAGAATTTTGTTATCGAGGAAACCGCAAATGAAGAAAAACCCCGGGATCGGTTCCCTTTTACCCAGAGTTGGTCATACCAATAACACGAAATATATCATACCATCACAGGTGATTACTTAAGATCGATTTCACTAACAAAAGTCATGACTTTGTGAATAGTTTTACCAAGAACATAAACAATTCATGAGCGGTTATACTAATCACACATATTGGTAGTTCAAAAGATATGCAATGAATAACAATACCAATAAAGCCTAGCGATTTCCCTTTTGATTCACAAAACAAGTTCATGAATTTACTTCCTTTAAAAAAATGTAAAACATTATTTTCAAGGATGAAATATTCACCTTATACCCATACATAATCACAATAGCATTCAAACAATTTTGTCGATGTTAAACAATAAACCTCGTATTGTATTTCTTAATACTATGTCTAACTAGAGTGTAATCATTCATGCTTCGCAGTTATGTTTTTAATAAGCACGAATTGAAAGATATTATAGGGAATGAAACAGTTCAATTCAAATATCACTAACCTCAAGTGGATGATGTTGTCGTTGTAGCTCCTTATTTCTTCACTTCTTCGCAATACTCGTAATGTCTCATATCCTAATACTTTCAATTTAACCTATACAAAGTTGACTCTAGTACATAATCAAGTGACTCTTTAAATGAGTTTTGGCTCACTAAAATATGACAACCAAACTTGACATACCAATGCTTGGTGGGTTCAACCGAGCTATGCTCTAACAAAATTGCCTTATTTTTGGTGTATCCGTGTATGTGGTTGTGTCCATGTAGCCGGACACACGATATGTATGAGCAGAATCTCGCATAGCACTAAGATCTCACGTGAATATAGTAAGAGCCCTGCGAGAAGTTAGCGAGAGCCTTGCGAGAATGATAGAGAGAGATCATGTGAGATTATAAAGAGAACCTGAGAGAACGTAGCAGGGGATCCGAAAATGTAGGGTAATATGAGTTGTATGTGAGCTGTCATCCACTATGTAAACACCTATATAAATAGGAGAGCAAGAGAGAGAAAATGGAGAGAGGAACACATTCTGAGAGGGAGATATTTTTTGTAAGAGAGAGAAATTTATTTTCTTTATTATCTTCTTCCCCAAAAAACTAAATCTAGAGCTCCAAATACTCATTAATGGAGTCTCCATGTAACCCAAATGTAATTTCAATAATCATAGTGAAGAACCCCAACCCCGTGGATGTAGATCACATTGATCGAACCACAAAATCTTGTGTCTAATTTTATAATTTTAGCACTTTAATCTTTATTTTGGTTATGAAATAGATTTAGATCTAGAAATTATTATCATAATATGATAAGGGGTGTGTTGTGGGATTTCCTGCAACTATATTTTGGCGCTAGAAACATGGAAAGTAAAGGATTTATCCTTCCTGTAGTTTGATTGGTTCAAGAGATTTCCATGAAGATTTGCTACTGTTCATATTTTTCTAGATCTAAAAAAAAATTAGGTTCAAAAATGGAAATTTCATGGAAGACATTACACTTTCAGGGAGTAAACATCATCAACAATTCAAAGACATGAAAAGAGTAAGAGAAAAAATTAGTTGTTGTGGTGAATTTAATGAAGAAAACCAAAGTTTCGGTGGAAGATTTTTATGTTCAGGAGAAGAAGGAAAATGTGAAAGAAATTAAGGAAGGACGAAGAGAAGATAAGAGGCAGACGCTGCAATTTCTATCACAAACAAAAATTTGCACAGATGGTTCAAGGCTGCAAGAGCAACAAATAGGTCACGGGTTCAAATTCGCAGAGACACATATTTTTCATTTTATTCTGATTTTCATCGGCAAATAAAAGAATAAGGAAAAAAGTTCTGCGTTAATTTCGCAGAGAGGTTTTTGAAAAGTTGGTCCAGAGAACAGTATGTGAGTTTGTGGTCACACGTTCTAATTCGCTTGCGAGCATAGTTTTCTTCTTTTTACAGAGGATGAAAAAATAAATAATTTCGCAGCATTGTTTCATTATTTCGCAAGCAAGAGGCAGCACAGTTGGTGATCTGCGAAGTTAATGAGTTCATGGTCGCGAGTTCAAGTCCCAACACATGCATATTTTTTCACGAAATCCTTGATAATTTCGCATATATATTCCACACAGAAGAGAGTTCATGATAATTTCGCAAGCAAGAGAACTAGCACAATTGGTTGGGAGGCATGAATGCAAGCAGCAGGTCGCGGGATCAATTCTTGCTTCTCGCAAGTTTATTTTTGTTATGCAAAATTTTTACATAATTGTCATGCGAACAGTTAAACTTTGATTACTTCTCAAGATCTTTGATTAATTCGCAAGAGAGGGTTATCACAGTTGGTTTGTTGCGAGAAAATGCAAGAGGCAGGTTGAGGGTTCAAGTCTCATCTCTCACTTTTCTTTTTGCTGCGAGACATTCAGACAATTCGCATAAGAGCTAAGTACCCTTTCTTAGAACTTTTTACTTACAACAAATAAAATATTTTTGATTTAATTTCCAAAAAGAGATACAATCGCATGATTTCAAAGAAGATTTCTAATATTTCTATGATTTTTTATTTGGTTTACAAAACGAGATACATTCGCAGAATTACAGAGATTTCAGAATTACAAAGATTTCACAATTATAAGAGAAACCGAGAACAATATCTCGCAGATCAATTTATATATTTCCCTTAAATATTTGCTTTGTTTCAAATGAGAATGATATCTAACATGGAGAGTATTAGGAGGCAAAATAAGACCTTCCATCAACATGCTAGTAAGACCTTCCATCAACAGGCTGCGTAAGACCTCAATAGGATCATTTCCATGAAAGATGTTTATCGGATGATACGAAACAATTTATACAAAGGAAATCAAAACAAAGAAAAATGATTTGAACTTGCAATTAAATGAAAAAATTTGATTAAAGAAATGTTGAATACTAATCTAAATTCTTATTTCTCTTGAAGATTTACTTCGCTTCAAATGATATGATATTATGAGAATGAAAGAGTGAATGGAAGAAATGACAGAAATAAAAGAATGAATGAAAGAATAAAGAAACGCGAAAATTTCGCAGAGAAACAAATAGAATGGTACGAACCTTTATGGCGTACACCCTAGTTCGCGAATAAAATTTCGCAAGAGGCAAATATAAGACCTAAAGTGCGTCATATAAGGGGGTATCTCTTTGCATGGGTCAGGGATAAGGTTATACCGCTGCTGGAAACTGAGTCAGAGAGATTTGGGGTCAATGAAAGCCCATCCAGGAGAGGTACCTTGGATTTCCAACTATATATATATATTAAAAGTTGGAAGACCGAGGGTCTCTCCTAAGGAGTGAAAAGTATGATCAAGGAGCCGAGGTACACGGTTGAGCCAAGGGTGCCCGGGGCATATGAAACTACCCTGGCCATTCTTGGAAAGTCTTGAATATGATGCACTCGGCCTGAAGAAAACCCCACTTAGGGTGCAGTCTCGTAACTATAAGCCATATATGCAAAAAGGATAAGAGGCTGCGAAAACAACTGGTTGTTGGTAAAACCCGATGGGAGGAGCTAGTCTTGTATGGCCGATGTACGCCTCCTTGAATAGGAAGCCAGGGGGAAGATAATGGTGGCACCCTCCATTAGGGAGATGATAAGTGTCTTAAGACGCAAATGTCATGAGGATTTATTTTCGCAAGAAAATTTAGGCTTGTCATATTTGTGCAACAAATATAAAGAGGCAAAAAGCCAAGAGAAAAGATAAGACGAGATCAATAGGTCAATACATGAAAGTGTAAAGACGTCCTGCGATTTTGTCGCAAAGAAAAAAGAAACGTGGAGAAATAAGACCTTTAACTAGGAAGGCGAAATAAGACCACATAAGAAAGTAAGCAAATAAGCTTGCGAAAATGATTATATGTGAGCAAACAAGCTTGCGAACATATATACTGAAATGAAATTAAGATAGTGAAAATGATGCACCTTTGATATTTTAATTATATTATATTATGCGAGACTAATAGTGCAGGAATAAACAATGGAGGCAATAAAACAATGAGATACAATGAGCAAGAAAGATGAGGCAAAATGAACTTGCGAGAACAATAAATATGCAAAGAGGAATGCATATACTAGAGACAAAAACAAAGAAATGAATAATGGAAGCGATTTAAAGCTACATCAATTTTACTGAGGCAAAATGATCTAAGTAACACAAACATTAGATATACATTGCAATAGATAAGCATTGTCATCATACAAGCATCATACTCGCATCATGAAAGCATTTCATAAGCATTTCATGGCATAAACATTGCATACACATCTCATAACATAATCATCACATAAGCATTTCGCACAAGTATTTTACAAAAATTTACGAAATATTCAGAAGTTCGCAAGATTATTCGTGGTTATTCGCAATACTATTCAGAATCTCTCAGGAATATTATTTAGAATTTCGCAGAGTACTTCATAATTTCGCAGAGTACTTTAGAATTTCGCAGAGTACTTCATAATTTCGCAGAGTACTTTAGAATTCCGCAGAGTATTTCATAATTTCACAGACTCATTCAGAATCTCGCAGGAGATGTAATTAATTCGAACAATTATAAGCAACTTGAAGAGATTATACTATCGCATGAGGCAGAGCCAAGATAAGAATGAAGAAACAACTCTCTCATTCAACATTTTCTAAAGGATTCTACCCTCATAGATAAAGAACAGAGGCAACTATGGATTACCAAGAAAATATTTCATGTTCTGTATCTTCTCGGCAAGAATCATTTCCAAAGTGGACGTTCACTAATGAACAACAAGAAGTCTCACCAAAAATGGAGTAATAATTTCACATGAATAGAGGCAATACTTATCACTCTCATTCAAGGACGGATACTTCTTATATTTCGAGGATTAAGTATTTCTTATACTTCTTCAAGGATACTTCATACTTCGCATACTCCAAGAGATGATACTTCTTATTTACTTCGCAAAAGAATAGAGGCAAGTACGTACTTTTCAAGTCCATTATTCTTTCGCTCATTCCTTCATCAACAAAGATCAAAGACTACTACAACAACGGATTTTTTCTTAAAGATCGCTCTTCAAGCAATATTCAAGAAAAAAGAGGCAAGATGTATGAGCAGAATCTCGCATAGCACTAAGATCTCGCGAGAATATAGTAAGAGCCCTGCGAGAAGTTAGCAAGAGCCTTGCGAGAATGATAAAGAGAGATCTTGTGATATTATTAAGAGAGCTTGAGAGAACGTAGCAGGGGATCCGAAAATGTAGGGTAAAATGAGTTGTATGTGAGCTGTCATCCACTATGTAAACACCTATATAAAGTGGAGAGCATGAGAGAGAAAAGGGAGAGAGGAACACATTCTGAGAGGGATATATTTTTTGTAAGAGAGAGAAATTTATTTTCTTTATTATCTTCTTCCCTAAAAAACTAAATCTAGAGCTCCAAATACTTATTAATGGAGTCTCCATGTAACCCAAATGTAATTTCAATAATCATAGTGAAGATCCCAAACCCCGTGGATGTAGATCACATTGATCGAACCACGTAAATCTTGTGTCTAATTTTATAATTTTAACACTTTAATCTTTATTTTGGTTATGAAATAGATTTAGGTCTAGAAATTATTATGAGAAGGGGTGTGTTGTGGGATTTCCTGCAACTACACGATACAGCAACCACCCATACGTATTGGTGCAACCTAGATATCAATCAACTTGCAACTAAGATTTGTATGCATAGATGAATCAAAATTTACAATTTTGATCTTTATAATGTTTGCAAACATAAAGTTTTTCAAACAAGAAACTTTGGCAAGCGGTATAGTGCTAAACTTAGGAATGTGGTGTAATGCTTAACAACCTAATGAAACGACATAGTCTTATTTGTTAATTTTATTTCTACAACTTCTTTGTTTCGCCATTGAGGATTTCATATAAATCTTCCATATCAACACATTTTTATGATTTTCTTCCTTTAGCCAATAACTTGCAAATCATGCATATGCTTCATTCCAAATCCACTTCATGTCACGCCTACTCTTTGTTCTTCATTATTATTCCCGATTTTGCTTCCTACAATAATTTCAGATAGTAGTAATTCATTTATAATAATCGTTTATCACATATTAAACCTTGATGAACCCAGTTTCATCCTAGTATAAATCTGGATGAAACCATGTACATCACAACAAAGCCCGGATGAAACTGGTTCCATCCTCGTGTAAACCTAGATGGTACCATATACACCATGTATTAAACCTGGATAAAGCCAGTTACATCCTATCAAAAATAAATGTGTATATCACATACTGAACTGGATGAAATTAGTTTAATAAGATTTTAAACCCGCTGCAACTACAGACCAAACTCAGATAAAACTGGTTTCATCCCTATTTTATACTACCACTGGTTCACCAATATCAATTCAACACAAATAAATAGCATACACACCACATTTACAACAACTTTGACCAGATTTAATTGAACCTAGATGAATGTTTCTAGTTTCGTCCAATTTTAAATGGGTGATGTGTAAATTTCCCTAAAATTGAGCATGTGATAAGATTTAGTAGATGAAACCAGTATCAAAATTATTAAAAAAAAATCAAAGAAAACCTAAAATTAGTAGATAGAAATGGTTACCCTCTTCGTGGTGGTGATTACAAGAAGAATTGACTAGGGTTTTTGGTAGTGGTAGTGAGTAAGAGAAGATTGAGTCGTCTTGGTGCTGATTAATGAAGATGAAACTGATGATGATTTTTTTGTATGGTGGTGGTGGTACTATTGCTAGATGTGCATGGAACAAAGAATTGATGGTTTGTGGCGGTGGCGGTGAAGAAATTTTGATGTAGAAGAAGAAGAGTTTCTGATAATGTCGATAGTTGAAAAGGTGAGAGAAGTTTCCCTATTGTGTAGAAGGTAGGAGTAGCTTCTTAGGTGTTTGTTATGTTCGAGATGGTGGGGAAAAACTGATTATATGGTGTACGTAGAAATGAACAAGGGTAGCATAGTCAGTTCTTTTGGAAATTTATTTCCGTTCATTTCCCCAGATCGATAGTTTACTCATCCAATACAACCATCTTTTAAGGATCTTTGGGCATTTCACTCATTTTCTCAAATGAAACACAATGTCAAGAATAACGGAAATGAACTGATATACTACAGCTTTGTTTCAGGAATAACGATCCTTTCACTTTGTCATTTTCACTTTTCTAAGATTTTATATTACACTGCAAATTATGACCTATGTTACCAATTTTTTAGTCATGGAATAGATATTGAGTCGCACTGTAATTTTTGAGTCTGTAAGCAGAACAATCCATCAAGAATGGTAGAAACAATCCATCAAGAACGCATCTTAATTTTCCAATGCTTGATTTATTTGCGCATCTCAATTTTCATTGCTAGATTTAATAGTGCATCTCAATTTCCACTGATTGATTTAATCTGTTAAAACATTTGTATTTATAAAATCAATCTTAATTTTCCTATAAATAGAAATGACAATATTTGAAATTTATCACCATTGCTAAAGCTCATCTCAATTTTCATCTCAAGTCAAAGTCTAACCCATGTTTTATTTGCGTTGGATTTTCTTCCTTACAATATATATATATATATACGCCTTAATACAGCACGGACATGGCTGCTGAATCGAGTATTTGGTTTCAGGTCTTTATTGTCTGTCACACGCAGTTGAAATTTCATTTGCAAATGATGCGATGGTGGAGTGGAGACCAACAGGGACTTGGGAACGGGCGCAAGGTCTTTATTGTTTGTCACACGCAGTTGAAACTTCCTCGCAAATGGAAAACAGGTGCCCGTTTAGCTCAGTTGGTAGAGCACAAGGCTCTTAACCTTGTGGTCCAGCCCCACGGTGGGCGCATATTATATTTTTTTTGGTCTTAACTTTAAATTTAAAAAAAAAGTAAAAATAAAATGCAATGCTGGTTCGAGACAGACTCTGTTAGCTCCAAGATTTCAACGACTTTTTCTTCTTTCTGTCGTCAAAGTCTAGCCCCATTGGATTTTCTTCTTCTTTGCTGCAGATATGCCATATGGCACCAACTGACAAAAGTTAACATTAGATTCCCAAAATGCTTACCTTCCTCCCCCAATGCTTTCTCGCGCCTATGTGTCAAACATATGTTGGTTAAACCCAATAATAAGTTAAATCCAATAATAATGGGATCCCCTGCTAATCTCAATTCAGAGATCAAGGGCTAAGAACGATGACACGTAACGGGGAAGAGAGTGGGGGGGGAAGTGTAGCACTTTCGGACTAAATTCAATGTGTGGCCTTTAGCTGCAGAATAGTCTGCCAACCAAACAAGTGGGGTTGGTTCCCCTCCACACTCCACAGCATGCCACTCCACTGCCTTTCCTTTACCTTTACTCCTGCTTTGGCTTTTCACTTTTTGTTGGTAGTAACATATTTTTGTCTCAGTTAAGTTGACTTACCTACTCAAGAAATCAATCCAAGGAAAAGAAACACAGTGTCACAGTGATGGCAAAATGACCCAAAGAGTTATTGGATGACAACCCAAACAGAAAAATACGCGACAAAGATTGTGAGTAGTGCTCTTGGCACAAAAGGTGAACTAAAAGTGAACCAACTGGACCTGCTAAAAACTCAGTTGTCATCGCCTTGATTTTTTCTTTGAAACTTTTGTATAGTCTTTAAGATTCGAAGTCATAAGTTAAACGAGTGGAGAAGCATTATTGAGGTGCAACATTCAACATAACAGTGATGTCCTCCAAATTATTAATGTGAGAAAACGAAAACTCCTAAGAATCTAGTCGTCCAAACAGTACAAACAACAGAATACACACAAGTCCCTTGAATGTTCCAACTAGAAAAACAAAAAACACACCACATGGAATCTCAAGGAAATTAGTCATAAATTTAATTTCACCGTGAAACTTATCGGTAAATTAGGATGCGGACGAATTTCACACGATCAAATTCCTCAACGACTTTGTATGCTATTACAAAAGGCAACAACTCATCGAGACAAAGATTTAGAGAGCTAAATGACGAACCCCGCCTACAATTTGGCAAGTGGGTTAGTGGCTAAATATAACTATCAGTCAAAGACAAAAGCAGCACCTAACTTGTTCTATAATCTAACTATGATTTACCAACAACCAATCGTATAGTTGTACAAGTAAAATATATAATCAACAATTAATTACTCCATTCATTTGACCAGAATTCTTAATTGGCTTTATATAACCGTATAAAGCCAATTAGAGGTGAGTTATCTCTTAAACATGAGCCAGGTACTTCTTGATGTCTCATTCAATTGTTTCTCTCGATGACATCAAATCAAAAAAATGATACAATACCCTCCAAATCTCTATTTACTTACTAGCCATTGGTGAAATGGTCCATTTAAGATGCATGACATGTTACAGATGCAATCAAGTAATTGCGCAACAGTTGTGTACCCCGGTACGGCTGCAATTACATCATGTCTGGGCGAGGTTTATAGGATTACGGCTTAACCTAACCAATTCGAGGAGAATTGAATATCCCTTAAACATGGAATTAGTTGCTAACTAAATTCAAACATTTTGAAGTCAACTTTAGTCATCCATTCATAATCCACCTTAACCACACACAATCATAGAAAATTATTATTCAAACCCAACATAATGAAAAGAACAGCCGACAAATACAAAACGCGTTTTTTCTTAAATGACAAAACAGAAAAGTTTACTTTGACTCTTCATTCCTCTTCTTGTTCACCATTATCATCATCACAACTCCAATCCTTTTTTTCATTTTCATTCTTCATTAACTGATTTGGTCGGCCACAAAAAATCAAGAAATTTCATTTTCATGGAATTCAATCTCTTAAATTGCACAACCCGTTATCAACATTTCTTCAATTGTCACCTTCATGGAAATATTATCTGATCATAACAAATATCACCATATCCAATGAGATTGTTAAGCTTTACTACATGGGTTTTCTTTCTTGTTTTCTTGTTCTTGATTGTACTGGAATTGAATAGCAGCAATATTTGGGTTCATGGGCAGTGTTTGAATGATCAGAGAACTTTATTACTCCAATTAAATCAAAGCCTTACTTCATTTTCCAGTTTTCCATCTTTTGTATCGGCTCCATCGAAGCGTGGTTCTTGGCTTTCGAGTAGTACTGATTGTTGCGAATGGGGTGGTGTTGGTTGTGATGGAAGTGGTCATGTTACTAGTTTAGACCTCAGTAGTGAATTGATTTCTGGTGGGCTAAATGGTTCTAGTAGTTTGTTCAAGCTTAAGTATCTTGAGAGCTTGAATTTGGCTTTCAACAGCTTCTCTTTGGCAACAATCCCATCTGAGTTCGGTGGGCTCACCAACTTGACTTATCTTAATCTATCAAACTCCGGTTTCAGAGGGCAAATTCCAGTTGAGCTTTCACGGATGACAAGGTTGGTAACGCTTGATCTTTCTAATTTTCAACCAGCTAATAATACTTTATTTACACTGAAAAATCCTGATCTTGGTACACTCATTCGTAACTGGAAAGAACTTAAAGTACTCTGGTTAGATGGCGTAAAAATATCAGCACAAGGCAGCGAGTGGTGTAAAGCGGTATCTAGTTCATTACCTAAATTGCAAGAGTTGAGGCTGTCAAACTGTTATCTTTCCGGGCCATTTGATGAATCTCTTTTACAACTTCAGTCTCTCAATGAACTTAGACTTAATCAGAACAATATTTCTGCTGAAGTACCCGAGTTCTTTAGTGAATTCCGCAACTTGACTTCCTTGCATCTTAGTTCTTGCGGGCTGTATGGAAAATTTCCAGAGAGAGTTCTTCAGTTAAAGACACTTCGAAGTTTATATGTGGCAGATAACAAGTTCCTTCGTGGTTCTTTGCCAGAATTTTCTGAGGAAGAATTGCTACAAGATTTAGTACTGTCAGGTACAAGCTTCGCAGGAAAACTACCGCATTCTATCGGTAATCTCACATTCTTATCCCGTTTAGAGCTTGATAACTGTAGCTTAAATGGATCAATTCCCGCTTCAATTTCAAACCTTAACCAACTTCAGTATTTAGACCTTTCAATGAACGGTTTTACAGGTGTAATCCCGTCAGCCGGTTGGTCTAAGAGTCTCATAAATATAGACCTTTCATATAATAACTTAACAGGTCCAATTCCTTCTACCTGGAATAGATTTTCGAAGCTAGTTAATCTCAATTTGAAGAACAATTCGCTTAACGGGACAATTTCAGGTGCTTTGTTTACTCTGCCTTCACTGAAAAAGCTAGAACTCACAATGAACCAATTCACCGGTAGACTTGAGGAGCTTTCCAATAGATCTTCTTCTTTGTTGGAGACCCTTGATATGAGTATTAATAAGTTGCAAGGACCTATTCCAGTTTCATTTTTCCATCTCTCCAGTCTGAAAATTCTAACGCTTTCTTCAAATGATTTCAGTGGCACCTTACGTTTAGAAATGTTTTTCCAGAAATTCAAGAATCTTTCAAGTCTTGATCTTTCAAGTAACAGATTGTCAATCAATATCACCGGTGACGATTTTTCATCGTTCCCTCAAGTTGGCACACTGAAGTTGCGTTCATGTAATCTCAGTATATTCCCCACTTTCCTGAGTAACCAATCCAGACTGAATTATCTGGACCTTTCCAACAATCAAATGAAAGGGAAGATACCGAAGTGGATTCATACGATTGGTGCAGGAAATCTTGGTCATTTAAATCTTTCATACAACTTCTTAGAGGATCCTGAAATATCCTTACCTCCTAACAGTTTTGGGCGGTTGGCTGTTCTTGTCCTTCGCTCCAACTGGCTTCAAGGGAAGAATGTGATCTTAGCATCATCTGCTACTGTCTTGGACTACTCATTAAACAACTTCACCTCCATGATCCCAAATATCTCTTCTTACTTATCATTTGCTATATTCTTTTCTCTAGAAAGCAATAAACTGAATGGAGAAATTCCCAAATCCATATGTGGAGCTGGTTATCTTCAAGTTCTTGATCTATCCCATAATAACTTGAGTGGAGAAATACCCCCATGTCTGTGGTCCATTCCAAGTCTCGGAGTTCTAAATCTAAGAGGAAACAATTTCAATGGAAGTATACCGGAGACATTTCCAGGTAATTGTACATTGGAGACACTCGACCTCAATCGCAACCAATTTGAAGGCCAGCTACCAAGGTCTCTTGCCAATTGTAAGAAGCTAGAGGTCTTGGACCTTGGGAATAATCAACTAACTGGAGATTTCCCTTCTTGGGTGGGATCTATGCCCAATTTGCGAGTTCTTGTGTTACGGTTCAACAAATTCCATGGTCCCCTAGGAAATCCAGCTGGTTCAAAGGAGTTCCCAAAGCTGCAGATTGTAGACATCTCTTCCAATAACTTTACGGGTAATCTTTCCAGAGAATGCTTCTTGAGTTGGACAGCGATGATGGACAATAAAAATGATGCACAATCAAATCGCAAGCGCAAGGTACTAGGATTTAAGTTCTTACAGCTGACCGGCTTGTATTACCAAGACACCGTGATGGTTACAAGCAAAGGATTGGACATGGAACTGGTGAAGATTTTAACAGTTTTTACGAGCATTGACTTGTCAAATAATCAATTTGAAGGAGAGATACCGGAAACAATTGGAAATCTTACCGCACTCTATGCTCTCAATTTATCAAGAAATGCTCTAACAGGTCCAATCCCATCGACTATCGGCAATCTTGCACAACTTGAGTCGTTAGACCTCTCGCAGAACAAGTTGGACGGACAGATCCCATACCAATTGGCTAATCTGTCATTCCTTTCGACATTGAATCTCTCCTTCAACAACCTTGAGGGAAGGATTCCATCAGGCAATCAATTTCAAACTTTCCAGGCAAATTCCTTCGAAGGAAACTCTGGATTATGCGGAACTCCCTTGCCTGTCTGCAGAAATATCACCGAGATGCCGCAAAAGTATGTGCATTCCAAGGGTAATGTTGATTGGCATTTCATACTGACAGGGTTGGGATTTGGTGCTGGCGTGGGAATGATTCTTGGACCTTTATCATTCTGGAAGACAGGAAGGCAGTGGTACAATGAACAGTTAAACAGAATCCTTACAAGAATTCTTCCAGAGAGACTGCATCATAAATTTTGTGACGGGGAAAAAGTTGATCCAGAGGAAACTATTGAAGAGGAGCTTACAGACATGTCAGCATTCTACTACTATGACGATGATGAGGATGAATACAACGACGGAGAGTTTAATGGATACTACTGTGTCTTCTGTACCAAACTCGACATCACTGGGAGAAAAGTAATACATAATCCCAGCTGTACTTGCCATAAATCACCACTAAATTCTTCTTAGTTTCTTTTGTAGACCCAAATTAACAACGGGTCTTCTTTTTTGATTCATGTACATAAAACAGAGAAACCCCATTTGAGCATGGAGTAATTAGTAAAATGAGACATAGTATAACACAATTGTAGTCTGTAACTAACCTTTGTTCAAACTTAGAAATCAAATGATTCTGACTGCTTCACATATCATATACTTGGGGTATATCTAATTTCTTGGCAGGGTTGATCATGAGGTTCGACTGTGGGTTTGTTCCCCTTCCAATATCCTAGAAGCGACTAGGGAATTTTTTAAGTGACTGTTGCCTCCAAAGTGCCCCATGGATTAATCCAGTTAAGTTACCAGACATTAATAGACACATTTTTCATTCAGGAATTTAAACAAACAATATATGCACTATGTATCTGAAATGTTGCTATCTTTAGAATATTTATATTTAGCAAAAAAAACTAGTTTAACACTTAGATTAATCAAGTAATTGAGGTCAAACAAGAAAGAGTGACTGACCTGGAACTTGAGGTGCATTTTGTTGAAGACAGACAAGTCTTCGGTTGAGCTGCATTACACAAAGCCAGCCAGAAACTCGGTTTTCATGAGGAGAAAGGCACCTTTTCCTAGTTCTTTCTTACTGTAGGATTCTTGACTGAGGAAATTTTACAAAAACAAAATGAATTTTCTTTGATTCTTTTATTTTTGGTAAATATTACTCGTCATGTTCCATTGTCTATAATTGAAATGCAGTAGTAATGGAATAATCCCAAACCGGCATTGGCTGTATCCCCGTGAACATTTATAAATGGGTCAGAGTCGTCAGACAGCGTTACATTGACCAAATAAGCTCCCGATCTTTTAGCATATGGCATTATAACATTTACTGAGTACAAATCTATTCACACTCCTTGTTAACAAGTATATATTTCGCATATTTTTTTGGTTGGTTGGTTATTTAATAAAAGTTACTAATTTTATTGGATCGAAAGATTAGTCACATTAGGTAAGAAAGGCTCGATCACAAATAGTGTTCTGATATTGCAAAAAATTTAAGAAAGGCTTTTCTTCCTCTTCTTAATGTAATTCAATTCTGCCCATTCCATGAACCAAACAACATCAATGAACCTCCCAAAACTGGAGACGGCTTTAATAAGATAAAATAGAGAAGTAAAAGTAAATACGATATTCAGATTATGTATTAAATACCAAAATCAATGCATTTATTAGAAATATCTTTAAAATTTGTTTTCTTACTTGTATATATATATATATATATATGCAAGACTAGATTTCTCAACAAACAGTGTATGTGTGTATGCATTTTATCATGGCATCTTCTTCTGTAGTGTTTTCATGTTTTTGGGTCTTCTTCTTCGTCAATTGGTTGTCATTTCCGACTACTAGTGAGGCTGCTAGCAGAATTGCAGAAGTCAATTATGCACCACAGTTCATTAGAGTTCCATTTTGGAATGTTTGTTCTCATGTCACACAACAGGGTGTCTGCATGGACATGTTACGCTCAATGTATCCCGGAGAAACAACTCTGAATCTTGTTGACACTGCAATTTCTATGATAACGAAATCAGAAGACACCGGTACACAAGCCTTGGGAAATATCAATTATTTGCTTGCAAGACCTACTGACCAAAAGGAACATCTCAATTATTGCTTCAGTCGATATTTGTCTACCGTTACATCGGGTCTTCCCCGGATAAAAAAATTTCTTAAAATTGCTGATTTTCATAGAGTAATGGAAGAGGCAGAAATTGCTTACCATGGCCCAGTCGAGTGTGAAAATAACTTCGGAACGCCACCAGTTGCTGAATCGCCATTGCATGATATAAATAATTTATTCTATAATGAGTTGTTCATCCTTCAGGCCACTGCTTATTGCCTTCAAGAACTGGGGAAATGCTAGACGCACCGGGATTATTGAGAGTTAATCTTTCTTTTTATGTAGAGAGTTAATCTTTCTTTTTCATGTTTAATAAACTCTCTATTTAGTAATTAATCTAAAGTGACGTATGATTCAAATCTTATCAAACTCATCTATAAAATGGTGCATTCACCGTCTGCTCCTAAACCAAAAGATTGATGCTTAATACAGTAATTATCTTTTTGTTTTTTAAGTTATTTTCTCCTTTTCGATGCAAGACATTAAGATAAGGTTACGATCTTGATTGTCCTCCCTTAGAGCAACCACAATGGACGATTAAAACCATAAATCTGGTCCAGAAATCGGGCACAGTCGAACGGACTAAAGAGTAAAATCTAGACTAAAACCAAATCTCAGAGTATATTTGGTCTGAAACACAGACCAAAACCAAATTTGGTCGAGCCAAGTTATAAAGTATGTTTGTTAACAGGCGAGCTTTTAACTTACGTTTCACATGATGCAGATGTATATTAAATGTGTCGTTGGTCAGGCGTGAATATAACGTTGATATAAACACAGAATGATTAGGCGTTGATATAAAGCACGCACTCAGACGAAAATTATATACACGCCTCATTCAAGCGAACAATATAAGTCCGCCCCATTCAATCGTGTGTAATGCTCACGCCTATAGTTGAGCTAACTTTATACTTCTGTTTGTCACTCTGACCATTTTAAAACCATTTTGAAAATTGTATGAACGTTGGGTATTTTCGAACTGATTATATTGAAAATCACCCCTAGTTAGCTAGTAATTACGAATGGGTTAATTTTCACCTAGTTAGCTAGTTACATGATCTCCCAAAATTTGGATTCACGGACGAAAGAAGGATTGGTTTTATTTTTGAAAATATGGACTTTGACTAGGTATTAATCGAGATTATGGTAGTTTATAATTAATTACATGAAGTAAGGAAAAATATGATACATAAGGAAATTATGTGAAAAAACTTCACTAAAAAAATTGTACAAAAAAGGAGAGGCATTTTGGTTTTTCAGCTCCCAAAGACTACTACCAAAACAATTTCTAATTTTTTTTTATCAAATTACAAATTTGTGTTGGTCTACATTTTATAAAAAAAAAATGGCCTCCCTCTAAAAAAATTGTACAAAAAAGGAGAGACATTTTTGGGCCTTAAAGCAAAACAATTTTCCGATCAAATTACAAATTTGTGTTGGTCTACATTTTATAAAAAAAAAATGGCCTCCCTCCCTTTGGGCCTTCCGATCGGTCGGCCCATTTAGCGGACCTCAAGAAATAGAACGTTATTTTGGGGACCCTTCTTTTTTTGAGGGGACCATGATCTCATTTTGGGTAGGGGTGCCCTTATCTAACATTTATTGTATTACCTAAACTACCCTTTTAATTTTATTTTATTTTGAAGAAAGTTTTAGGTTTTGATTAGTGAAATCATTATTGAAATGATTAAGAAAAAACTGATTAGTGAGATTAGATTAAAAGATAAGTTATTAAAAAAGAAATTGAATTTTGTAGAGAAATAAGTTAGAGAAGAAGAAGGAGAAAACCATGGAAAATATTTTTTTTTCCAATTCACTAACTTAGGTAATTCAAGTGACGAAAGCTCATTTGGGTATCCAGGTATGTTCCAAACTTAGCTAATGTTGGTTGAATTGCACCAAATTTTCAAACCAAATGTAAATTTTTGAAGTAGTTCGGTTACAATATGTGAAGAACAGCTAACCGAACTCATCTGAAAGTGTAGTTCGGTTTCTTTAGCCAAACACGCAGGTAACCGAACTCTGTATTAATGGAAGTTTGATGGATTCCAGAGTAATGTTCGGTTGTTTCGCAACCAATGTACTAACCGAACTTAAGGTAAAATAAGATTTTACTTAGTGCAAAGTTCGGTTGCTTCGCAACACTTCATTAAACCAACTATCTAACCGAACTGTACAAAATATAAGAGTAGACTAAGTTTAATAGGTTTGGTTATTTCACAACCTTGATCCCAAGAGCATAACTAACCGAACTTATCAAACCCAAAAAAATGAATAGTTTCAGAGTTATATTCGGTTGGTACAGCTATTTTGCTAAACAACCGAACTCAAAATTATATGAAATTAGGGAAGAGTTCGGTTTGTCCTTTTTCTTGCGAACAAACCGAACTCAACAAGTATCCAACTAGGGAAACATTTTTTTTTTTTAAACTTTTTCTACCCCCAGTGACCAGATAGATAAGAAATCGAAATAAACAACACTACAATAAAACATTCTTTAATGATGATTTGACGATAAAAGCATTACTAATGATCAAGGTTCAAAGAAAAGTGAACAATGGGCAATTGAAGATGAGATTTCCGACTCAGTGGAACCTTTATGACCCTTCCTTATCAAAATTAAAATTATTGACCCCTAATTCTTCTTTGTAAGAAAACATTCTTTAATGATGATTTGATGATAAAAGCATTACTAATGATATTTGGAAGATCAGATGAACTTTGACAAAAGCATTACTAAGAAAACATTCTTTAATGATGACTTTTCAACCACCGTTCTTTGAACCTCCCCATGGACCCCATCCTATAGCTGCTCATCTTTATGATCCAAAACTGAAGCACAAATATCAAACACCACAAATAACTTAACAAGATTTCGGTGGTGGCCCTGTGAACAGGTGCGGTCTTTACTTTTAACCGTACCATTAAAAGGCGCAAAAGAAGCAATGATAAAAGAAAACATAAATTATTTGTATTTTGTAAAATGGGAAGATTTCGGTTAGGAGATGGTTTTCGAAAAATATGTGAAACAACCGAACTGAAGGTTAAAAGTAACCTAGTGTTAGAAATTCGGTTGGTTCGCAAACTTCAATGCGATCAATTTCCCAACCGAACTGAAGGTTAAAAGTAACCTAGTGTTAGAAGTTCGGTTGGTTCGCAAAGTTCAACATATTTTGCGAATCAACCGAACTGAGCTTGTATATGCATATATGCAATTAGGCAAACGTTCGGTTAAAGTAAAAACTTAACAATTTTTGCGATCCAACCGAACTGCACTTGCAAATGCATAAATGGAATTAACCCATAGTTCGGTTCAAAGTATTTTTTGCGAATGAACCGAAATCTCAGTTCGGTTCAGAAAAAATTAATCCTTGATAACCGAACTCTTAGTTCGGCTAAGAATTTTTTTTGCGATGTAACCGAACATGTCTCTGGAGAAAAAAAAACCTCCATTAAACCTCCCTGCAACTTTTTTCCATTTTCAACTCATTTTGATACTTCTCATTTTTTAACCAAAAACGAATGACAAGCAATGAGTTTGTGAGAATATCTTTGTTAATGATTTAAATGAAGTTACATATATAGAGGTGGTGGCGGTGGTAATCGGAGGTGGTGGTGATAATAGATGGTTGGTGGTGGTGATAATATGCGGTGGTGGTGGTGTTAATCGGCGGCGGTGGTGGTGGTAATCGGCGGTGGTGGTGGTGGTAATCGGAGGTGGTGGTGGTGGTGGTAATCGGCGGTGGTGGGTTAATGTTATTTTTTTCTTAATCATTTCAATAATGATTTCACTAATCAAAACCAAAAAATAATTAAAAGGGTAGTTTAGGTATTATAAAAAAATTAGGATAAGGGCACCCATACTCAAAATGGGACCATGGTCCCCTCAAAAAAACCATGGTCCCCAAAATAACGTTCAAGAAATAATAGGTTTGTTTTCGGCTTAAGGCTAAGTTTTAGGTCCAGTACTAGAGCCCAAGTAAAATAGGTAAGGAAAAAAAAAATTGCGCTATCAGGGGAACTAGAGACGGGGGAGGTTGGGCTCTGATTACTCCACTGGTTGTATTAGATTGAATTGCAGATTATAGTTATGTTCAGTTAGAGTTATCGATCATGTTAGGTTATAAGCAGAGTTTGAGGTCTAATTGTTTTACTAAAAACCCAAAATGATGAATTATTGAAACAAATGAATGATCAAATGACTCAAAAGAATATTACAATACTTTAAATAGACAGGTATATTGTTAATAAACTCGAAAACCTATACATTTGTAGCTTATAATCGTCAAAACTTGATTAAAAAAAAAAAAAAAAAAAAAACAAATTTGCCATGATCCGGGAAACACGGTCATTCCTAGAATCTGCCTAATCGAAGAATTAGTCTGTTGATTGTTCTTAGTCGGCCAATTGTGATGTATATCTTGCTTATCACTTGTAGCCCCCAAATTATTGAAGATTAATCAAGTGAAGAATAAATGTTACTCTCTCAATAGGGCTTTGAATATATGCTTAGATTCTAGGCTGTGATTCAAACACATTTGTCATAGGTGGGAAATGTTTTGGGGTCGGAGCTAAACCCAGGCTTTTCTTGCCTGGAGTCATCCCAATGACAAAACCTATACAAAAATATTTGTTTACAACTTATTTCTATATACTAGTAATACCCCATATGCGATGCACATACTTGAATTGGATTCTTTTAACACCACCAAATTTGATAATAATGAAAAAAAAAAAAATCTTAAAAAAAATAAATTAATATTCTTGTTTGTACTTATTATGTAGATAATTCAAAAAGTTTCCAAATATACTAATTTTACAAAAATCCGATATATATTTTTAAAGATATCTAAGTTTTAATTTTTTTGATGTCATCTTAAAACAATGGCATTCTTATGAATATACAAACATTGATTAAAGGCTTATTTAATGAGGGTATTGTTGTCATGTGAAAAAGCTTCACCAAACAATTACTTATTTTCTTTATATTAGTTTAAGATATCTAAGTTTTAATTTTTTTGATCTCATCTTAAAACAATGGCATTCTTGTGAATATACAAACATTAATTAAAGGCTTATTTAACGGGGGTATTGTTGTCATGTGAAAAGGCTTCACCAAACAATTACCTATTTTCTTTATATTAATAAGATAAGATGAGGTAAAAATATAATCTAATGAACTGATTTTAGCTTAAGTCCGAAGTATAAAACTGGTCATTCCTGGGGTATCCAAAATTTCCAATTTCTCCGATGAGTGTCTTATACTATGTCGGGGATATCTTATTAAAATGTTAATGCTTGTCCTAATGAAGGTGAACTTAAAGTTAATACGGTTGAATTTACAACAATTGATGGTGTGGTGCTAAATGAAAAAGTTATAGGCGATGCTTCCGTTGAAGCAAACGTTGTGACTTTTCGCAGAAATGAAATATCCACTAGAGCCTAGGTAGCAATTCGACGAATTATTCGTGAATTATACGCGAATAGTTCCGAATCCAAATTTTACCACAGTTCCAACAGACTCCCTGTACAGTAGGTCAAACCACAGTTCCACAGGCTGATTTTTGATTAAGAATTCATATATTTTCTATATAACCTATATAAACCATAGAATTCTTATATTTCTTCACAGACTCCTCTTAAAATGTTAAATTTTCTCAGTAAAATTTACGAATACTTATTAATTTAATTCTATTTATAGGCAGAATTTTCTCTCCCAAATTCAACTATCTAAAACGAATTATACACGTACGTATGACGTTCCGAATTATCTCCGAATTAGAAATGGTTGACCGAATAGTGGACCGAATTCATCTTTCGTCAAAATGAATAATACACATACGTATGCCATCCCGAACGTTTCCCGTATACCAAATTGCTAACTAGGCACTAGAGTGGCTCAATATCAGTAGTGCTCAACTTGTATTTGTCGAACAAATAACGCTTGGAGTAGCAAATCCTATGCAAGGACTAGGATGCTAATTGGTGACATTACAGAACCAACCGGATCCGGGTCCGATTCGGTCGATTTCGGGTCCCAAGATTGGAACCGTTAGCAAAATCACTACCCGGCGGGTAAGACCCGTTAGGAACCGATAAGTTTCAGTCCTAACGGGTATTACCCGAATGGTACTCGAATATCTATGTTTTACTTTTTAATTTTACATAAAATAGAAAGATTTAGTATAATTTCGTTCAAATTTCTTTCATTTATCCTTCATATTCCTATGTTTAATCCTAATTAAAAAATTTACATAGATATAATAATAATTTTATATGAAAAATTATTAGATTCAAGCTAATATAACAAATATAAAAGTAAAATATCAAAAAGTTTAGTTGATTTTTAAGGACCCGATAAATACCCGGACCCGACGGGTAATTAGTATTATTATCGGATCCGGTTCCGGGTCCATCAATTTAGGAACCGGACCCAGAATCGTTAGGACTCGGAACCGATTAAAATTACTGCTTTTTTCGTCTTCCGGTAGCACACTAAGGATTGGTGAGTTGACATTGTTTAGTTGTGCGTTGGCACCCCTAGCAAGGACCAAGCGTTTGGCACCAATAAGTGCGAAAAGCTTTACCAGAAGCAAACAAGACGAGCAACTTAGAATCTGAAATGCTAACTTGGTAACTACCAACTAGTTTACCTCAATGCAAGCTAATTTAGTAACTATTTTACTTTACTTTAGATATTGCTGGACCAAACCAATTAAAAACGTACTGGGTTTGGAGCACTGGTTGGATCGTCCGGATCACCTGGTTTACAAAAATATTGGGCCAATGTTGATCCAAACCAGAAAAGTGACTGGGTCACAGGTCCACCTGTCCGACCGGCCGGCCCGATCTTTGTTTCAGGATACTGCCCCGGATCTACCCTTTCCAAATAGAAATTTATTTTGTCTTATCTCACAAGAAGAAAGAGAGGAAGAAATCCATTTTTTTCTAGAGAATATCAAAAAGAAAAAAATATGCCCAAAAATATTTGCAGAGTAATTATTGTGGTCAAAAGACCTTTAGAAATACTTCAAGAGAAGAACTTCAATAAATCCATTGTGCTAGAGTAATTAGATATAATGAGTTATTAAAACGGAAAATATTTAGCCAGTAGACAGACCAGACCTACTAGAAAAAAGATCATGGAGAGAAAAAACCTGATAATTACGAATCTAGAAAAGAGGCCAAAATGTGGATTGAAACATGAGAGACGTCTAAGTCTAAGCCAGCCTAATGAAGACATAAATTAATGATGGCAACATAATACCCTCTATCCATCACTAATTTAGACATAGAAAGAGTCTAAAATGAATTATAATAACCTCAATATGTATATACAAATACACTCCTCTTATGGTTTTTGTTTGGTATCTTCACAAATAAGGAGAAATCACCTTCCTTTGTCAACATCCCCGGAAAAAAAACAAAAAACAAAAAGGGGACACAAGGAACCTACAAACAATGGAACCTATGTGGTGGCCATATACTTGCCCATATTTGCCTACTCTCATCTCCTTATTCTTCTTTCTTATTCTTCTATTTTTAGTAGTTCATCCCCCATGAAACCCATGATGACGAGAAACAAAATGATGAGCAACATTCCATTCATGGAAGATCAGTATCAAGAAGTTGTTCGAGTGAAGATCGGCAAAGCGGACAACTAGAATGAGTTATGAGCCATGCATCTACACATTCTGGATGATAACAATGTTTACAGTTAGGCAAAATCTTAATCTTCTCTTCATCTTCAAACATAGTAAGGCATATTGAGCACTGCTCATCCGCTGCTTCACCGTTACACGGAGACGATTTCGACGCCTTATGTAAGATTATAGGAAATCTATCTATGGTAACTCTATCCAATCCTGCTGAATTAGACCGTTGGTTTTGCACCGCTGTGGTTGCGTTTCCAGTATTGGTGGCAGGCGGTGAAGGAGTACTAGAAGAAATCTGACCATATCCACATGCCCATCTCGCGTAAATACATAATAGAGTGATGAGGATAAGAACAGCAAAGAGGATTAGTATGAAGACGAGACTACGGCCATGAACCTCGAAATTCCTGTCATCAAGTTCTGTGTAGCGCCAGTGTAATGGTTCAGAGTCTTGAGTTGCCATGAAAGAAGAGTTTTCAAACACTCAAGGAGTGAACAGTGCTAGTGAATGCAACTAATGCAAATGCAAAGAGAGTTTTTGGTCTGTTCACGTGATAGTGTTTGGTTTTATGTGGTTGTGAAGGGAAGTCGATAAAGATAATTAATATGCTGCTGTAAAAAAAGAGTTAATAATTGTGGACCGGCGTAATGGCCCATAAAGAAGTGTTGTTGTTAGTTGTTCTTGTTCACATGTTTTATGTTCATCACTTCACTTCATTTCTTCACCAAACTGCTTAAACAGATAAACCTTCGACCACTGTCCCATATTGTGCATGGTCCACCTTATAGCGATTTATTATCGTAGATATTAAGAATTAATAATAAATGTTTTTTTTTTATCGGTAAAGAATTTGATACTGTCGAGTTTAAACTGAGATCACTCGTATTATCACCCATTGACTTTATCAATGTCTTATAGTGACACCGACAATAACAAATGGTTTTATAATGCAGTATTTTTAGGAAACTGTAAAATATATTCTCCCAAAATATAAGTCTCAATAAAAACATCAATCATTTCAATACAAATTTAACTGGCGTCATTAGGGGCCACTTAAAAGGATTTAGGGGCCAAGAATAAAACAAAATAGGGTCTCCCAAACCTAAAGTGAGTTACCCCTTATCTCGCATATTTCTTAATGGAAAAATTGCCCTTACATAATCGATAGATAATATATTATTTTTATCCTCCGAATGTATTCGGTAGACAAAATAAGAAGCATGCGTCCAAATGTAGTGTTGGCCCCTAAATCCTTTTGAGTGGCCCCTAATGACGCCATGTAAAATCCTAGCGTTTTTATGATTATTGGCAGAACCTACCATACCATGGCTCTAGGTGGTTTTAAAGGCCATTTTAGAAGGTTAGGCAACATACATTCGGTAGTAAATTTAACTTCCGAATGTATATTGGCCCCAAAATGAGATTTTACCAAAATCCTAAAATTTTCGAACTTTGGTACTACCATAATCGGTAGTAGTGTGTTACTTTAACCTCCGAATATACTCAATTTTTGAATTTTAGCACTACCATAATCGGTAGTAGATTTAACTTCCGAATGTATATTGGCCTAAAAATGAGATTTTGTCAAATGAATTACTTGTCTTCCGATTATGACTCATACAAAACTCGAAAATTTAAGTTTTTTTTCCAAAATCTGATTTTTGGGCCACTCTATATTCGGAGGTTCGAGTAACAATATAAACCTCCGAATATAGTAGTGCCAAGGCTCTTTATGCCGAGGCTCATGGTGGTTCCAAAGCCCTATATGCCAAGGCTCATGGTAGTTCCCATTTGGGAGCCAACAAATATTCGGAGGTCAAATGAATTACCTGTTCTCCGATTATGACTAGTACAAAACTCAAAAATTTGAGTTTTTTTTCCAAAATCTGATTTTTGGGCCACTCTATATTCGGAGGTTCGGGTAACAATATAAACCTTCGAATATAGTAGTGCCAAGGCTCTATATGCCGAGGCTCATGGTGGTTCCAAAGCCCTATATGCCAAGGCTCATGGTGGTTCTCATTTGGGAGCCAACAAATATTCAGAGGTCAAATGAATTAGTTATCTCCCAATTATAAAAGGGCAATTTTTCCATTAAGAAATATTCGAGATAAGGGGTAACTCATTTTAGGTTTGGGTGACCCTATTTTATTTTATTGTTGGCCCTAAATCCTTTTTAGTGGCCCCTAAAAACGGCTAGGCAAATGTAATCATGTTAATATCTACTATTCAAATCCTGAACTGTGACGGTAATTTCTTACTGACATATAGAATGGGGTTTTAAATAATCCGTGAAGTCTTTGATGTTTCTTCGAGAAGAGGTGAATGAGAAAGATCTAAGACGAATAATATGTATGGGCAATGTTGAAGCTGACCATGTCTGTCACCATCTTGAAATCTTATCTGTTATTAGTTTACTAATTGTGCACGTAGCAATTTAATTTGCTGAATCAGTTGATGGATTGAGCAGAAGAATGGGACTTAAGTAATGAACAAAAACCACAAAAATGTATTTTGAAGAGATGTCAAATATTTACTTGAAGGCCGTGAGCCATACCAAAGTTAGGACCTACGGATGGTCTTTAGACATGCATAATTGGGCATGGGCCTGTTGGACTTCAAAAAGAAAAAATAAACAGCAACTTCATCATGCTCCCGGCGGGGCTCGAACCCGCGACCTTCGGCTCATAAGACCAACGCTCTAACCAACTGAGCTACGCGAGCTGTTGTTCTACTTGCACGGAGTTTTTATATACAATGTTTAAAATTTGAAGATAAGTGATTAAAACCAAAACACATTATCATAAAGTAGTAATTATAAGTTGAGATGTATTGTAACTCAATACATATCTCAAAATCTAAACTAATTGAAACTCACGAACATTAACTTCTACAAACATACAATACTACTACTACTACTAACACTACTACAACTATTACCTACATATTAGTACGACTTGATCATATAAATACACATAATAATAGATCATTGCTAATAGTTGAAAGACTGGTATTGATTATTGTCATGCATCAACATGGTTCCATGCTCTTGAAAGCTGCTATGAGGTTGCATCATCATGAAACTTTCTTGGTGTGGTGCTGTTTGCTGCACTACTACTGCAGTGCTGCTAGAATGTTGGTTGTATGGTTGTGGTTGTGGATAGTAGAGTAATCCATGTTTTTGGTCATGACCATAATGACCATGAGAATAAGAGAGATCAGATGATGATGATGGATACTCTTCAGTAACAACATTATTACTAGTAATACTATCATCAAGTTGAATATTGAAGTTATTTGTCACCAACATAGTTTGATGAAGCCAAATCTGTGTTTTGAGATACTTAACATAATGAATAGCTTCTTCCAACATAGAGACGGTGTCCATTTTAGTCCCACCTGGTACCAAACTTTGTAGTATCTTCAACCTAGCACTGATTCTATGTCTTCTTTCTCTAGCTGCAACACTTTGTGGATCAGTTGATAACTTCACTGCCTTACCGGCACCAGCACCACCACTTTTCTTAGTCCCACTCTTTTTCATGATCTTATTCTCTTGATTCATAATGTTGTTTTTTGCTGCCATGACATTTGTAGTATAAGAAGATTTCCCATGAAAAAAGTCCATGCTATTTAAAGATAACACAGCACCCAAATCAAGTATTGAGAAGTGCAAGAATTGAAAGAACTTATGATTGGTTTTTTGTTATAAATGGTATAGAAAGGAGAGAGTGTATAATGAAACAACAATAGGATGTTGATACGTGTGGGATTGATAGAGGTAGAAGAGAGTACTTTATATACTGCAAAAGAACTCATATAATAGTTGTATTTAGTATAAACGCGTCATGTTTTAGTTCAGTCTTCTTCAGTGTCAGTTAATTACTATCTTTGGAGCAGGATTCTGTCGATCGTCTCACATGAACACTCTCGTGCTTTTTAGTTTTACGTAGAGTTTTAGGAGCTGCAGCAAAAATGGACCGATGTAGCCATAGGGCACTAACCCTATGAACAAGCTACAATGCCAAAATGGCTACCTACCCTGCACTACCTTGCGTTATTGCTTCATGGGTATGCTGCTTATGTTTTTTCTCAGTTCATCCAAGTGTAGATCTAGTAACTGGGAATTAGAATCAAAGTATGTAGTTCTATCTATCATTCTAGGATTTCTTAAGATCACGGCCCAATTGCTTTAGTTTTGATAGTAGGCTCATGTGCTGCATATCGATAAAAAATAGAGAATCCTTGAACAATAACAGTCATTTTTGGCAATTTTCAACGACAAATTTTTTAACATGCAGAACAAAATTTTCAACGATAATTTTTTTAACATGCAGAACAAATAACAGCTTCTAACCATATGTCTTAAAGTTGTCGTTTCTGCAATAAACAGCCACTTAGTTGTCGGCACGAGGTATTAGTCGTCTTATGGAATCTTAAACCACACTTAAAGATGTTGTTTTTCAACTTCTAAAACAAAAATGGATACGTCAGATTAAACAACTTTTAGAGGTTGCTTTTAAAAATCAACTTGTAAGCCTTAAGAAGAAAACTTTCTTTTTGCTTATAGCTTTTCAATATCATTTCTATTTTGGTAGAGGATTGGTACACCCCAATTAGCAGTCATGGCTCTTTTAACAATTGTGGATGATGGCGGGTATCATAATTGCTAGGGAGGGTATCAATCCAAAAATTCAACACCTTAGATTAACTTGTTTGGTATCGATTGGTACTTGCTTTTAGAAATTGTGGTACATGCCTTTAGTAATCAAGCAAAGCTGAAGGCATGTTGAGAATTGAGATCCTAAAGATACATATTCTCTACATCTTCAAGTGGTGCATCAAAGAATAGTTGGTTTCTTTGCCTTAGGCTCGTTTGTTTTGTGCTTTTTACTAAAAGATTCGTAATCTATTTCTCAAAAATAATGTTTGCAATCAATCAATCTCGGCCATAAATTCACTGCCCCATCGGATGATTGTCTCTCTGCTCCTCAAAATAAAAGCTCATGCCCCGGTCATCACAAAAAATTATTTTTGCTTCCTTCCTAGTATCGTCAGCAACCGCCAAATCCGACGAATATAATGTCGATGACCATTAAACCCCAACAGGAATATACTTGGGGTCAAAACCATCTACCGACACTACTTCTTGGGATGTAAACTTATCCAAACTCAACGCAAAAAACTCTAGCAACAATAACCATCTTTGTGGGATGGCTCAAACCCCACTTAGATTGGATCAAAATTCACATGGACGGAGCAGTAAGAGGATATACTGGAATAGCAGGAGCATGTATCATATGCCGAAACGAGGAGGCCGGTACAATCTTAGCAATTTCACAATCATTGGGTATCACCACTGCACTTGCAACGGAAACTTAGGTTATGCTCATTGCTTCTAGAATGGCAACAGAACGGGGATGGCCAAAAGTTCAATTTGAAACAGACTCGAAGAATTTAACGAGATTTCTAATCTCGGACGCCGGCCGACACTCCATGGCATATTTATAACCAGATTGCAGAAATCAAGTATAGGCTTACCCAAATTCAGCAATATACTAGTAGGCACGTCTACGGAGAAGAAAATCAAGCAGCAGACGATCTGGCAAATTAAGCAGCGGATGATTGCTTTATAAGAAAACTTGTAACGACAGTGTGGGACAATTTAATTCTCCGACTTATAAGTTCTATTGTAATAGCCGACTCTATGAGGTGAATATTCCCACATATAATCTCAATTTAACTTAATAAAAGGCATGCTTCGAAAATAAAAAAATATAAAATCCCGGCCATAAATACGACCAGAAAAATGAAAGAGTCTGAAAAAGGATGATGAGTCAGATATACAGACATTGAGTGGGGCTGAGAAAATAAGTATTGATTGCGTAGGGGCCGGGCAATGTAGCAGTTGGAATGAAATCACACAGAGAGAAGAAAGAAACAGAAAGGAAAGAAAAAAAGTGAAAAAAGAGCAAAGCAAAGAGAAATGAAAAGATGTTTGAGATGTTGATGTATCATTTCATTGTTAAAAAATGTTGCTTTTAGTCCAAATCTCATGTCCAATCCTTGCCGGCTTCACTGTTCAACATAGTGCAGTACGAATGCTATTCCATTATTCACACCACCAAACCAAATGCAAAGTGTATCTGCCCTAGGTTTTGTACTGTTTACTTCTCCTGCTTATCGAAAGAAAATCACTGTTAGTAGTAATAATAATATCGTTGGGAAGTGTAGATAATAGATCTCATTTCCAATGCTGTAGCTTATAGTAGTGAACACAGCTAGAATCCTAGATATACTTGAACGTTTCCACAATGTTGTGGTTGGTGCGGTTGACACGTAAAAACACAGTCTGATAGCTGATATCATCATCATCATTTCCTAAGATGAATTCTTCAGATAGGCTAGCTTCCAACCCTACGTCTATACACTGTTTCAGCATTCAACCAATTAATAGCTCCTGTCCTGAACATTAAAATGTAGCACTATAGAGTATATAGCCCCATATATAATCATATATATAGACTAGCTGAAGTGAAATGCTATACTTCAGAACACATTGGAACCAGAAGTGTTGGTCCTGACTCTTGTAGTCCTGTGAGTTTTTGGAGCACAAGAGAACCGACTTTCCAGAACCACCATTAATTTTTTTTTTTTTTACATGGTCAATAATGTACGTGCACGGTGACAGCAAAAAGCTTGAGCAAACAGGAAAATGAGGAGAGGGGATCTGGAAGGAGGGGCAAGACAAGAGCACATGAGGCTCCGGGTTTCCAGTTGAAGATTGGACCTAGTTGTGTACTGTGTAGGACTCTAAACTGAGTGGTAATTATATTCCTGCTCTCTGCTATGCTTGTCCAACTGAGATGTCCATTCAATCTCTTCTCCTACTTCAATCAACATTGAATGAATAATAAACTAATAGTAAACATAACCTAGAGAGAAAGACATAAAACCTATTGTTTGTAAAATAAAGAATGAACTTGATGGATTTAAATGACAACATAAATTATGTATAGTGTTGTCTCTTTAACTAGGCTATAGGGTGGTAGCTGTAGGCTTTGAAATGCAATGATCTTTTGATTTGATCGTGCACGTACGACAATAAATGAGCTGGGTTGTACGGACGTGGATACAAATAATGACACTGTATACATATTTTATTTATATATATAATCGTGTATTTATATATTAAAGTCAGGTGTTTCGATCCTGAAAATTAAAAAAATGATACTTTTAACTTTATAAATTTCAAAAGAAAAAAAAAGATTATTTGTTTATACTAACACGCCAATGTCAAGCAATCAATCACTGTAGAACATATGGAAATGTAATGTAATTAATTAATGTTTCGATTACATTTCCTTAAGCTCATTATTTCATATTCTTATCGGATGAATTTGCATTTATTTTTTTGAAGCATGCATATATTAAAACACCTGATTAAATTGTTATTATACGTGGGAATGTAATTTCCATAGAATCGCTTAACAAAATCTGATTAAGAAATTTCGGATTAGTCTGGTCTCAAACCGAGGTTAAAAGGTTTCCGCTTTGGCTGCCGTCTGCTGCACGGTTTGCTAGACCGTCAGCTGCCTGGTTTCCTTCCTTATAATTGCGCTGGATAGCACAATATGGGATTTGATTCATTTGATGGTGATTTCTTGAATCATTATATAAATACACCATGGAGCTTCTGACGAAGATGTAATGAAGTGCATGAGATTTTCTGAGTCCGTCTCGAATATAACTTTAGTCCAATTTCATTGGGTAATTGATATAGGCTGATAGCAAATTGTTAGGGGCTGATACCTTTTTATCCTATATGAAATGGTATCAGCCCCCAGTAATTCTGGTATCAGCCCTTATCAATCATGCAATTTCTTTCAATGTTTGTCTTTCTTAATTTAGTTAATAATAGTAAAAATAAAGGAAGAAATTTAAATGAAAACGAAAAACAAGCGCATCAAATTCTAGTCGGCTGTGCGTCCGAACTAGACACGCACATTGATGCGTCCGAACTAGACGCACACATTGGTGCGTCGGACATGCGTCGTGTCAGCGTCCCATATATATCTTGTATCTGACGCGCTTCGGATGCGAACACGGCTCTAAAAATACAACTTCCGTGCAACCCAGATGGAGTGTGATTTTCCTCTTCTTCTTTGTTGATCGTATCAAGTTTTTTTCAAGTCTGTTGTGTTCTTTATGGGTAACTTTTGTTGAAACAAACCACCACTAGAACTAGCTAGTAGGACTTGGTGGGACTATTGGTCTCTGTTTAACTGGTTTGTCCAACTTTAGTATAAAACTAATAATAAATGACCCTGTTTTTTTACTGTTTACAGTGAGTCCATTTCTACAGTACATTTACTTTTGTGTCAACAGTACTTCTACTTGTATCACTGTATCAGAGTCAATTCAACCTCTAGTTATGGCTCATTGCCTCATTCATCATTCCTTTTTACTGTTTATAGTGTGTATTCATGGCTTTTCAGTTAGCTACTTATACTTAAAAGAGATAAAATGTCCACTGATGGCTATTGACCGTTTTGCTTGCTTGGTGAATTATAGAAAGAAAAATGAATCTTCAAATATCCATTTATTGTACTGTTCAAACTGTAATGTAATCATTTGATGATCTATTGAAAGTGAAAACCTATGGATCGGTTGAGTTGTATCGTTCATCTCAACATTTACCCACACTTCCTTGGCAAACTATTTGTGGTCATAGGCAAACTTATAAGATACATTTTTTTTTCTTCCTGAAAAGACATTCATTTAGAGCTAACACCATGGGAAGGGCTATCCCTTCCCTATCCCTCTATTTCTCTCAAAATCTCAAAAAAGCAACCACTATGATCTCCCATATCCCTACACTAATAGGAATACACATCACCATCCCTACAAGGCTGAACAGATCTGTTCAGCCTTGTAGGGAAAGGAAATCACATGGGTACTCAGTACTCGTATTATTTTACACTTTACGAGTTTTGAGTACGCGTAAAACCTTTGATACGCGTACCTAGTACGTGTAGTTTTTTGTACGCGTACTGAGTACCCGTTTCGACAAATAATATTTGTTTGACCTTTTTGGTTAACCCCTCTCTGACACCCGATCCTAACCATCCATCACTAATAACGGCTCTATTTTGTATGTCGTCGGATCCCAACGGTCATTTTTTCAAAATCCCCTATAAATACCAATTTAATTCTCTACTCAAACCACACCAAATCAATTGATTTTTTATATTCTCCCTCTTACATCAATTGATTTCTTCTTTATCTTCATCTTATTACAATACGTTTTTGGTATTTAGATTTAGATTTATTCTACCATTTATTTATTTTTTATCTTATTTTCATTCAAAATGGTACTTAAATTTGTCATACAAGAAGAGGTTGATCTTACCACTGCTTTTATTTATGTGAGTATGGACGCAATTGTGGGTGCGGCACAAAAAACCGCTTTGTATTGGATACGTATTCACGAAATTTTTGTACAACGAAATGGAAATCCATACGGAAGAGATTGGGATGCTTTAAAGAGAAAGATGAGAAATATTAAAAAAGGTGTCAAATAATTAGTGCCCATTCCGAACGTTATATATCGGCAAACCAAAAGCGGTGCAAAGAGAACAGTTAAATACATCATATGCCTCATCATCATCATCATCATACATACCAGCATCATCGTCATCGTAAACCTCAACATCGTCCTCCTCATCCTCTTCGTCATCCTCATAATCCTCCTCTTCATCGTCATAATCCTCCCCATCACCAGAATCCTCATCGTCATCTCCATCATGTTGATATTCGTCTCCCACATGTCTGTGTGCATCAACATGTTCATCTCCATGAGGAAAGTCATTTTGGATGTGATTATTGTAATCTCCGTAATACTCAAATGCCCCATCGTCGTTTTGGCCTGGGGCAACTTCTTCTTCTAAGTTTGTATCATCATAATCTCCTTCTGACGATGGAAGTACCACGTATTCCATATCTGAACCCTCCAGACTAGACAAGTCCCCTGCTGCGCCTGCTCTACCAGGACGCGCAATGATGTGCTTCACAAGATCATTTCTCAGTTGTAGGTGCAGTTCTAGGTTTTTCAGAGATGACATAAATACACGACCATTAACAGTAGGTTCCGTAAGTGGAACAGGAACAACCCTACCCCAATCCGTATCCCGACGCCCATGCTCGATAATGATGTTGTGTAAAATAAGACAACATTTCATAATTAGATTCAAGTATGATTGGTGCCAATACTTACAGGGAGATCCGAAAATTCTGAATTTACCCTGAAGCACTCCAAAAGCACGCTCGATATTCTTTCTTTTAGCCATTTGATACTTGTTGAACCTAACATAGTCGGGAATGTCCAATGTCTGAGAAAAGGCTTGTACAAATGTAGTCAACTTTGGATAGATATCATCGGCTAAGAAATAACCCATATTGTATTGGTGACCGTTGATGACATAATTGCATGGAGGTGCTACACCCTTTAGCATGTTATCAAAAAGGGGTGAGTGTGCCAACATATTCAAATCGTTGTTTGATCCAGGCATTCCAAAAAAGGCATGCCAAAACCACAAATCATACGATGCCAACGCCTCTAATACCAAACTACTCTCTTTATCTTTACCCCTGTAAGTTTCTTTCCAAGATACCGGACAATTATTCCATGGCCATTGCATACAATCAACACTACCAAGCATTCCAGGAAAACCTCGGTCGGCATTCTCAGCTAGCAACCTCTGAACATCTTCAAGAGTGGGTTCACGCAAATATCTGGCTCCAAAAGTCATGCAAAGGGTGTGGAAAAAACTTTTTAGATACTTGTATATTGTGGTTGCACCCATACGAGTGTAATCATCAATACTATCAGCAGGAGTACTTTTTAGACCTAGTTCGTGACACGTTTGCAGATATGTGTTTTTGTGCAGGGGTGTCGGCTAGAAAAGAAATCGAACTGGGTTTCTTAGAAGATGATGGAGGTGCTCTCCGTCCGGCTGATGCTTTAGTCCTCAACCGGGACAATGGGTGTGACAAGTGTTTAGATGTCACTGGCATATCACCATTCACAGGGGGGGGGGGGGGGGCACATTTCGGCCTGGGTTAGCACTGAATAAAGCAATTAAACACAAGCATAAAAAATATTTGGAAAAATGCTTAGTCCAAGGTTACAACTTCGGCACTTTAACCTTTACTACTTTTGGTTAACTTTGTAATGAAACCGTGGATTTCTTGAAAAGGCTTAATAACCACTTATCTAGATTTGATGTTCATGCTAGGAAATATAACTATTTCTTTCATAGATTATGAATAGTCATACAAAAAGGTGTTGGAGCCCAACTTGTCGCTAGGCTTCCATCTAGTTACTTGTAGACCCTTTTTAACTCAGAATAAGAGGAGGTTATAAACTCAAAAAAAAAAAAAAAAAAAAAATTAAAATTAAAACTCAAAATCAAAATCAAACCCTATCAAGTTCTTAAAGATGGGTTAAATTGAATTGTTGTTGAGCAAGAATAAGAAGAAGAAGAAATGGCTTCATTGAGAAGGTATGTGATACCCAATCTTTGCTGTTTTAAAACTTCTTTTGGGTTAGAATCATAAATTGAAACCTTTCAGTTTCACTTTCAATCCACTCCCAGCATTGTGTTCATGATGAATACCCTACCAATTTTTTGTGCTGGCATGGATTTTAAAATGAATACCATGCCGATATCCGGCATGTCTTTTAGGATGAATACCATGCCGATATCTTGTGCCGGCATAGCTGTTAGGATGAATACCATGTCGATAAATATATAGTGCAGGCATGGTTTTTATGATGAATACCATGTCGATAAATATCTAGTGCTGGCATGATATTTTGGATAAATACCATGCCGAAACTTGCTATTTCAGATAGATTTTCTGTATGTTTTTGTCCTCAAACCAACACGGTTCACTTAGGAATCGATTATACCGGCAGTGTACTTATAATTTCAAAATTGGGGGACATTGTGTATCATCATGATGAAAGTATGAATACCATGACGATTTGGTCCCTGTCGAATTGCTATTCATATTTTTACCATGTCGATACTGAGTTTTTCAGCATAACAATGGCGATTTCAGTAAAAGAAAATCAAATTTAAATACTTTAATACTTATGACGTGAGTAATTAAAGCACTTGCATGTTGGTTTTTTACTTCCTAGGTTGGTTTTTCACCTAAACTTTCATGATATCTTGATTTAATGTTGTTGCATCAACAAATTCAATGATAATGATTTATTCTAAATTTCTAATGATTATCAAACTAATATATTAACTTAACTAATTATATTTAACCACTAAACATGATTAGTGAGGGGTATATTAGGAATTATATAAATTAAACCGGATAGGGGGTGACCTTGATTTACTATTTAAATCCCGTTTTTGTCTTTTTCCTATATCCCCCAATCATGCGTTCTTGTTAAAATTTTGCGGTTATTAGATTCCATGTAATTGAATAGTCATTTTTCTTCGGTATTGGTAACTCTCCATGGAACTCGCCAACTCCTGCAATAACCTTGCGCTTGACTTGATTTTGCTGTATTTTTCAACTTTTTCGTTTTTTTATTTTTTTTCCGAAGAAAATGTTTTATTACAAAGAGTAATCACTCACTCATAAGGGCTTCCTAATTGTATCAAATGATACTAGGGGGAAGAAATCTAAAGGAATCGTTGTCACAAGACCATAAAACTACAAGTTGTTTAACAAGATCAATATTTTCCACAACACTCTTCTGGCGGTCACTAAAAACTCTCCCATTTCGTTCCTTCCATAAGATCCAATAAATGGCGTAGTGAATAATCTCCCACACCTCCTTTCCCTTCCTTGTAAAACATTAGTAGTTCATGCTTCAAACAATCGAAACAAATTTATTGGCATCGGTCAAGATATCTTAAATGCCTTGATAAAATAATCCCATATTGCAAAACTATACGAACAATGAAGAAACATGTGATCAGATTATTCTTTTTCGTCGTTACACAAGACACACAAGTCACTTTGAATGCTCACACCACGATGAACTAACATGTCTCTAGTAGGGATTGAATCATGAAAACTTTCCCAAAGAATAAAGCATACCTTATTTGGAATATTGTGCTTCCATAAGTGAGAATCAAAGTTGCAAAGAGGATAGGTCCTTGTCAAAACCATGTAACACTTCTTAGCACTAAAATCATCCATAATATCCACTTCATCCTCCGCTTCCACATGGTATTGGGTAATGGGTAACAGTCACGTTTGACCAAGTTACATTTTAACTTCCTATTTGCGTTTAAAGTAGGGCTGTCAGTGGGTACCCATTACTTGGACCCAGAACCATACCTTGTAGAAATGGGTCTGGTTCTGGGTCCTAAAATTGGACACATTAACCACTTTGGAACGGGTAATACCCGTCGGGTAGCCTCGGGTAATGGGTACCCTGTTATTCATCTTTTTAGCAAAATTCTAAGTATTTTGTTAGTTTTGGCTTAGATTTTTTTTTCATTTTTCGTTCTTACATTTTATCTTTTTTTAATACATTAATGAAGAAACAATAATATAAATTTTTGTAAATATTTTTTTTAGATTCAAGCCAAAAACAGAAATATACAAGTTTTTGAAGTTTTTTTTAATAGTTTTCTTGATAACCAATGGGTACCCGGAACCTACGGGTACCCGGGATTTTTAACGAGTCCGGTTCATGGACCACAAATTCAGGAATCAGACCCTATTTCGTTAGGAACCGAAACCCACTTTTATAAGTAGAGTATGGGTCCGGGTCCAGTGATACCCAGGAGGATCCGGACCCATTGAAAACCCAAGTTCAAAGGCCTCCTGAATTCCAAATTCCGACTATTGTTCACAATCATATCAGTTATAGACACATCCTTCTTCTTAACATACTTGAAAATGACCGGGAATAAATCTTGAAGTCTCTTTACCGTTTGTGCCTCCAAAACCTTATCTCTAGCTATTTGTGCCTCCAAAAACCTTATCTCTTTACCATTTCTAACTGTAAACTTAGCCATTTCTTGAACATCCGGATCCATATTTACTACATTCTTCCACAAACTCCTATACTGAGGCTTACTGTCAACATACGGCATTAACAAATTCGGGCTTCTCTTGAACTTCTGATTCACTATTTTCCTCCAAAGGTTATTTTTGTTCTTTGAGAATCTCCAAATCCATTTTATCAATAGAGATTGATTAGTAGTTCTCAGGATCTTCACTCCCAAAACACCATTTTCTTTTGGCAATTTTTTTTTTTGACGAAGATACCCAAACTAGCTTTCTCATACATTCCATTGTCCACCCACCCCACCACACACACACACACACACAAATTCGCATAATTCAGACCATTCTCTTCTCCACACTTATCCGGAGATGAAATAACGACAAGTAATAAATAGTTAAACTAGCAAGACAACTTTTTATAAGAACAAGTCTACCTGCTTTGTTTAGTTTCATCTTTTTCCACGTCGCCATTTTCTACTCCATCCTGGTTAAAACATACTCCCAGACAGAAGAACTACGAAAATGCCCTCCTATTGGCATACCAAGATAAGTGAAAAGAAGCTTCTCCGTCTTATAACCAAGTTCCTTAGAGATAGCCTCAATTACCGCATCCGCACCAATACTGATCATTATGCTTTTTTCTAAATTCAGTTTCAGCCCTGCTATTATTTCGAAAACCTCCAAAATGATAAGAAGTCTTCTAACTTCTTGCACATTTGCATCAACGAAAATTAACGTATCATCCTCAAACTATAAGTGAGAAATTATTGTACCATGCTCCATCACCTGAAACCCAAAAATCTTCCCTCTCTCCACTGCATCATTTATCAACTTGGAAAGCACCTCTACCACCAATAAAAATAAATACGGTGATAATGAGTCTCCTTGTCGTAACCACTAATTTGTCTTAAACTTCTCTGTAGAACATCCATTACCACTTATTTGGCTTAAACTTCTCTGTAGAACTTCCATTCACTAAAACTGACAAGTGAGAAGAAGTAATACACCATTTGATCCAAGAAATTCATTTGTTGCCAGAATCATGCTTCTGCAAAATAGTAAATAGGGAATGCCAATTAACATTATCGAAAGCTTTCTCCATATCAATCTTGCAAAGAATACCAGGTTTCTTATCATTCAGTTTGCTATCCCCACATTCATTAGCTATGAGAACTCCATCAAGGATTTGTTTGTCGTGAATAAAAATGTCCTGAAAATCTGATATAATTAAGAACTGGCATAACCCTATTCTACCTTACTGCGAGCAACTTGGACACAATATTGTAGACAATACCTATAAGACTTACCAGTCTAAAGTCTTTAGGCGTACAAGAATTCTCCTTCTTTGGAATCAAAGTTATAAAAGAACAATTGAATCTCCAATTAAGAGATCCATACCTATGAAAGTCTTTAATAAGACTCATAAAATCATCCTTATTAACACCCAACACCTCTTGAAAAATTCAGCCGTAAACCCATCTGGCCCTGACGCCTTATTACTTTATGTTAGAGCACTGCTTGGTCGAACTCGCAAGCGTTATCTCAAACTTGTTTGTCAAGTTTAGTTGCCAAAAATGTAAGTCTTGATTTCTAGTCTACTTATAGCTAAGTATCAGACTAGGATAGAAAGTGTAGTTGAGCTCTAGACTCCAAGGCATTCATCATACAAAGACGAAGAACTACTCAAGGAACTGGTGGAACTTCATCGACAAAAAGGTATGCGGAGACTTGAACTTATCTATCACTTACAAGTCTATCTAATATATCTCCTATCTCGAGACAAAAGTCGTATTGCTATATAGACTTCGATCATACACATTTTCTATTTCGATCCGAGTTTATCTCGCTTATCTATTTCTCGAAATATGTGTTGGCAAGCTTTCGCTTTGGACGAGTTCATCTTTACTCGTGAAGAAAATCATGTTATTGTTTTAATCTCTTGAAACCCGCTTTGATGAAAAATAGTGTGTGAATAACCGCTATATATAACATCCTCTAAGAATGTTTCAATGATTGAAATGAGACTTTAGAATATATAACCTTGAATGGATATAAACATTGTATGTGAACTCATACTTGTGTAAGTCCAAAATCCTTGAACCAAAGTATGTGTACTTTGTTGTTTATGATAACCGGAGCTAAGTCCGCGTACCTGTACGCGTACTATCGGAAGTTCACATTCCGTGAATTTCTGCTGGAGTTTGTAAACTGAAAACAAGCTCAGTCCGGGTACTTAAGTATGCGTACTTAAGTGGGTTGTTTTCTAAAAACGGTTCATGAACTAAGACATTTATAAATTAAGGAATGCATATTTGCAAACCGTGGCTATAATGTTCATGAATCGCTTCGAGTGAATCAAAATCGTTTTTGCCTCGATTGTGTCTTGTATACTTCTATGAGATCTAAGCAATTGAACAACTCTTTAACTAGTTCATTTGAGTCACTTGAACTAGTTATGGTGAAGATGAATAAGGTTGATATGAAAGTGCTCATATGGATAACCATTGGTTAACTACTATTGAACCAACTAGGTGTACACATTTAGGTACGGCCACACAAACATAAATGAACGTGCATTTCATTTGTGTATGACAAGCTAAGTTCGATCTAACGGTTGAAATATACTAGCTTGAATCTAATCAGGTTTTCATCTAACGGTAAATATTGAATGCTTTGTTACCAAGGTAACTTAGATTGCAAACCCTAATTTGGAGACTATATAAAGGAGAACTCTAGCAACTAGGAAACCTAATCCCTACACCTCCTGTGTGATACTAGTTGTATAAGCTAGAGTCGATTCTCCTTTAACCTTAGGTTTCTACCGAGACCCTGTAGGTTAACGACTTGAAGACTTCATTGGGATTGTGAATCCAGAACCAACTATTTTCCCTGTAGTTGTGTGATCTGATCTTAATGTTTCTATCATATTTGAGTACAATCGTAATATTGGCTTGAGATTAATTTCTCCGATATGCAAGATAGAAAAGAATTCACAAACATCTCCGTCTCATCGTTTGTGATTCCGAAATATCTTGTTTCGCTAGTCGATTAACATTATTGTGAGGTGATTGATAATTCTAGGCAGTTCTTCAAGAATATAAGTCCGGGTTATCTATTGGTTCTTGTTCACCTTGATTTACCAAAAGACGAAACAAAACTCATATGTATTTATGTGGGAGATAGATTTATCTATTCTTGTAGACTTTTTTGTGTGATACATATTTGTTTATCAAAGTCTTCGACTTTGGGTCGTAACAACACTTAGTTGTGGGTGAGATCATCTAAGGGAATCAAGTGCGTAGTATCCTACTGGGATCAGAGACGTAAGGAGCGCAATTGTACCCTGGATCAGTGTGAGATTGATTAGGGTTCAACTAAAGTCTATACCGAAGTTAGTTTGTAGTAGGCTAGTGTTTGTAGCGGATTAATACAGTGTGTGTTCAATGTGGACTAGGTCCCGAGATTTTTCTGCATTTGCGATTTCCTCGTTAGCAAAACTTCTGGTGTCTGTGTTATTTTTTTTCCTCATTATATTTTGTTATATAATTGAAATATCATAGGTTGTGCGTTGTATCGATCAATTAATATATCCAACCTTTGATCCTTGAACATTAGTCTTTGGTACCGTTCAAAGTATTTCTTTTGTATTTAATCAGGCTCGCATATTTCTATTTGTTTGAGTAAGGATTGAATTGAGAAATTGAGATATAACTCTTTGATATACTTTTTATTAAGATTGAGTTTGATTGTCTAGTTGATTCTCTTAAAGTATATTGGAGTTAGTCCATATAGATTTCTAAGAGAAATATTGGGTGAGGTTGTTAGACCCCCACTTTTCACTTTCCATCTTCTTAACCACTTCGAAAACCTCCTCCTCTGTAAAATCACGCTCAAGCCAGACTTTATCCCCCTCATTGATTTTAGAGAAAAATATATTCTCTATACAAGAATTCACCTCATCTTCCTGAGTGAATAGATTGATGTGGAAACTTCTTAAATCTTCCTTAATAATATTTGGATTAAAACAATCTGAACCTCCTACTTGTAGCTTTTGCAATGGTGTTTCTCTTTTTTCTTGCAGTCGCAATACTATGGAAATAACTTGTATTTGAGTCCCCCACAAAAAATCATTCTGCTTCGCCCTTAAATGCCATTTTCTTGCCTCAATTGATTCAATATTACACAACTTAATTTTTCATTGAATTCTCTATTCAAGTTGTTGGTGATGTAATGCACCAGACTCCTCCATAATATTCAAATCATGTATTATTTATGTAAATGCCTCTTTATCCCTGGACACATTACCGAACTCCTGAAGTCTCCATGGTTCTATGAAATGCTTCGAATTTTGGAGGTTTAGAAAGAATTTGGTACTTGCACTACCACTATAATCCATAGCTCCACACCATTGTGCAACCTTGTCCACGAAGTCTTTATGTTCTACCCACGACCTATCTAATTTGAAATATGGTTTCGAATGCATTATCGACTCTGTGACCACAAGAATTGGATTATGATCCGATATCTTTCTCGTCAATATCACCTGAAGAGTGTTAGGAAATGCTTCCTAAAATCATGACTAAACAAGAAATGATCCAATCTACATAAAAGTGGAATAGCCTGATTGTTCGACCATGTATATGACCCACCTATCAGCGGATGATCTATCAGATCGAGAACCCGTATTTTTTTTTTTTAACAATGTTGCGTTTCTTCTATCCCCCTCTCCTCGATTCCGCTCTTCATTCGACCTCACCGCATTCAAGTCTCCCGTTATACATATCGGTCCAGTCCGCTATCTTCTTACTTCCTCAGTGTCTTCCCAAAACTGCGGTTAGCAAGATAAATTCGGCTCGAAAAAACAACATAAAAATAATTTTCTCACATGGAGAAGGGGCACGCCCTTCTAAAAGTTAGCAATGGGAGGGGTTATTTTATGGCCACATAATACTTGCAAGACGGTTGTTTTAGTGCTGTTCATATAGGTGGTTGGAAAAACACTTGTCCATCATATGTAATTTGGTAACTTTTGCATTTGGTGACCCCTTCAGAGCGTTCACAATGGACGACCATCCTAAAACTAAAACTAAAACCAAATACTAAAAATATTTGGTTTTGAATGTGTTTCAATGCAAGGGTGGGGAGTAAAATTATAGTCCAGTGAATTTTTCAGTCTCCGCCTGATACTGGGCGGATATTTAATCTACGTCCGTCCACTAGACGGATACCTCCGTAAACGCTCGAATGAGGCGTAAATAAAATGTGCGCCTGCCATCAAACGAATGTTTAAGTTACGCCCAAAATGAAACGTAGGTGTTGTTGTCCGCGCGATTGAGGAACGAACATTCAAAGTCCGCCCCATGTAGCGAACGATTAAAAGTCCGCCCAAACTCATTTCATTTTCCGTGCGAACCGTCCGTGTGTGCAGTATATCGGGCGGTTACCAAAAGTCCGCCCCATTTTCGGACGTATACCAAAAGTGCGCCCCATTTCGGGCGTAAATATTGATGTCCGCACGATAATAAAAAGGAAAAAAAACTAAAAAACTGCGGACATCACAAGAAGGTCCGAGTTCTTCCCATCTTCTTCACTCTTCTCCTTGTGTTATTTTTCTCCCAACTTCTTCACTTCAATGCGTGTTCTTATTTCTCCTAATTTCTTCCCTTCTCTATGCTATTCACTGGTGAACCCTATTCTCATAGCTTTTAGTGGTCTATTATAAGGTATGATTATAATACTTTTGAATTAGGTTTTGTTAATTTAATTTTAAAATTCAGTTTAATTTGTTAGCTACGTTTATGAAGTTGTAAATTAGGTTTTGGATGATTGATTTAATAGGATTTTGGTTAATTTGGTGTATCCACTATTTAGGTTCATTTAATTAGGTTAATCTGTGAAGACCCAATTTGTGTGTATGTGTATATATAAATAGGATTAATTTTAAAATTAGATAGTACATATAGAACACCTAATTTGTGTGTATGTAAATTGGGTTAACACAATTGATTTAGAATCTATTATTATGAATTTTGATTGTTTTTATTTATGTTTAGGTTTTGTTTAATTTTGAGGAATGTGGAAGTATGATATATTTGTACTACATATTGAAGACCTCAGTTTTGTGTACATAATTTGGGTTATATATCAATAAATTTTGAAATGAATTCTCAAAATTTGGAATTTATTTATTATGTTTGTGTTTATGGAGTTATATAGAGTTTGTATATATAGACATATATGGAATTCCAGGAGTGTGGTCGGGAATATGTTTTGTAGTTTGATGGTGACTCTTTGACTCATGAATAATTTACATTTAATCAGGAATATGTATTGTGGTTTGATTGTGATCGGAAATATTCATTTTTGCGTGTGCGTGTGCAGATGTCCAAAAATGTAGTGGCGAGATTCGTTGTGCGCCTAAAGACCAACAAAAATCATCCTAACAAGAAACAGAAATCTAAAGCTAATGAGGATGTTGGAATTAACCCGAGTATTAAAATGGAGGAGGTCTCTATTCCTGAGTTACGGACCTATCGTGTAGTTGAAGATTATAAGAAACATGCTACAACGGAAATTACATTTGCAAGAGATCCAACATTTAGGTATCAACATCGTGGTTCCCTTGTCTCGGTCATTAAATACTATAAGCTTATTAACAAGCATAGCCTTAGAGTTAAATATATAATTGAAATGGCAGGGTGGGATAGTTTATTGACCATGAATATACGAGAAACCTCACATTCCTTGATCGATTATATTGTTGAGCGGTTTTGGGACACAACAAACATTTTTCACTTTCCATTTGGTGAGATGGGGTTTACACCCCTTGATTGGGTGATGTTAACAGGATTGAGTATTGGTGTTGGGCCTGATATTTCGTATGATTCAGAGAAGTACACATTTGAATATGTTCGTGAGCATATTTTTCCTGACATAGAAGATGCCTCGCTTTGTCCAAAAGGAGCATCGTGGATTTCAAATGCAATTACAGTAACCTTTTTAAGCTCATATTTCAATAAAGATACGTTGGTTGCGGCTGAAAATGATAACATACTTTCTAAAAGAATTGCAACCGCCTTTTTTATGTATGTTTTGGGTCAATTTTTCTTTAGTAACAATAAGAACTATATTGATGCGGGATGGTTAGATGCTTTTGAAAATCTAGATACAGTTGGCACGTATGATTGGGGTGGTACTGCTTTTTCAAGATTACTTACGTCACTGGGTTTATCAAGTAGGTGCCAGAAGGGATTTTGCGGGACCTTCCAAATCCTAGAGGTAACTTCTTATATATATATATATATATTTTTTTTTATGTTTAATTATTAGCAAGTGATTAATTTGTACGTTGTTATTACGAACTAGTTTTGGGGGTATGAATATTTGGGCATATGTCGACCAGATGTAACAATAAGTGAAGATAATGCACGAAAATGGCCTAGAAGTTTTATATGGAAGGGAAAGAAGAAGATTATTGAGATTGGTCGTTGTAGGACTTTACTTAATCAGTTGACTGAAGACCAAGTGACATGGAAACCATGGGAATATCATACACATTTCCTCACAGCGGAAATTTGTAGCGCGGTTAAGGAGTTGTCAGACTCTAGGGCAATCTTTTCCTGGAACGGCATTGTGAGTTAATAGTTCCTTTTTATGTAGCCGTTATTATTAAATGCCAATACAACATTTCTATATATTCAAATGCATATGACTTGTATAACAATACAGCACAACATATACTTGGGCGAAAGGTGTTGGAGGCAAAACCATCCCACATTTGCTGTTTCGGAAAACCTACCTCAAAATATTGGAATCAACAGTATGCCAGGAAATATACAAGGAAAAGACGCTGGTTTTATCGATGCAACGATGATGGTGAAAGTTGTTCCATATGACAAATATTTACAGTATTGGCGACAAGTAACTCACTTTAAGCAATATGCAATCCATCCTCTTTGGGAGGTCGAAACATATGGGTATGTCGGTGACCTTCGTAATCACCCAATTGAACATCCTGTTGAACATGTGCCTATTTCGCTGCCACATTAATTATCATACGTAAGTTTACGTTTAACTTTAATTTTTAAAACTTCACAAAATAGTGTTTCAAAATATCATGTGCCAAGTTTCCGTTAAATAATTTTTTGGTAACACTAAGTAACTTTTTGGTAACACGACAGGATGAAGTTTATACATGTTTACAAGAAAATGTAGATTTTGTTCAATAATTTCGCGATTTTACATTAAATCAAACGAAGGAGAGAATGGACGCACTGATGGCGAAAGATCAAGAAATAAAACAACTACAACAGCGGAACCAAACTTTGGAGGCACAAATGGGTATGAAACAACCACCCCAAAATCTCCTTGGATTAGGTCCTTTTTCTCAAACTTTTCCACAAAAAATTTGGAATAATATGAGTCAAGCATCAGCTTCTACAGTGTCGTCTATTAATCCCCCTCCGAGAATGCATATGACTTTTAACCCACCATGGATGAACTCTTCATACCCGGATTCGGTAAATACGAATGACTGATGTGGTAGGACTATTTAGATGCCTTGTCTCTCGTGAATGAATCTTATCTTTGTTGTGTATTGTCATTCCTGCTGACAGTTAGCAATTGTCATTTCAAATACTAACTTTTTTAAATATCTACTTTTTAAAATGTGTATTGTCATTTCACTGGACTTCTATGGAGAATCTTATCTTTGTTGTGTATTGTCATTTCAAACAGTTAGCAACTTAACTTTACACTTCAAGTTTTTTTTGTCTAAAATTGGTCTTACATTTTCCTTATAAATGAATATTCGATCCACAACAATTTTTACAAACCACCATAATTGTTCTTCTTCTGATATTTGTAGTTACTTTTTCTTATAAATATGGAAAACCATGAAAATGCGGCTCATCACTCTTCTTCTTCATCTAATAATAGTTTTTACTCATCAGATGATGATGCAGTTGCAATTTGGGAGTATTAGTCGGGAATATGCACTGTCCTGAAACTCGTATTAAAATACCAAGAGATCGTGACGCATGAGCTGAACTTCTATGGAGAGATTACTTTGCGCCGACACCATACTTTCCACCAAACGTATTCCGTAGAAGATTTAGAATGAGGCGTGAATTATTTAACCGAATAGTGGAAGGTGTTGTGTCTCATTCTTCTTATTTTGTTCAAAAACCAGATGCATGTGGGGTTCTTGGATTAAACCCTCATCATAAAGTAACAGCAGCAGTCCGAATGTTATCTTATGGATGTGTAACAGATGCAATAGATGAGTACTTAAGGATATGAGAAACCACTGTATTAGAAGCTACACGTAGGTTCTGTAAAACGATTGTCCATGTGTATGGGGCTGAATATTTGCGTGAACCAACTGCGGGTGATGTGGAACAGTTGTTAAAGAAAAACAGAGACCGTGGATTTCCAGGGATGTTGGGCAGTATTGATTGTATGCATTGGAAATGGGATAAATGTCCGTCGGCTGAATCATGGGCTTACACCGCATATAAAGGAAGCGAATGTATTGTGTTAGAGGCAGTGGTGTCCTATGATCTCTGGTTTTGGCATGCATTTTTTGGTATGCCGGGCTCAAACAATGATATTAATGTGATGAACCGTTCATATGTTTTTCAAAGTCTTATCACTGGGAAAGCACCACCAGTGAACTTTGTGGTAAATGGACATTCATATGATATGGGTTATTATCTTGGCGATGGCATATACCCAGAGATTGCTACAATTGTGATGGCAATAAAATATCCAGAGGGTCAGAAAAAAGAATTGTTTTCAAACTTGCAAGAGGGTGCACGAAAAGATGTAGAGCGGGGATTTGGTGTACTACAAAAACAATTTGCAATCATCAAGCAACCGGAAAGAATGTGGAATCCAGATGTGCTTGCATATATCATGAAAACTTGTATAATTTTACACAATATGATTGTCGAGGATGAACGTATACCCGGTGACTGGCCACATGTATACGAACAACGCAGCAACGCTGCACCGATTAATATATCGAGAAACCTTAGTGAGGAACTTTCCCAAATGAGAGCCTACCAATGCGATCGTACAATGCGCAGCAAACAAATACATAATCGCTTGCGTGATGACTTGATCGAACACATATGGGAATAATTAAGATGTTTTTATTACATTGCTTATGAGTGTACTGTAATATATGGGTAAATTTGTCCTTGTCGTTTTCTTCTTGTCCAACTTACGATAATATGAATGTGTTGTAACTTATTAGTATTAAAATAGATCCTTACTCTAAGTTTGTTAAAGTTAATTCTATTCGAAGAAAAATAAATTAAAATCCAAAAATTGAAAGATTAATATACTAATGATAATAATAAATAGTAAAGAAAAACGTAATTACTAAAACTATAAATCCCTTAAAAATAATAATCAAGATGTAATAACTAATCCGTAAATGCTTTAAGCTCGGTTTCTTCTATTCTGCACTATCTCCGCCTTTCGAAGTTGGAAGTATTCTTTTTCAATAGGATCCATTCCATCGAGATTCATGCCCATGATTTGAATTTCCTCGTTTGATGCTTCTTTAGCTTCCATTCTATATTGCCTTGCTTGTTTTGCTTCAAACTCGGCTTGTCTTTGTGCCATCTTGAGTTTTGATTGTTCTTTATAATGGGAGTTTAAATCGTCTTGTTGTTTAATAATTATTCCCATCATTTCCTGTTGGGCGGTGGATTTTTCTCTCCTTGTTTTCTTAAGTCGTTTGGCTTCTTTTTTCCCAATTTGACGGAGATATGTGTTCTCTATGTCTCCTATATCGGTGTCATTACCGGACTCGCCTTGAGTTGTTTGTTGTTGTCCTTCCCCATCCACCCCGGCATTCTCATAATCTTCCATATCATGCGTCGTATCAAACACAAATGTCGATCGCCGATTATATTTTATATTTTCTAACATAATTGGGTAGCACTCTTCGTGCTTAAATTTTTTATTATCATTGCATTCCTTGAACCGCTTATTTACTTCTTCAAGCTATTATTGTATTTCAAAACAAGATTAGTTCGACCGCTTGTAAAATATGATTAACAAGGATTCAAAAATATAAAGATTACTCACCTTCATTTCTGGACCCCATCCGGTATGATGTTCTCCTTCTAATTCCGACTCTTTTGCACAGAAGAGCGCAACATCTTTACTTATTTCCTGATATCTTTTTGAATTGAGGTCCAATGACGTTTCGGTATGCCGGGTAATTGATGTTCCATATCATCTTTTATGCGACTCCATAATTCTGCCTTTGATTGATCTGTTCCAACAGAAGAATCTTGAGATATTGATAAATGAATTTTACACATCAGTAAGTCTTCCGCTGGTGAAAAATTTGGACCTCGTGGTGCTCGTGATGACATAACTCTTAAACCGATCTTAAAGATAAAATGATATTGTGATTGGTTTTTATAGTTTAGTAGTGGTGATGAAATGTTGTAGTTCATGAAATGCCAGCATATATAGGGTAAAGGAAAAAATAACCGTTGAGATATAGCCCAAAGGAAAGAATGTAAACGGTCGGAAATTTTAAATAAAAATTTCCTTTCAAACCAACTTTGAATGTACGCCCCAATGGGGCGAAGTTGTTTCTCAACGCCTGGATGAGGTGTACTTTGAATATTCGCCCCACACGGGCGGTAACAAAACAATGCGCCTTTTGTGGGGCGTAGACAGAACATGCGCCCCATGGGGCGGTAACCAAACTGTTCGTACATTCAATCTACGCCTCACCGACAGGCGTAATTTTTAAGTACACGTCCCAACAAACGCACTTTTAAATACCGCCTAACTTCCAAACGAACTTTAAACATCCGCCCGACTATAATCAATTTACTCCAGAATATCGACCAAATTTGGTCGAGATTTCACTCTCTCTCCAACTAAAACCAAATTATTTGGTTTTACTCGTGTCGACTGCGATTGGTTTTCGAGAGTAAATGGGGGTATACTCCACTTTTTACTCTATGACTGTGGACGCTCTCAGAGTTCAGACACCTTGCATTTCATTTCTAGTCGACTCAATCACCAGCCTGCAACTGAATTTCCAGACACGATCCAGTTCTGTCAGACCCTCCCCCAGAATCCGTCACCCATCTCTTTAAGAACTCGTCAAAACAAACAACCACGTAGCATTGACTGCTACACGTGTAACTAAGAAAACCCAAAATAGCTCACTAGTTTGACACCACAAAAATTACAGAGCCACGTGTTCGTATTTTTTTTACTAGTATAAAGCATGGAGCTTGGGAAATCAGCAAGAATAGCATAGAGATTTAAGGTTTCAATAATGGCAAGTGATGAGTTTAGGTTAGTGTCATCAGCAATAGATCATGAAGGCAAATTACCAAGGAAGTATACAGAAGAAGGTCAAGGAGCATTAAAGAACATATCACCACCACTAGAATGGTATAATGTACCAGAAGGTACTAAAAGTTTAGCCTTAGTTGTTCAAGATCTTGATGCAAATGTAATACCTTGGACTGCTTGGGTTGTTATCAATATACCACCTTCAATAAAAGGTTTACCTGAAGGATTCTCAGGTAAAGTTGAAGAATTAGGTGGTGATTATGGTCAGATTCAAGAAGGGAATAACGATCATAAGGTTCCTGGTTGGCGTGTGCCTATGTTGCCAGAACATGGTCATAGGTTCGAGTTCAAGCTTTATGCTTTGGATGATTTGATGCATCTTGGTCACAAGGTATGCAACAATATAACCTTATACTGTACTTGCATTTCATGAGTTTGGGCTTGAGCTTTTAAGGCGTGCAGTTCTTCAAGACCTGCTTGAATTTTATTTTTTTTATTTTTTTTGTCAATGCATGGTTCTTGTTAATTCTCTGGTGTTTTCATTGCTGGTGATGATGGACTAACACCATGAAATGCGATTTTGGTCTGGGTGGTGGTGAAAGGTAACGAAAGAGAAGCTGATTGAAGCAATTGAAGGGCATGTGCTTGGTGAAGCTGTTCTGGTCTCCATATTCTGATGTATGCATGTTCGAAGGAACCCCGTAGAGCGCTGTGTAGTGGCATCAGCTAGTTCCCATGGTTACACCATATGTAAGATCTGTTTGTGATGGTTGAGTCGATAGTTGGTGATCTCTAGTTATCTCCTGATATGAACTTTTGCGTTTTATTGTAATAGCTCTTAGCCGGATGGATCACTGTCAATAAAAGTTCCTAACTTGGCTTACGCATGTTTTTATTTTATCATACGCGTACGTGTGAATTCCCGACTTAGTTTAGCGAACACATATTCAGACTAAAACGAATAATGCGTGTTTTTACGAATTAATATGCGTACGCGTGAATTCCCGAGTCACGACAAAAAATAATGCTGGTTTTGTGCGCGTGAATTCCCCGAGTCCCGATCCTAGTTAGCGTACGCGTGAATTCCCGAGTCCCGATCCTAATTAGCAATTCGGGAAAGTACAAAACGGCAAATGTACGAGTATTATTCGAGTCCCGATCCTAATTAGCAATTCGGGAAAGTACAAAACGGCAAATGTTCAAGTATTATTCGGATCCGTAAAACTTAAATTTGGACTATTCCGTAAAACTTAAATTTGGTCAAAACAGTCTGGTCAACGGTTTGTGATTCGGAAAAAATAGCTGACAAAATAGCTGACAACGGCATACGTAAGTATATAATTCATTCGGAAAAATAATAGCTGACAACGGTATACATATATAATTCATTCGGAAAAATAATAGCTGACAACGGTATACATACGTAAGTATATAATTGGCATACATAAGTAATAATCATTCGGAAAAAATAGCTGACAAAATAGCTGACAACGGCATACGTAAGTATATAATTCATTCGGAAAAAATAGCTGACAACTCATTCGGAAAAAATAGCTGACAACGGCATACTTAAGTATATAATTCGGAAAAAATAGCTCACAACAGCTGACAACTCATTCGGAAAAAATAGCTGACAACAACATACTTAAGTATATAATTCGGAAAAAATAACTGACAACAGCATACGTAAGTATATAATTCGGAAAAAAAACTCATTCGGAAAAAATAGCTGACAACGGCATACTTAAGTATATAATTCGGAAAAGTATATAATTCGGAAAAAATAGCCGACAATAACATACTTAAGTATATAATTCGAAAAAAATAGCAGACAACATCATACGTAAGTATATAATTCGCTTTAGAGATTATATAATTTGTTAAGTATATAATTCGCTTTAGAGATTATATAATTTGTTTTAAAAATTACAACAACATACATAAGTATATAATTCGCTTTAGAGATTATATAATTTGTTTTAAAAATTACAAATATGAATTTGGGATACAAAATTTGGGCACCTATTAAATAGGTAAAAACAACAGCAACAAACCACTGGTTCGGTGGACTAGAGGCGAGCATGGGAGTTAGTTGGCTGGAGTTCGATCCTTTGCGATGAAGTATGTGAAAAAGGAGTTCGATCCTTTACGCGAACAATATTTTGGAGAAAGCATGTGAAAAAGAGGAAGGAAGAGGCATTGGACCTTGAAAGTCGTTGTTAAGTTGGCCCATTATCTACTTGGGTTAATTGGGAGCCCAGCTTATTCTCAGATTAAAACGCCGGACCCTGATTCGGTACGCTAAAATTTCAATGCTATATCTTTTTTGCTTTTGCTTAGTTTATCCAATCTATTCTGAAAGAGGGTATAGTAACTATGTTTTGATTGTCCTCTAAATTTGTGTCACGTTCAATCGATCAAATTACGGGAAGCCTCGTGAAGTGCTTCTTTAGGAGTTAAACTGTGAAGTGCTTTTTTAGGAGTTAAATTTCCATTCGTCCAATTTCTAGAAAAAGTATTTCTTTTTTTTCATTTCCATTCCCATAAGAATGAATCCTATGATTCGCATTTCGAACAACATCCGTTCCCTTTGAAGGTTGACTCTCGCTTCTTCTTTTTCTACCCTTGAAAATGAGTACTGAGATTGAACTAGAATTGAAAAACGGACTTAGTTAAATGGTTTTTTCTCAAGTGTTTATTATAACAGATTCCATATCAGTCTCATTTATTTTTTCCTATTTTGAAATTTTCATTTAATGAAGGGTACTGTACTCTATTGATAAATTGATAGAAAAAAGGTTACTGTTACAATATTCTTCTCTTAAATTAAGGTAAGCGTTTTCCAATTTTTATCTTTATTTTCTTAAATAAAATAGAATACGATGAGCCGTAGCCCCCTTTTTTATGACGGTGACATAGATATCGCCGTAGTGTTTTCCAACATATTCAGAATGACGCATCACATGACATCAGCTTAATCACGAGAAGAGTGTGAAGAATCATGCGGTGATACAAAGTATGTGCGAGAAGAGTCAATGTAAGCGTGCGTAAATAACACACGCCAGATCCGAAAATAGGGGCTTTATTAGCTGTCCTCCGCTATGTAAAACTCATATATAAGGAGCCGAGCAACCTTGTATTGAGGGGGGATCTTTTTGAGAGTTTAGATAAGATATTTAGGAGAGAGAAAGCTTGTTTGCTCCCCAAGTTAGGGTTTTCTCACTACTTTGTATCTGATTTGAAGACTTAAAAAAGTTCTTATGATGATTTCCTAGATTGTTCTATCGATCTTGTTAAGGGTGTGGTTGTAGGATTTTTTGTAACTACATTTTGGCGCTAGAATGAGGGGTTTCTTGAAGAATCTTTGCAAATTTTAGAAGTTTAGATCTAAATTTAAAGTCCAACCAAATGTTTGAATCCCAGAAAAATAATCTTCTTTGGTTAAGTTTTCAGTACGATTAAAGAGTAATTTTTCCTTTATTGTTACAAGATGAAACAAATGGCGATACAAGCATCTACACGAGAACAACCAATACCATCTAGGATGAGTAGACGAATTGCTAAGAGAAGAAGAAGCGAAGTTGCTGAATCATTAAGGATGGGAGAAACAAAAAACAACATACAACAAATCCAAGAGCAGATCCAGCAGAAGGACGGACACAGAAACCAAACAGGTGCTGAAATACAAGAAGGACAACAGAAAACAATCAACATCATCTGCACAAAAAAAGGCAGAAGGAGATGCAGTGTAACCTAATAACCAAAGCAATTATAAATGATTTTCATGCAGGAATCACTGGAAAAATACATAAGCGCGACTTTGAAGGAAGGAAAATCATGACGGTGGATAAAATATCTCCCTTGGAGGAATGAGAAAAGCAGGAGATAACATTCGCATCAAAAGAGAACTTAAGGCAAACAGATCCCTTGGTGGTTACAGTTACTGCAGAGCGAAAGAAAAGAAGTGAAGGAGTGAAAGAATCAGAAGAGTGGGCGAACATTGGTAGATACATGCAGTTCAATTGATATTTTGTTTTATCGTGCGTTCAAAGGCATGTGATACAAGGACGCGGACATGACGTGCTCAACCTACAATATTCACGATTTTAACAAAACGATAACAAATCCAAAATGAGAGATAACCATGCGAATGCTATTGGGAGAAATAAAAATGCGGGTAACATTGTGCGTAATCGATGTAGAATCACAATACAACATGCTATCGGGATGACTATGGGTACATGCGATAAAAGGCATGGCATCAACTCTCCATCAGTGTGTGCGGTTCCCAATACCAAGTGGAATAGGCGAAATCAAAGGAGACACTAGGAGGGCGAAAATATGCAACCAAATATATGTGAAGAACTATGAAGGACTTGCACAAAAGTGAAAAGATCGGTGGAGAGAAGCAAAAAAATTAAGGAAGGAAGAAGAATTAAGAACATACATGATAAGAGCATAAGAGGGAAAGGGAATACCAAGCAAAATTCCAGAAAAATAAGGTGAACCAATGCACAATATAAAAGAACCCTCACCAATAGGCGAACCAAAAGTGAATTTCACCGCAGCAGAACCATAAAAAGAGATAAACGTTGGGACAGAAGAGGAACCAAAGATTTTGAAGATCGGAAATCAAGATGGACAAATAAGAAGAAGAAGAGAGAATGATCAACATTTTACTCGAATATAAAGACATTTTCGCATGGAGCATGGAAGAAATGCCAGGAATAGATCCTTTTGTCGCATGTCACGAGTTGGATATCATCAAGAACGCACATCCATTCAAACAAAGGATAAGAAAGATATCAACAACATATCATCCTCAAATGGAAGCAGAGCTACAGAAGATGCTTGAAGCGGGAATAATAAGGCCCACAAAATACCCAGAGTGGATAGAAAATATGGTGGTGGTGCCAAAGAAGAATAATGGAATAAGAATTTGCATCGACTTCAGTGATCTAAACAAGGCGTTCCCAAAAGACAGCTTTCCATTACCGGATATACCGTAAATAGTTGAAGCAACGTTAGGAAATGAAAGGCTATCATTAATGGACGGATATAAAGGCTACAATCAAATTCCTCTGGCTGAAGAATACCAAGAGCATATTTCTTTTTTCGTACCAAGAGGATTGTATCGTTATACAAAAATGCCTTTTGGTTTGAAATGCAGGTGTGACATACAAAATAATGGTAGAAAAGATATTTGAAAAATGGGTACATACAACATTAGAAGTCTATGTTGATGATATGTTGGTGAATAGTAAAAGGGATAAAGATCATGTTGATAACTTGAGAGATATCTTTGAGCAAATGCGGCAATTCAACATTAAGATAAATCCAGAAAAGTGCATCTTTGGAGTTGCGTCGGGATTTTTTTTAGGATACATTGTATCAAAGGAGGGAATAGAATTCGTTCCAGATAAGGTACAAGCAGTTCGTGATATGCCATCACTCGCAACTGTAAAAGATGTGCAGAAGTTGAATGGATTATTAGCTTCATTTGGGAGGTTTATTTGGTGTTCATCGGATAAATGCAAACACTTTTTTAACATCTAAAGAAGGGGACCAAATTTAAAAATTACCTAATGAATCTATCTATTTTGCAAAAAGCATAGCCAGAAGATGAATTATTAATATACCTAGCGTCAACACCGCACACATTAAGTGTTGTATTGCTTCGCTTATATCATGGAGTTGAAAAGCCAATATACTATATCAGCAAAACCTACAATGCCAGAGAGTTCAAAGATCGAAAAGCTTATCCTTGCGCTGGTCTATGCAACGAAAAAGCTTCGTATTTACTTTCAAGCACACAAGATTAAAGTGCTGACAAAAGTACCCATTGAGTCTGTAATGAGAAATTCGAAAAGATCAGGAAGAATTGAAAGATGGAATGCACAAATAGGACATTTTGAGATCAAGTATGAAATATTATCTTCACCAAAATTACAAGTCATTGCAGATTTCTTGGCAGAGTTCCTATTAGAAGAAGATGAGAATATGGAAGAAATGATGGATATAGATGAAGAGCACAGGAATCCTAAAGACTTGTTGACAGATCGTAATCCAAATAGATGGGAGATACTGGTGGATGGATCATCAAACGGAGAAGGCAATGGAATTGGAATAATGTTCATCTCACCAGCAGGTTCAAGGATGGATTACTCATTTAGGTTGGAGTTCACATCCACCAATAATGAAACTGAATATGAAGAAGTGGTGCACGCATTATAGTTGGCAATTGAAATGAAGTTAGAAGATGCCAGAATAACTACTGACTCATAATTGGTAATCCGCCAAATAGAAGGGATATATAGTATAAATGAACCATCTTTACGTAAATACAAGAAGCTTGTCGCAGAGCTATCAAGAAGGTGCGAGGAAGTATCAAGACACATATGCACAAATTCCTCGCACCGTATGTCCCTACATGCATGAGGATGCGAAAGAAGTATCAAGATGGTGCGAGGAATGCCAACGTCATGGGAAAAATATACACGCACATGGAGCGACACTAAGCTCATCGACAAGTGTAAGGCCATTCGCAAAATGGGGCTTAGATATTGTTGGTCCTTTATACCAGGAACATGCCAAAGGAGATACATAATAGTAGCAACATATTACTTTACAAAGTGGGCAGAGGTGAAACCAGCATATTCGAGATAATGATGTGTTCATATTCATATTTGAAAATATCATTTGCAGATTTGGAATCCCTAGTTTCTGATAATTAAAAGTGTTAGAGCATTGCTCGGTCGAACTCGCATGCATTTCTATCTCAAGCATGTTTGTCAATATTAGTGATCAAAACTATAGTCTTTGATTTCTAGTCTACTATAGATAAGGTCTCGGGCTAGGATAGAAAGTGTAGTTGAGATCAAGAACTCCATGGAGATCATCATACAAGACGAAGGACTACTCAAGGAACCAGTGGATCTTCATCGACTAAAAGGTATATGGATACTTGAACTTATCTATCACTCAAAAGTATATCTACTCTATCTCCTATCTTGAAACAAAAGTCGTATTACTATATAGACTAAGAATATAAACATATGATATTTTGAGCTGAGTATATCCCGCTTATCTATTTCTCAAAATATGTGTTGGTAAAGCTTTAGCTTTAGCCAAGTTAATCTTTACCTAGTGACAAAAGTCATGTTATGTTTCAATCATTTTGGAAATTGCTCTAACGAAAAATAGTTTGTGAATAACAACTATATAACACCCTCTGAGAATGCTTCAATGATTGAAATGAGATTTTAGACAATATAACCATTGGAGGATATAAGCATTGTTGTGGTAACACATATATGTACAAGTCCTTATTGCTTGAACCGAAGTTTGCGAACTTTGTTGATCAAGTGAAACCGGAGAAGTGCGTGAGCTTTAGTCCGCGAACTGGCGGAAGTTCTCGACCGAGAATTTCTTCTAGAGTTTGTGAACTCCATTTGGGAACTTAAGTCCGCGAACCAAGTCCGCGAGCTTGAGTAGGTTATGTCTAAAACCGATGTTTGTGAACTTATCTTAATAAACTAAGGAATTCTATTGCAAACCATGGCTTTATAGTTCATGAATCGATTCGAGTGAATCACATCGTTTTTGCTTTAATTGTATCTTGTGTAGTACATAAAGATCTAAGCAATTGAACAACTCTCTAACTAGTTAATTTGAGTCATTTGGACTAGTTATGGTGAAGAAGAATATGGTTGATATGAAAGTTATCATTTGGCTAACCATTTGGTTAACTAGTGTTGAACCAACAAATGTACAATTTTGGATACGGTTTCACAAGCCTACAAACATGCAGTACATGTGTGTATAACAAGCTATGTTTTCGATCTAACAGTTGATAAATATTAGCTTGAATCTAATCAGGTTTTCATCTAACGGTGAATATTGAATGCTTTGTTACTAAGCTAACATTGATTGCAAACCCTGATTTGAAAGACTATATAAGGGAGAACTCTTGCAACTGGGAAACCTAATCCCCAAACATTCTGTGTGATACTAGTTTGCTAAGCTAGAGTCGATTCTACTTTAACCTTTGGTTTTCTTCTTCTAAAACCAGGCTAACGACTTAAAGACTTCATTGGGATTGTGAATCCAGGCCGATACTACTTTTATCATAATTGTGTGATCTGATCTTACATCTTCTATCGTACGAGTATAATTGTAATAATTGGCTTGAGATTTCTATCTCCTATAGGCAAGATATAAAAGTAGTCACAAAAACTTCGTCTCATCATTTGTGATTCCTCAATAATCTTCTTCGCTGTGTCGATTAAGTTTATTGTGAGGTGATTGATAAAACAGAGCTGTTCTTCGGGAATATAAGTCTGGTTTTATCAATTGGTTCATGTTCACCTTGATTTATCAAAATATGGAACAAAACTCATAGGTTTATTCGTGGGAGATGAATTTATCTATCATTATAGACTGTTCTCTGTGAAACAGATTTGTTTATTAAAGTCTTCGAATTTGGGTCGTAGAAACTCTTGGTTGTGGGTGAGATCAACTAAGGGAATCAAGTGCGCATTATCCTGCTGGGATCATAGGCGTAGGTGCATAACTGTACCTTGGATCAGTGTGAGATTTTTTGGGGTTCAACTACAGTCCAGACCGAAGTTAGCTTGGAGTAGGCTAGTGTCTGTAGCGGCTTAATATAGTGTATGTTTAATCTGGACTAGGTCCCAGGGTTTTTATGCATTTGCGGTTTCCTTGTTAACAAAATTCTGGTGTCTGTGTTATTTCTTTTCCGCATTATATTTCGTTATATAATTGAAATAATACAGGTTATGCGTTGTTCAATCAATTAGAATATCCGACCTTATTGGTTGTTGATTTAAATTGATTGACACTTGGATATTGGTCTTTGGTACCATCCAAGTTATCTCTCTTTGATTAAGACTCGCAGATTGTTTATGCTTGAGTAAATCAAATTGAGAGATTGAGATAATAACTCCTTGAGATATTTTGTATTGATTGAGTCTGATTGTCCATACATATTGTTAATCAAAATATTAGGTGTGGTTGTTAGACCCCCACTTATTCAATTGGTATCAGAGAAGGCAAACACGTTCAGGACCTTACAAGTATGTGTTTATAGCGATCAAACTCTATGGACAAGAGAAGTAACTATGATAAATGCATTACCAGAAATTAAAATTCTGTCTCGTCTATTAAAGAGAAAGATCCTTCAATCTCAAACATAGATGAACCTCGTGTTCAAACTAGACAGACAGATTATGACATGTGTTGTTCTGATTATATTTTAAAAGAGTCTATTTCTCAAAATAAATGGGAAACAGCTGAAGAGAGTGAGTTGATTCTAAATCTTGTTAGAATCCAAGCTGATAGACTCAATCAGATGAAACAACATGTCAGTGCTCTTCTTGGTATGATAAGAGATTGCAAATCCAAAGAAAATACTGAAGATCATCCTTCATGTATGGCTCTTGATGCAATCCTTAAAAATGATGTGTTGGAAATAGGACATCACTTGAGTAAGCTCTCTATTCAAGAATTCTCTAAGCAGTCCAATACACCAATTACTTCTGCTTCAACTGAAAATGCTCTAGCACCATAAGTAAAAATGAAGTCCCTTCCAATTAAGAAAGATATGTTAGTTTCCCTGATCAAGAAAATTCCACACCATATGGAAGGAAGAAATCTCCTGACGAGAATGTTAATACTAAACTGCCTAATCACTCGTGTGATTAGAAAGTATGTCTCTTTTGCGAAGAAAAAGGTTCTGTTAGACAAAAGAGAAACTCTAAGTTGAATAAAAATTCTCTTGTTCAACTTCAACACACCTTAGACTTAATCCTCAAAGGTGTAACTGACATTCGTATGTCAAAACCCATTGGTTTTCATACGTACCCTGTGTATGTTACCAAGAAGATCAGTTCAATGAGTTTCTCAAATATTCTAAAGCAGAACAAAAGTATTAATAAGAATCATCTAAGGAAAGACCAAGATGTTGTTTCTGAAAATAACATGTCCCTTGATTTGAAAAAAAAATCCAGGAGAAAGAAGGAAAAATGATGATATGAGAAATAACCTGATAAAGATAATTCAAGGCTACAAAGAAATTGTCAACAAGTTGTCATCCTCCTCAAGTCATGTAACAACACAAAAAAATAAAATCTACTTGGCCTTAAACTCGAACCCGACCCATTTGGATGCGAATATAAAATTTATGTAGTGCGCGCGTGCATCATATGCATATAGATATAGTGGGTTCCTGTAATACAATGTGCTTTTTAAATAAATAGATTACCCCGTAACAATACTAGGGTGCTTGATTAGTAGATATATGGAAAAATCTAGATATTCTAAGCATGGATGGCACGTGTCTATCATGAGATCGATTTCATTGTGAACCAAATTTAACGAGACAACTTCTTTCCCCTGTTATTTCCGACACCATCAAAAGCATCAAGGGACTTCTTTTCTGTTGCTAAATTTTGTAAAAGAAGCTGTAGATGTAGAAAATCCTACCACTACATCCAATGATCCATACTACACATAATATGAAGTAACAAGCAAGATAAACCTAAACACAAGATGTACGTGGTTCGGTATGATTACCTACGTCCACGGGGGTAAAGAGATGATCTTATTATTTAATTTAAGATTACAAGGTGAATGCTTCTGTCTTTCTCTCAATACTTTAGGTGTACTCTGTTTTCTTGCTTCTCACTTGCCTTTCACCTCTACATGGTCTTTATTTATAGTTACAGGTGATGATACAACCAGATTACAGTGTGAGGAACAATATCTTCCTTGCTAGTCTTCTCGGGTGATAAGTATTGTCCCCGCCGAGACGCTTAGACGGGACGGGTGGTATCTTCTTCCGATGTCGAGCCGAGTGGCATCTTCTTCCGATGCCAAGACGAGTGGTATCTTCTTCCGATGCCGCTTGCTTGGTGGCGATGATCGATGTCATCCTTGGGGTTTCTGGCCGAGTCTTACTTTGACCAGGTTCTTTTTATCTCTTCACCAACCTTGTCAGGGCATTTATTGTTCTTGTACCCGATGAGAATCACATCAGATATTTTTTTCTCTTTACGTCGACTTCAAGGGAAGCTTCAGTTCCTCTTTTCTCACGCTCAGATTTGGTGGGATAACTCAGTACCTCTCGTCCTACCTCTTCCGCGGTACACCATGGCCTAGGATTGCTCCACCTGTTCCTGTGGATTATTTACACCTACATTTATGACCATTCTTTCACTCATGTGATTGACACGAGGGGAAGAAACCCCCTCGTCTCCCACGTCCTTGGTCATGCCGGGTTTCACGCCGTGCTGTTTCCCACTACGTTTAATCGTGTTGACCTATTTACCGTATCCGCCGGTTGCAATTGATAAGGCTTATAAATCTGACCCTTAAACCCTTGGTTTCTTTTTCACTCTTTTATCAACACTATTTTACCACTCTTTCTTCATTTTTACCAATCCTTCTTCGTCGTCATTAACCATTTTTTTCCGACAAGTTTCTCCTCCTTTCTTTTCGTCATCTCGATTTTTTCCTAGCTTTGCTGCCATATTCCGTCGCCTTTGCCGCTGTAACTTCTGACTTCCGTTGTTTCTTCCCTTTTCTGGTTGTTTATTCAATCTATCAACTTCCATGGCGTCTTCAACTCCTTCCATGATGGAAAAGATGTGCTTGAGTTATATCTTTTCTGACGCAGATGATGTGCCGCTTAATTCACTGTTCGTTGTTGAGAGTCATTCTAAGCATGATCATCGTGCTTTGGATTCCATATTTTTTGGTAATCTTCCTTCCTTTTCATGTAGGACTGACAAGAGATATTCTAAAGATTTGACGGATGAACAAATTATCCATCAATTAATAGATGAATTTTCTCTCCACGATTATGACGTCAGACTCTTGTCAGGCTAGAAAGGTGTTCTAAAAAAGGATGATGTCATGAAGTTTCCACACTCGGATGAGGCGACCATCGTCACCAGGGGTCAATTAGAACTCGGGTTGCGTTTTCCTTTGTATGATCCCAGCCATCCATTTTGGTACGACGCTCTCTCCAAGATCCGTCTGTCCCGTGCTTTGGCCCAATGGAATGGAAACACCTTTCAAATTTTATCCGAGTAGGAGAGGCGCGGTCGAGGAGAGTGTACTCCTTATGCTTGGTCCACCTATGACTCCTCTCAGGTGGGCGACTATACTCCTGCCAGTTTTGTTGCTAATTATCGAAGGGGGACTGCTACAAATGGTGATCTTGCCGGTTTCGCTGCTAGCCCTCATCGCCATAAGACTCTTCCAGAAGGTGTCAAGAATCTTTTGTTGGACGAAGATCCCGAGGGGAAGAGTTCCAATAAACACGCCCTTCATACTAGAGACGCGGCTTGGGAAAGAGTTCCGTTGGTTATTTTTGGTCCTCTTCTGAGCGGCAAGTTTCCTTCTCCGACCGAGTCCTATCCCTTCTGGTGCTTAATGTTGATCGGGTAAGTTGGTTTCTTGATTTTCGATTTAGTTGATCGGCTCGGGTGATTAGTGGGACGATGTTTTAATTTTTGCGTTATACAACCTAAGTCCCAGAGCGTTCCTTCTGAGTCTCTTCATCTTCGGAAGAGGGATAGGGGTTCCATCTCAGGAGCCGAGGAGGAGACATGGAAGGTAACAAATATAATGCTTTCTTATTGCACTACATGTACTTGCCATTATTTGTTGCATTGACTAGTTCTGATATCGGCTCATGTACAGAAGATGAGAACTGATAGAGATGGAGGTGCTTTGCCGAAATATGGTGAGGATCCCTAGGATCGGCTGCCTCTATCCTATTTCCGAAGGAAGTTGCCTCAGAAATTTTTTGATGTTTCATCTACCATTGTAGGTGGGAAGCCTAGTGGAAAAGGAAAGAAGGTGAGAGTTGATGAAGCTTCTTCGAGGAAGGCTATGCCCCAGCAATCAGCTGTCAAAGGTGTTGATCTTGGCGATGGTGTTGTTATTGTATGTTCCGATGATGAGGAAGGTGACGAAGATCTTTTTGGTGAGGATGATAAAATGGTTGTTAAAACAAGAGGTTGTTAATGGTAAAACGGGAGCCGGTGGGGACGCGGAAAAGGTTGTTGGCGGGAGTGTAGACAAGATTGCTACTAAGGGCGAGGTGTCGGGGAACACGCCTCCTATAGTCCCTGCCCCGAGCTCGGGTGGAACTACCTTTTTTACTGTCTCGGGCCCCGTGTGCAACTCCCTAGGGGATCCCATCTCTCCTAAATTTTCCTCGCTCTCTGATGAAGACAAGATCAAGGCCGCCTCGTTGTATGATGCTGGTTTAAAGGACACTTTCGATCATCTAGTAAGTTGTGTTCCTTAGGATACCTATTTGCGATAAGAGATTATTGCTGATACTTCTGATGTTTTCAGGATATCAATCGGGCGTTGCTAAATGCTGATATTCAACGCAGGGAGACCTCCGAGAAAGAGGGCCTTCGTCTCTTATTACAACAGGAGCGTGTGCAGTCCTGAGAGTTGGAGAAGCAGCTGGCCGAGACTCAAGGTATTTGTTTTGATTCCATATATTTATGATTGATTTTGCAGTGCCAATATCCCGAGTTTAGTACTACATTCCTAGCCGAAATTTCTAGTATGGAGGCCAATGCTGCCACGGAGTATCGCTTGTTGAAGAGGGAATTTGATATAGAACGAGGTCATGTTTCAAATTTACAACAAAGGATTGTCAATAAAGATGACAAAATTGATCGACAGGAAGCCGAGATTGAAAGCCTTCGAGCCCAACTATATCGCTACGAGACCTTTGAGTACGTCCTCGAGGAGGTGGATAATCTTAGGGCGAGCTTGTATCGAATCCAAGGTATCGCTGCCGACAAGAAGCTATTGGTCGATAACTTAGAAAGTCAGTGTGGGTGGTTAAGGCTTCAATTCAGATATTTGCACGCGGATCGCCTTCGGATTCTGGGCGAGAAAAATGCTGCCGAAAAGTCCAACCAAGAATCTCTTGAGAATCTTAGAGAGTCCAAGAAAGTTTTTGAAGAATTAGAGTGGCTTCAGGCTCAGTTATCAGGTCTGCAGATAGCACATTTTCGGCAGAAAGCCAAATAGGATGATCATTAAAAATACTTCCCCTCCAATGAAGTCAACGAGGAACGCTATTTAGAACTATCCTCTAAGATATCTTCCCTTGAGTGTAGTTTGTTTGAGTCCGAGGAGATGTTAAGTGCATATTTTGCATATATTTAGTGTATAATCCATGCTAGTATTTGCTATATTTTCTTGCGAATTATTGTATATTACGTTTGTTTTTCTTTATTTGTATTTTGCTAGGTGAATCATCCAAAAGAAGCGAATTGGCACTTAATTATGCAATAAAAGAAGTTAGCCGAAAGCGGAGAAGGGCCAGAGACCAAGTGGAACTCTTTCGAATCTAGGAGTTCTCGTTATCATCTCTAAGATAACGAAAATACGAAGCTAAGGGCGAAAGAACGATCTCATTCCGGCATCGTATGAGGAAGTTATGGGCGAAACTAGAAATTGAGCTTGTCGGTTCTCTGGAACTTACAGTTCAAATAGTTGAACAGATATGTATGAAGGCAGCTACTGTTTTACTAAGGGCAGGTCTTCTGTCCATATTTGGAGCATCATTAAGGGTACCCTGTTTCTGTTAAGGGGATGCCATTTTTAAGAACTACTCAAGGCAGTCAGGCCCTTTACTTCGAGGGAAGGCCGGGAGGAGAATTGAGATGCTATGATGTACTCGGTGGACGGTGATTGTGTAATCTCGAGTTAAAGTTGAACTGCTTCCGTTAACGATGAAGATATATGTGTTGTTGCTCGTGGGCTAGTGATGGTATTCAACTGAGAAGGACTCGACGATGGTGATGCTGGCACGAACGGAAGAAAATTATGTTTGAGTTGGCAGTTATCGAATGATGGCCGTGGCATGTAGAGTCAGGAATGAAGATGGTTGCGATGGATAGTGATTGGCAGCGAAGGAAAACAGTGGTGGTGTTGTACGTAGCCAAACTAATGGAGAAGGTAGAGTTCGAGTTTAATGGCTTTGGTGACGTAGTGGCTGTTGTAATTCTCAGTGATCGATGGGAGAAGTTTGGCTTTGCTGTTGGTGTTAGAAATGATCGAATAGTGATGAATACAGGGAAGTAGCGCCGGTGATCGATAGTGCTGGGAGTTTGTTAACTTTCTGATCTGATGATGAACACTGGAAGATGGTGACTGATGAAATGGCAGTGATATGTTGCTGCCATTGGAAGACGAGTTGGAGTCTGGGTTTGCTAGGATGATGAGTGCCGGCAGTTGTGAAGGTTAATTAGAATGAAGAGAGCAGAGCTGTGATTTTGGTTGGTTAGCAGCGAAGAGAAACGATGGTGCATTGATACTAGAATCTCGAGTTCGAATTCAAAGGGAAGATGAAACAACGAGATTGCGTTACAATGTAATGATGCTTGCTGTTGAGAGGTTGTTGGTTGATCAAATATAAGGAAGTTATATTGGTGGTGGTCAAGGAAATCAGTTGGATGCTGAGCTTGAAAGGATAGAAGAGCTGCAGTTGGTGATCGTGACAGTGACGCTGAGAGGAAGGTACGAGTTTGGGTGTTTCTCGAGCTGGTGGTTCTTTCCAGCAAGGATGATGATGATCAATGGCAGTGGCATGAAGATGGCGATGTTGTGGTGTTGGAATGATGGCAGCAAGGGCGAGAGTTCATAGAAGAAAAATGGAAAGAGTTAAAACATTCAGCAGGAGTTGCGTCTTGAAAGTCTAGGCCGTATATTTAGAGAAGAAAATTGAAAAGATACAGGAGAGTTTTCGGCTGGGAAGTTTTAGTCGGAAAACTGTAGAGAAAATAAGATAAAACATACAGGAGAACTTACGGCAGGAATTACCTGGCCGTGATAAAAAAAAGATGAAATAAGTTGTCAGTTCTACATGACTGACAAGCTAATGACAAGTTGGGCTGGGCTTTACAGACGTCTTGCAAGGGCCCATGCGGCTGTTTTTGAGAAACTCTTGTACCCGGACAGACCTTGGCTGTGACTTAGTTTGGAAATTTGGTGAAGTTTGGCAACCTGTTTGGCACGGGAATCGAGACACGGGCACTTTTACTCTTGGACATCTATATAAGAGACACTTCTTGACCTAAATATATATCACATATTATATCATATCTCTACATCTCATAATACTTTGTTCTTCATTAAAAATCTAGGGTTTACCCCTTTAGGGGGAAACCGGGTAATTGTGTATTCATGAGAGGCTAAACTTTGTTGATTGAGGATGAATTCAATGTTCTAGCGTGAAGCTCTATTATTATACAAGTTTTTTCGGAGTTTTAATCATCTTATCGTTTGTCTTTACCATATTTGATCTTTATGAGTGATTATTGGATTGATTTGGAGTGCACGCTAGATTGATCTATTAATTGTTCTATTGCTAGTATTGGGTTAGGAGATAAGTAATCGTCGAATAATTCAAACACAAGTAGAAATCGCGATACCTTGCAGAGGGATTCTGTGGAGCAATTATGAGTGAAGATAACACCAGCAAGTGGACCTTGAGCTAAGATTTTAACTACTGGGATTAACCTAATTCACAAATCCTAAAGCGTTCGATTGAATTACACCTTGAGTGAGCTACTACTTGGTGGTTCGTTGAATAGAATCTGGTATTGGAGATCTTTCGTATCCGTGGTAAAAGGAGTTTTGGGGATAGCACTGAGCTAGCTGCTATTCTACGGTCGGTGATATATGATTATTACGAAAGGTAAACGAGTATACTATGCAAGTCAACATTTGGTAACGGTGAATGACTCCTAATCATCTTTTCATCTTATTGTTTATTATTATTTTAATTATAATCAAACCAATCCCCCTTGTCTTTTATTATTTTGCTGAATTAAATAACATATCAATTACACTGCTCTTCGTGGGAACGATCTCTTACTACCGCTATATTACCAGTTAATTAGTGGGAAATATCTTAATTAATTTGTTGTGGTTACGACACGCATCAGGAGACTGTTAGAGTAGTTATTCCTTTTGCTTCAAGGTGGTGTCTTGTGCATTGTGTTTTTATTGTTCTTGTTCTGATGTTGTCGTTGTGTTACTAACTATTCTTGTGCTTTGACAGCTGAGCAAAGGAGGGTGAGACCGTTGGAAGAAGAGAATTCTCGATTGAAGGAGAGGGAGACACAGTTACTGGCGAGGGAAGCCCAATTACTCGGGAAAGTGGCCACTGCTGATGCGTCTTCGGCGCAATTGACACTGGACCTTGCTACTAAGAATGCTAGATTTAATGATGAGTTTATTACCAGGGTCAAAGCGGGTGTAAAGATGGTTTTTGACAAGAAGCGGGCCGATGCTGCTGCCAAGAAGGTGGGTCTGGGATCGGATACTCCCAAGGAGTGATCTTATCTTTTGTATTGATGTGTCGCTATTATGCCCTTTGCATTGGGTTGTAATCCGCTTGAACACCTTTATTTTCACATACATTTTCTATTAAGGGGTGTTGCGTCGCCAATTCGGTTGTCTTGACTGCTTTCTGATATTGTTGTTTATGTTGATGCTCTTGCTTATGATGTGCCAGTAACATGTGGTTGTTATTTTTATGGCTAATTTATGTTTATCTGCATAAAAATGAGTAGATCAGTTAAGGTAAACTCCGTTTCTGTCGAACACACTCAACAGGGAGGGTCATTGGGCCCAATGCCATGTCCCGATTGAGGTATCTCATCACCTTTTTTTAAAATATAGTTGTAGGGTACTTGGTACGTCCTAAGTTCTATGGGATCGATATCCCAAGAAGTTATCAATTAACTATCTTGGGCAAGTGATTCCGTCCACTTGCGAGGGGAGCAATGTTGTATGCTCGACTATCGAGTATTCATGCCTCGACAATCGTCCACTGGTTTCCAACCACCGGGGCCCTAGGGCTACCTCGGCACTTGCACATTGTCGTCGCCCTGAGTTTGAATAACCCGTCTTAATATAAGTCGCCCCGGCACTTGCACAGTGCCATCGCCCCGGGTTCGAAATGACCATTCAAGTGTAAGCCGCCCCGACACTTGCACAATGCCATCGTCTCGGGTTCGAAACGGCCATTTAGACGCAATTTCCATATTTCCAACCCCGTGTGGCCTTTTAAGGAAATAGATGACAAGATATCATACCTGCTCTCATGGTGATATAGTTTTAGTCGGATAGCATTCCATGGTCGTGGTTCGGGTATTCCATCTGGTTTTAGTATCTTGTATGCTCCTTCACCGACCTTATCGACAGTAGTATATGGTCCGCCCCATCGTGTTGCTAGTTTTCCGCATTTTTTATCATGCTCATAGCTAGGTAGGTCCTTTAGTACCAATTATCATGGCTGGAATTCCCTTGGTCGAACCTGCTTGTTATACTCTCGTTGTACTCGCCGCTGGTAATTTTTTATCTTTTGTAGGGCCATTTATCTTGTGTATTCTAGGTCGTCGAGCTTGGCCAAGATAAGATCTTCAGAGATGTTTCATCTCCATGCCTCGGTCCTTGTCGTTGGTATCATCGCCTCAGTTAGAAGGATAGCTTCGGTCCCATATGTTAACATGAAAGGCGATAATCCGGTTGCGTCTCTGTGAGTTTTTCTGTAGGCCCACAAAACTTTACAGAGATCCTCGCACCATTTTCCATACTCTCCATCAAGTTTCTTATTTAGGTTATCGGCGATGGTTTTGTTTGTGATCTCAGCTTGCCCATTACTCTAAAGGTAAAGGGGTGTGGACTTGCTCTTTTGAATATTGTAGGTGTTGAATATCAAGTCTATATTTTTGCCATGTAGCTGTTTTCCATTGTCCGAGACGATTGCCGCTGGTATTCCAAAACAACAGATGATGTGCTCCCAGATAAAGCGAAAAATATCTCTGTCCCGAATGTATTTTAATGGTGCGGCCTCTGCCCACTTAGTAAAGTAGTCAGTAGCCACTATTAAGTATTTTCTCTGCCCCGATCCTACATGCAATGGTCTCATAATGTCGATCCCCCATTTGACGAAAGGACAAGGTCTGATCACTGAGTTTAACATTACCACTGGTGCGTGTATTTTCTTTCTGAACTTCTGGCATTTTTCGCAGATGAGCGCCATATGATTTGCATCCTCATTCATGTAAGGCCAGAAATACCCCATAGTCTTGGCTCGAGCCGCCAGACTACGGCCCGAGCTGTGGTTACCCGTTGCCCCATAATGTAACTCGTTCAGAATTGTGTGCCCCTATTATTTGCTTAAGTATCTTAAAAATGGCCCTAGATATGATTTTCTGTATAGAATGCCATCTCGGAGTTCATATGCAGATGTTTTGCTTTTGATTTTGTTGATCTCGGGTCGCCCTTCGGGAAGTTCTCCTGTCTCCAAATATTTGTGAATGTGTTTTCTCCAATCATCGGCTTTATACTGATCGGTTATGGTTACTGCTAGACATGCGCTGGTTCCCACTGTCCCGGGTACCGATGGAATTAAGGTTTTCATAATTCTGATGCCTTCAACACTTGTGTCGGTTAACATGGAGGCGATGTATGCCAGAGAATCCGAGTGGTGATTATCCTTCCTGCAGATATGTCGAAATTTGATGTTTGGTATCTGGCCGATGTAAATTTGAGCGAGTTCCCAATATTTTTGTAGCAAGGGATCATGTATAGCGTACTTCCTACTAATCTGTCTGATGACTAGATGGGAGTCACTTGTTAGTCTTACGTCTTGTATCCCCATATTCACTATCAAGCGCAGAGCGTGTATCACAGCTTCGTATTCTGCGACGTTATTTCTTGCCTTAAATTCTAGCCTAAACGAGTGGACCATCTTTTTTCCCTTTGGCGTAGTGAAGACCAATCCAAGGCTCGGCCCATCTTTATTGGAGGATCGATCCACAAAAACCTCACATCGCATCGGGATACAAGTCTCGAGTAAGTCGGATGGATCCTCTTGGTCCTCCTCCATTCCGGGGATGTCTTATACTTCATCTTCGTCGCTTAAAGGAAAGTCAGCCACTGCCTGCGCTTTTACTGCTGTTCTCATCTCGTAGAAAATGTTGAACTGCTTGATTTGTGCGCTCCACTTGGAGATCCGTCCCGACCTGGATGCATTTTCGAGTACTGCTGTTATGGAGGACTTCGTAAGTACCCGAATTCTATGATTTTGGAAATACGTCCGAAGTTTTTGTGTTGCAAATACCAAGGCTAGTATCAGCTGCTCGATTCTGGTATAGGTCTTCTCTGCTGGGTTCATGGTTTTGCTTATGAAATATACCGGCTTTTCTTCTCCTCCTACGTTCTTGACTAAGATGGAACTGATGGCATAGCTGGTCTCCCCGAGATATAGGGTTAGAAGTTCCTCGGTCTTGGGTCTTTGCAATACTGGCAGGACCGCGAGATGCTGCTTAATTTTTTGAAAAGCCTCTTCACACTCCTCGGTCCATTTGAACTTTTCTCCTTTTCTCAGCGTCCCAAAGAAGTCCTTGCACTTGTCAGATGATCGAGAAATAAATCTCCCCAAGGATGCCAAGTTCCCGTTTAACCGTTGTATATCTTTGATCATTTCAGGTGATGTCATTTCTACGACGGCTCTAATCTTATCTGGATCTGCTTCAATACCTTTGTCAGTAAATATGTATCCTAGGAACTTACTCGAGGTAACCCAAAAAGTACACTTAGCTGGGTTCACCCTCATCTTGTATCTTCTCATGGTTTGAAATATCTCCTTCAGGTTGTCGATATGGTTGGAGGCCACCTTGCTCTTGACCAGCATGTCGTCCACATACACCTCAATGGTGTTGTGTATCTTGTCTTCAAACATATCTTCCACTAGTCTTTGATAGGTGGCGCCTGCGTTTCTTAGCCCAAATGGCATTTTGGTATAGCAGTATAACCCTCTGGGTGTGAAGAAAGATTGTGCTCTTAGTCCTCGGGGGCTAGGGGGATCTAATTGTACCCCGAGTACCCATCCATGAGTGTTATCGCTTTGTACCCAACTATGGATTCCACCAGATGATCAATGTTGGGGAGTGGGAAGCTATCTTTCGGGCAGTCTTTGTTTAAGTCGTTAAAGTCGATGCAGACCCTAACCCCTCAATTCCTTTTAGGGACTATCACCATGTTAGATATCCATTGCGGATATTGAGCCTTTCAAATGATCCCCGCCACTTGTAGCTTCTTTAACTCGGCTTCCACCACTACTTGTAGCTCGGGTGCGATTCTCCTCATATTTTGTCGAATTGGCTTGAACTTGGGATCTATCCTAGGGTGATGTGAGCATACTTCTGGGTCAATTCCCTCCATATCATGCATTTTCCAGGAGAATACGTCCATGTGTTCTTTTAAAAGAGTTATCAACTGCTGTGTTTGCTCATCCGTCAATAGTGTCCCAATTCTCACCATTTTAGGTTCTTCCTCGGTACCTAAATTGATTTTTCGGGTAGATTCTAAGGAAGATAAGCTGGATTTCGGCTCGTCGACTGTCGTCGGCTCCTTTGATTGCTATAAGATCTCGTTCTCGCCCGCTTTGTAGGTTGTGATGGCTTGTGATATCACCTTTTCTAGTTCTTCTCCCGCTTTTATCTCCTTAGCTTTGTTCTTTTCTTGGCGTTTTCTCGACCGTCTCTCTTCATTCTGTTGGATATCTATCTGCACGCATTGTCGTGCTTCCTGGGGGTCTCCCAACACCTCTACTACTCCGAGGTAAGACATGAACCGCAGTCTTTGGTGGTATTCCGATGCTACTCCTTTGATTCCTGTGATCCAGGGTCTACCAATGATCGCCTCGTAAGGTGACACGACATCGACCACACATAAGGTGGTGAGTGTGTCAAAATACCCCTCTCCATCCGAGACTCTGAGGGTGAGTTCTCCCTTTGGTACCGTCACCGTACCGTTGAAGCCGTAGATTAGATAGGTTGACAGGATTAAGATGTCATCATATAACTCCATTTTTTTGATGCTATCGTAGAAAAGGATCTCGACAGAACTCCCGTTGTCCATTAGTATTCTTTTGACACCCCACTCTTCAATAAGTAAAGTTACCACTAGGGGGTCTCATGGGCTTGACCATTTGACGGGACGTCTTTCGATGAAAAAGTGATCGGCTGCATCATCCAAGGTTCTATGGGCAGGGTTTTAGCCACACTGAAGATTTCCTTTCCCGCTCGATCTCTTTTATGAATCCTTGAAGTGATACATGTACCCAGATCGAACCCTTGAGTTACCGAGTGCGAGATAGTGTTGCAGGCGAAGTGGGTGCCACGATTGATTCTTATTTGATGCACTGGAGCGTCGGGTTGAACGGGTATCGGCGATATCTTGACAAAATATCGCAAGTACCCATCTCGGATCAAATGCTGGACGATGTCTTTTACATTCCAAAAATCATTAGTCGAATGGCCTCGATACTGATGGTAATGACAAAACTCGGGATGGTTCCTTGTTTCAGCATATTGGATTCCCCTTTTCTTTGGGTATCTGATATCGTTTCTCTTTTCTACTTCCTTGAATATTTCTTCCAATGGTGCATTTAGTGGAGTGTAAGTTCTAGGTTCACGGCGAGGCTTCTTTCCTTTCTCGACACAACCTTTCTTGTTTGATCCTTGATATGGTGTGCTCGGCCGTTTTTCTAATCGCTTTGGATCTTCTCGTGGAATCGCCTCTACTGCGGTGCTCGCTTCTTGTATTCCCCTATCATGTGCTCCTTCCTATATTTCTACTAGGGCGATGTAGTGTTCTTGCATCTTCCTGATTTCCCTTAACGTTTGTGGTTTCTCGGTGTACATTGCTATCCAAATAGGTTCTGACTTTCCCAATGAATTTTCGAACCCGAAGATCGACAAGTACCTTCCCGATGTCGGTGCACAGCTTTCTCCACCTTTCAGTTAGAGACCGCAAGAGTTCCCTAAATCTCCGTGCTAGTGAGAAGAGCTTATTGATCCTAGGTCGTGCAATATTATTTTGCATGTAAGTTTCCAGGAAGGTTTCTACCAAGACAGCATAATTGACGATGGACTCATCGGGCAAAGTGTAAAACCAGTTCTTCGCCTCGCCTTCCAGGATCACCGGAAATAATTTGCACATGACCACATCGTAATTTGTCCATTGTAATAACGACATGATGTACATTTTGACGTGTTCTCCTGCGTCACAGGTGCCGTCAAACCTGGATGGGAAGGTCGGTAATGTACACTTTGGTGGGAACGGGGTTCGTTCCAGCTCCTTAGTAAATGGTGTTTTTTGTGCTTCTCTAATAACTTTTGCTAACTTGTCATCCTCACCATTCCCTACCAGCTTCTTGACCATATGCTCAAGTTGCTTGAGTTTCCGCTTGGTTTCCGCGTCCGATCTCTCGTTCGTCGCTTCTTCCTCGGTTGAGGAGTCCTCGGGTAGGCCAAACCCTCTCCTCAAGAGATTAGGGTCGGGCACACGTTCTCGGTTCAGGGATGGAGTTGGAATGTGTCTTGAATGGGTGTGATTGATAGAAGCGCCTCGGCTCGACGATCCTCGTGATCCGGCTCTCTGATTATGGAGCTGGTAGTTTTCATGCTCTAAGGCTAGATTCCTTCTTCACAGCTCTCCCATAAGATCTTACTTCCTTATTTGGCTCGCTAAGATCGCAAGTAACATCGGGTCAGTGCTCTCATGGCTAGAGTGGCCATTTACTTGGTTTCCTGCCGCATTAAGGGGTGAAGCTGATGGTCCTGTTGGAGGGATAGCAGGGGGAATAATTGGATCTACGGGAGGATCGATTTTTATTGGTGGAATATCTCGGGTAAGGTTGCCCATTACCAAGCGCACTTGTCTAAGCCTTTCTCCTTCTTGTTCTAGTGCACTTTGATACTCCATACGTTTCCTTTATCGCCTCCGTTCTTCCTGCATCATTTGCACTTCCTCGCCTTCCTCAGTATCTGATGCAGTCCTTCCATCTTCCATATCCCTCTGCCTCATTTGGCTCGGGTTAATCCCCAGGGTTCTTAGTGGGAGATCATCATCTCGACCTAGATCTATTTATTCTTCGATAGTTGCCATGCCTCCGCCCGGTGCCTGAGATTCGCCCTGCTGGTTTTGTCTGCTACTCGTTTGTCGGGAATTTGTTATTCCTTCTTGTACACTGAATCCCGCTATTTCCCGGTTTCTCAGAATCTTACCTGTCTTGGAAGTGCTCGCCATCGCCTTACGTATAAATTGTGTTCCTCGGCTCGCCCGTCCCTAGATACGTCAACAAAGTACACAGCACTTACTTCGAACTGTTTGCGAAAAGGTTAAGGAAGAAGTACACCATCTCTGCTACTCAGAGAGGAAAAGTTATTTATAGTACAATTCCCTTTACACTACCGTGCTGATCTCAGCAAAACAAGTGATTTTTTTCTAAAAGGGGCAAACTTTCAAAAGTTGTTTCGACACGTCACTTTCGGTACTTTCCCTATGCATTAATCATTGTTTGTCCTAACATTCTTGGTGCCAGAAATCATTAACCATCTGTACGCTGGGTCGGAAGATTTCTTTCTTGCTATGGTTGATAACAACGACGACCTTCACCGGTTATTTCGCCATCGATTCACCTATGCAAGTTACCGGAATAAGATTCCGCGACTTTTTCCTCAGAACTCCTCAAGGAAAGCTTTACCATGGGATTCTTTTGATTTTATATTAACGCTATGAGGCTCTTTATGTAGGTTGAACGAAGTACTCACTATACCCCTTTTATCCGTAGATTTCGGAAATCCTTGACTCGATGACTTCGAGTTAGTCTTGCCTCTACTACTATTGTGTTTCCTCCACTTTCAAAGAAAATTTAACCGGCGAAATAATGTTTCAGTCTAGCTTCTACCGAGTATCAAATATGACATGTCCGGGAGCTTTGAAGCATTATGACGGTTCATTTCCACCGTTTGGATTGAAGTATAACCTATCAGATTTCGGACTCGACACTCTAGTTGAGGTTGCTTTTAAAAGTTTTGACGTTCATAGAACATTTCCGACGTGATTAACAAAGTTTTTTTATAGAAGAAACTTAATCGCAACATAAGACGATCAACCTAGTTTTCTCGACAGCACACAATTAACTCAAAAAGACGATTAATCCGATTTTCTTCTCAAATTAAATTTTGTGGGCTCTTTAATCGATTCTGCAAGAAAATCAAATGTAAAGAAAATGACACTTTTAGAAAAAAAAAAGAAAAAGAAAAAGAAAAAAAGAGCTTTAGACGACAAATCTAGAGATCAAAGGAAAGCTTTAGACGAAAAATCTAGAGATCAATGCGTTCCAACCATTAGAGTCTTTCGCTTAGCATCAACTATCATCAATGGATGTTTTTAGGAGATGTCGAATCTCTCTTTCAATGGCGTTTAGGCAAGGTATCTAAAAGATGTTACACGTTCCCCTTAGTTGGTGCCAGAATGTAGATGTAGAAATTCTACCACTACATCCAATGATCCATACTACACATAATATGAAGTAACAAGCAAGATAAACCTAAGAACACAAGATGTACGTGGTTCGGTATGATTACCTACGTCCACGGGGTAAAGAGATGATCTTATTATTTAATTTAAGATTACAAGGTGAATGCTTCTGTATTTCTCTCAATACTTTAGGTGTACTCTCTTTCCTTGCTTCTCACTTGCCTTTCACCTCTCTACATGGTCTTTATTAATAGTTACAGGTGATGACACAACTAGATTACAGTGTGAGGAACAATATATCTTCCTTGCTAGTCTTCTCGGGTGATAAGTATCGTCCCCGCCGAGACGCTTAGATGGGACGGGTGGTATCTTCTTCCGATGTCGAGCCGAGTGGCATCTTCTTACGATGCCGAGCCGAGTGGTACCTTCTTTCGATGCCGCTTGCTTGGTGGTGATGATCGATGTCGTCCTGGGGGTTCCTGGCCGAGTCTTAATTTGACCAGGTTCTTTTTATCTCTTCACCAACCTTGTCAGGGCATTTATTGTTCTTGTACCCGATGAGCATCACATCATAGCTTTTTCTCTCTTTACGTCCACTTCAATGGAAGCTTCAGTTTCTCTTTTCTCGTGCTCAGATTTGGTGGGATAACTCAGTACTTCTTGTCCTACCTCTTCCGCGGTACACCATGGCCTAGGATTTCTCCACCTGTCCCTGTGGATTATTTACACCTACAGAAGCAAAATGAAATAAACCCAAAACCCGAAATTGAGCTCTCTCTTCTTGCTCTTTCCGTTTTCTTGACTCTGGAAATAAGATTGAAACTGAGAGAAGAAAATTTTGATTCTCTCTTGGGTTGTGCTTCGCTTGGTCTGAATCAGCAGTACATGTAGGGGGTTTTCTTTCCCTTGAATTTCTTGTTTTACTTGTACTAATTAAACTGAATTGGTGAATTAATTGAACTCGTTTTTCCTGGTTTTCTATGATTCTATGAAATTCACTAAATGGGTGTTTGGTTATCATCTTGCATTATGCTAACTTCATTTGTCTTAATAACCTTACTTGAATATGCCGAGGGAGCATGATTTCGTGATTTCTGTTTGACAGTCCTTGCTACTGTAAAGTGGGTTTTATGATGCCATCTCGTTTTATGAGATTTGGAACTGTGATTACCCTCAAATATCTGCATTTTGATTTTCCTAAGAATTTATAAGGTTCTAAAAACACCCAAGTTCTGATTTTTATCTTAAACAAGTTTTATAGTTTTGTATCAAAAGTAGCATATTACTTGTTTGTAAAAATGATTAGATGAGCTACGTTTTTGAGACATGCAATGCAACATGAATTGACCTTGTTCTTTTTGTTGAATCCTAATATTTTGTTTTCCTGAAATTGATATCCAAATCTCTCTTCAACTATGATGTTTATGATTGATTGTTGAGAAATTAAACAAGCCTTTCATATTGTTGATTTAACTCCATCGATAGTCGAAAATGAAATTTTAAAGTGTTTCTTTCCTGTTTATCTGAGACTTTTCGACTCAGCTATATACCATATTTCCTTTGGTTATCATTTTTATGTTGAATATAGCTTTCTCATCTTTTAATGATATCAAACTTGCTGCATTCCATTGCATAATGAATTTTGTACGATTTTTTTGATCATAAACTATCGAAACTGCAGTTTTTTGAAAAATGTGGCTCCTGTCCTATTTTGAAGAGTGTTTTCAACAAAGCTATGAACCTTACCGTATCTTATTATAATTTTTATGCAAAAGGGTGGCTTCTCAGCTTTCCAACGAGCCATAGTTTGTTCAATTTTGTCGCCTAAGGAATCTTGTACAGATTTTTGATCATAGACCAACGAAGCTGCAATTTCCAGGATTTTTATTTAGCATTTATGTGCTTCTCTTGTTTGCTTCAATATAATATTTCATGGGATTTCTTTATCTTTATTATTATCTTGAGCTATAACTTAATATTTGAATCCTCCATACTAAAATGATTCCCGCTACCACATTTTTGAAATGGACCTCCACTGGTTTTGCATTAATCTTGTTTAGGAATATCTCTGTTACTTGCACATATAATTTTCAAACCAAATGAAAGAATGGGTTGTGTTGCTACTTGATTTTGAACTGTTTTCTCTTCCTGTTCCTCTCGGCAGCCAAGGATGGGTTAGCTTTTGCTACATTTTGAAAATGTAAGAATTCTTCACAGTTTTGCAAGACTTGCGAGAAATGCTTTACTTTTTTTGCATACTGGTTGGTAGCTTTATTACCTATCTTTTTCAGTTATTGGATTTCTTCCATTGATAGTATTTATCGTGTTTCCTGGTAAGTGATTCTCGCTCTCATAAAAAAAAATGTGATTTCTGCCAGTGCATTTGTGTAAGCTTGTAGTTATAAATTCGCGAGGTTTCCATAACTTTGTTTGTGGAGATTTCCTTAATGACGACTGATTTGATACGGAAACTAGTGGGCTCTACTTTAGGAACGTCGGGCCTAAGTGGCACCCCACCACCTCGGTGGCAACCCGGAAAATCATTGCGGCAACGATGGATGGTAACCAGAACTACCCTGACGGTGACACTGGCCATGATAATAGTAGAGTATCTTTATCTGTGGCTCATAATATTGTTTATGATCTACATTTGCTTAAGATTTACATTTTTAAATTTTTACATTGATCTAGCTACTGCTCATTGTCGTGGCCTTTATAATTTCGCGCTGGTATTATGTTTTCATCGTTATACCCTCTACTGGGCATTCTCTCATCCTGTTTTGTTTTATTTCCCCCCCACAAAGCAAGAAGAGAAGTTGCAGCAGTAAGCCGGGAAGAGCTTACAGAAGCCTTTTAGCGCTTCAAATGTTAGTATATTTTTGAGCTTATGATATTGTATATCACGGGGATAGTTTGGGGTAGTTTTCTATCGGTATTTAACTTAATCTTTTCTTAATTTTTCTGTGTAAATAAATAAGGTATGGTCTGAAATATAAGGTCTGGTTTTGGGCATGTATTTATATACTGCATACATAATATTCTTTTGTGATCGTGTGTCGGCATGTCTCAATTTATGGAACTCCTTTTTACTTGAACCTTAATGTACTAGCAGGTCCCCATTTGCATATTTGTATCTATTTGGATCACCACTCATGTGTACTTAATTTTTTAGTAGTTATATGTGTTGGAATATCAGCCTTTAAACATGCTTGCATATACCATATTACTAAGAATCCTTTGGACAATCAAACAAGTCACAACATATGCTGATATATATAGAAAACTTTATGCTTAGGATTACATGTGCTACATCTTGAAACAACTACATGATAATTGAATAGAAAGAACATGCTTTATGCTTAACTTTATCATGTTCAGATATAACTACTTGAAGCTAAAACTAGTTGTATACTTAGTTTGAGATATTCTTCAAGTGAATAAAATAGGAGATTATAGGGTAAAGATATACCTGACTTTTCCCTGATAAGTATAGACAATCAACAACAGTTAGTACCTTAGATAAAATCCTTAAGATAAGGCTTTTCATCCACTTCTATGTCCTTTAACTTCTAATGGCATAAATTACTTTAAATAAGGCTAGAAGGGAGTCCACCTCTAACTGCATAGATATGTGTCACCTACTCAGCCATCATGAGGTGGATACATATCCCTTAACTTCAAATAAAAAACTTGCATGCCACTTAATGGATTAACTTGATGTACTATAGCCTTATGTACAATCCCCACAAAACAGTAAAAGTCTTGCCTTTAGTACATGATCTAAACATTAAACACACACTTGATTAAGATTAGACTAATCTGGTTTTATCAAACTAAACATGATTAGTTGCTAAACCATAAAAAAGTCTAACATCTCCCACTTGGTTAAGCAACAAATCATTTTTTATTGTATTTAAAAAACATTTAGCAAAAGACCTTTCGGATTAGAAACAGAAAACGACTACAGGTGGCCACCCATTTTGGAAGACGGAGAATCTTAATCAATGTGCATATTATCATGTATAACTAAATGCTTAGATCAAATGGAACGCTATTGTTGGACCATAGATACACGAACACCACTTATAGGATGCACTGGCCATTTCCATAATCACGACAATAGACATGCCATTATCCTTAAGCTAAATTTATGGGCATACATAGTTCCAGGATGTCTACAAACTTAGGTTTCACATTAATCTAAGCCTTATGCTTAATGACCAGGACAACTTTCGATCTCAAAGAGATCCAATTTACCTACAATGTCTGATAATGAGTTTCACCTTATACCCAAACTGGTCATACTACTTAAGAATTTAAATGTATCGTATCGAAAGAGATCCAACATATCTCACTAAAGGAAATTACGCTAGCACAAACACATTGTATTGCAAACATTATGTATATATGCTCCCACTGAACTGTACATAGTAGCAAAAAGAACTTTTCTCCCACTGAACTTTATAATGTAACATTATGAGTGAGCTAACAACATGGAAATGGCTGACCTTAACATGCATACAATAACCTTATAGAACTAATTTACAAACAAAACATGTTTGCCTACTATATTTCACAAGCAAAATGACAACACAAGGCAAACAGCAAACAAACACATCCAAAACACACAACCATAGACTTGCTAGATTATTAAACCACTAGTTACTTCTTTTCAACAACTTCTATTTTGACCCTTTTCAGCCATCGTTGATACTTCAAGCAGTTATTCTTGATATGACCCTTCTTCTTACAAAATAAACATGTATAAGAGCTATGTGAACCTTGCTTTTCTTCTCATACACCATCCTCTTTATCTGCTCATGTTGATGCTTTTCCTATTGATGTTGATACTTTGAAGTCCTTCTTAGTATGACCTAGTGCAGCCGAATGATGCATTGAATGTGCATACTCTGTTGTTTCACGTCGATGCCTATCTTCCTCTTGTACACAGTGAGTAATTAGTTCATTCAAATCCCACTTCCTATCACAGGTGTTGTAGTTGATTTAAATGCTTCAAACTATTTTGGAAGAGAATTTATTGCTTGCTGCACCATATAGTCATCAGATAGAAACATGTATAGGTTACGAAGTTTATAGATCAGTTCTTCCATTTGAAGTATATGCTCTCTGATACTGCTTTGCCCATCGTACTTCATTGAAGATAATCGACTTAAGTGAGTATTGACCAAAGACTTTGTAGACCCCATAAAATTCTTCTCAATCACCTCAATCAGTTATGTAGCCGTGTCTTTAATAGGGATTCTTCCTCGGATAGCATCAGTTATATCCCCTTGAATGATTAGAATAGACATTCTGTTTTCTTTTTACTACTTGAGATATGCATTCTTTTGAGCATTTGTAGACTCATCTATAATTTCTGCCATTTCTGGTTCCCGTAAAGCTATATCGAAATTCCAACACCCTAGAACTATATCAACTTGCGACTTTTACTTTAAGTAATTTGAGCCACTTAAAGGCTTGATACCAGCCATAGCAATCTGAACTTGGGAAGGATTCATAACTCAACACAAAACAAAATTCTTTATTTAACTTTAAGTACCAAAGCAAGCATAAACTTTATAAAGACTCGTTATTGTCGTCGCTTCACCTTTGGGTAAAGTTATTACATATCGAATTCCCCTAAAATGAAGTTCAAGACTAATCTACTTATATAAAGTAAGTAAAGGATATGTTAAACCTTTGGGTTCATTAGAAATGTCACTTAATAGATATGAACAAATCATCTTGTCCATTAAAGATAACATCTGCATGATTAACCTTTGGGTTTAGGCATACAGAATGAGATCCAAAATGCAACTATATGCAGTCCTTCTTCATACAGAAACATTCACTTTGTGTCATATCAAAGTAATCACTTTGGCAAAACTTATCAAGTAACAAAGATGCATAAGGACTACTGCTGCGTATAACACTTTACAACTTCATTTCAGGCCAACACATGATCAACAAATAACATATTCATGGTACTAACAGATTCAACATCAACACACCATGATTGAACATATGGGATGCTGAAAACTTCATGTCAAACAAAACAAGTATATGAAATCATATGTAGAACACAACTTAAACCTATGGCTCTGATACCAATGTTGGAAAATCAGCCTTTAAACATGCTTGCATATACCATATTACTAAGAATCCTTTGGACAATCATACAAGTCATAACATATGCTGATATATATAGAAAACTTTATGCTTAGGATTACATGTGCTACATCTTGAAACAACTACATGATCATTGAATAGAAAGAACATGCTTTATGCTTAACTTTATCATGTTCAGATATAACTACTTGAAGCTAAAACTAGTTGTATGCTTAGTATGAGATATTCTTCAAGTGTATAAAATAGGAGATTATAGGGTAAATATATACCTGACGTTTCCCTGATAAGTATAGACAATAAACAACAATTGGTACCTTAGATAAAATCCTTAAGAGGAAGGTTTTTCATCCAATTATATGTCCTTAAACTTCTAATGGCAGAAATTACTTTAAATAAGGCTAGAAAGGAGTCCACCTCCAACTGCATAGACATGTGTCACCTACTCAGCAATCATGAGGTGGAGACACATCCCTTAACTTCAAATAAAAAACTTGCATGCCACTTAATGGATTAACTTGATGTACTATATCCTTATGTACAATCCCCACAAAACAGTAAAATTATTTCCTTTAGTACATGATATAAACATTAAACACACACTTGATTAAGATTAGACTAATCCGGTTTTATCTAACTAAACATGATTAGTTTCTAAACCATAAAAAAGTCTAACAATATGAACATAGATGATGATGGGAAATATTGTGTATTGAATGTCATTTTAAGCAAATGGTGTACTTGGATTTTACTGTGTAAGCATTATGTTTTCCATGATTCACTTTGGGTTCATACTTGTGCACATGTTCCTTTATAAATTTTATATATTTTAAATTAGTACTACTACCCACTTGGAACTTCTTTACTGGCAGGTCTTAGTTTACATACCACTATCTATAATTGTTCTTTTGTTTTCAAATTTATCGGCAAATGTAGGTCAAGTAGTATAGAACATTTTGTCTTTTAACTACGGTGTACTTCGCACATATACACTACCTTATAGTCATTTGGATCTTGTTTAAAACTTTAAACTAATTTTATAAGTTCACTTGTTTACGAATTTCATCTGGCTAGTTAAGAACATTTTCTCTTTACATTTCATTTCATGATCAAAAAACTGATTTTTGTAAAATGTCTAGTATGATGGTATATATGTGTTTTCGATCCATCTTTGGTAGTACCCACAATATTAAAGCATTGTAAGGATATTTTCTGTTCTTTCACGTTGTTGGAGCTATAACCATTGAACTTTCATCTCTTGTTTCTATTTTTTGTTTCTTGGCCTTGAAAATTTTATTGTTGCTGAGTTTATAAAATGAATGATTATTATTACATTTCATCTTTATGTTATTTTTATTTTTCTTTTCTTCTTCGAGTGACAGACATGGGGGTTTGGCCTTGCTGGGCGGGTTGAAATCCAATCCGGCGGAAGCCAAAATTCACCTGTCTGTTACAAGTCAAAACTCTTCTGGTAAGAATTCAAACTATGTCTCATATTTTGATGACAGTAAGTTTTATGATAATTTCTCAAATCAAAAGGGATCCCTCTCACAATTCAGGAGGAAAAAGAGACTTGATCATAAACACAGTTCCTTGAATGAGCTCAAAGCTTAGATTTGTGCTAATTAATCACAAGCTAGGAACTTGCTCATAAAAAATCCTGTTGAGAAAGATGTGTAAAAATCAGGTGTACTTTGGAAATTTTCATTTTTCCTAGTTGAGCTCTTCTCTTATCGTTTATAGCTAAACTAGTGTCAGCAGACAATATTGCTTAAAAGTATCTGCAATGTGTTTTATTGTTTTTCTGTTTAATTTCCATGAGTTTTTTCCTTATGGGGTGCACTGTGTTCGAATGTGTACACGGGTTACCATCTCAAGTTTACATCTTGGAAACCCTAAAAGTCTTTCTTCTAAACAAAACCTTTAAATAGCCGACCTATTAAGTTACATAAGTCAAGTACGCATACTCTAGGTTATTCTGGGTTATCAATGATGTCCTCTTCTTCATCTATCTATGGTGTTTTTGGAAAATTATTTCTTGAGAAAGGTTTTGGTCTTGAATCAAAAGTAAGGAAGAAAGAAAAGAACTCTTGTGGAATTTGGAGCACTTAATGCCTCATGCTACTATGTGTACTCACATCAAGATGTTGAGAATGAGGATATGGTTTCTGTTGAAGTGGTTCATGACTTTCTGAAATACTTTGAGAAAGCGAAACTGCAACTTGTTGATATTATGAAGGATCTTGATGTGGTTAGAAGTGAGTTGAAAAAGGTTACTACTGACCTTTGTCTCATGAATTCACATGTTAGAGAACTTCTCAATAAGGATATCTTCTCCGAAGATGCAGTTGATAACATGGATCACAAGCTCAAAAATCTCGAAACATGTGAAGTTGTCAAACGTGAACTTTAGCTCATGAATGGTTTCTAGTAACATGAGTTCTTATTGCCTAGTAAATCTTCTATTTTTCTTGTTTTGTTTAGAAGAATAACTAGTGTCTTGGAATAACCATTATTGTGATTACACGTACCTATGTCCAAAGTTTTCATCTTCTTGTTTTTAGATTTATTGGCTTAAATTCTAAACTTGTTTGCAAGATGATGTTTTGTAGTATTAATCTTTTTGATTTTATATATTGCAATATTTTTATGGGATATGTGTGTTTACATCTGTGAACTTGATTGTCCCATATTTTGTCAAAAAGTAAAGTCGTTCGTGAGTTGATATGCAAATATTGATAAAAGAATGAATAGACTTTTGACAAACACAAAAGTTAAGCCTATATTGCAAATTATTGATGTAAGATAAGTTAAAATCTTTTGTGATTCAAGGATTATGTCTATTATGTGTCATTGTGCAAATAGTGATGGAAACATAGAATGAATCCTTGCTTATTCCACGGTATAAGATCAATTCTCCGATCCATAATCTTTGTGTAAATACTATGTTGTTCCATGAAGTGTCTTTTTTTGAGCACTAAAACAACAAAATTTGATTGCTTTTGTGATTAGCTTAGTTGTTGTTCCTAAGGTACTATATGTTGAACATGATTAAACTAAATTAGTCATCTTGTGTGATTATTTAGTTAGCACTCCATAAGTTTTCTTATGTTTGAGCATCTCTTTGACTGGGTTCGTTATTCATGATTAACTTAGTCATTGCTCCATAGATTTTCTTATGTCGAGTGTGACCAATTAAATTGATTGATTTTGTAATTAGTTTGGTTGAGTATGACAATTATATTATTTGCGAGTTTCTTGTGATTAATCTAGTTGATCTCTTAAGTATCCATAAGTTTACTTGTGTCGAGCATATTTAGTCAAATTAATCTTGGTTCGCTTTGGTTAATATTGAAGTTGCAGAAAAACCTACACTACACCCTTGATAAGAATTTACAGTAATTAACACATATTTGAAGATTAAAAACAACACTTTCTTATTTGATTCTCAGAAATGTTTACAAGGAATGGAAGAAATCAAGAATACAATCGCTTTCTTGAGTTTTCCCTCTCTTCAAGAATTGCTTAACACTAAAAAATACATCATCCCCTCTCTAAATCTACTGGGTTTCTTTATATAGGGTAGTTACATAGTGGATGACAGCTAAGCTGTCATTTAATTTCGGATCTGCCTTGCGATATTATCGCAGTAGTTATAATACCAATCCTCGCAGATATCTGTAAAACTCGCAGTATCATCATGCTTTTTCCGTGTTTTGGCTATCGTCACCCATTGCGTCATTCTTTCTGTCATCTACAATGCTCGTAATGTGTTGTTGATTAACTCGCAAAGCTATCGCTGTAAATATCGCAGGAGTATTGTTGTGGAGATATTCTGATCCTACATCTTGCCTCTTCACATGTCTTTTCTGCGAAGGAAGAAAGATCATGAGAATTGAATCTTCTGAAATGCCGCAGCTATTTATCTTTTTGCATTCTTCTGTTCTGACACGTTTCTGTATTCTTCGCCAGCTGTTTTCACATATTTTTTCTTCCATTCAATTTTTGACACGTCCTTTTCAACCCTTGCGATCTAACCGTTCACGTCTTTTATTTTCATTAATTGCACTTATCTTCTCAAGAATTTTTACTTTATATATATATATACCTTCCTCACTCTTCACTTTTCTTCCTTTTACTTTCTTCTTCCTTCTCTCCGCAATTTCTCTGCAATTTTATTGTTCTTCCGTAAATTGCGCATCTTCTCAAGAAAGTATCTCGTTCTTTCGATCTTCAACCTTTTCCTTCATTCCAATACTAAAAAATGGTTGCTCCTGGTCATAAAAATTTGGTTGCTTTTGGTGAGATGCGAAAAAGTCTTAAAAATAAAGGTTTTACTTTTTCTACAATTCCAGATCAGAACCCTAAATCCGAACTTTCTATCAAAATGTTTTCTAATCAGCAATGTTCTCGCGAGAAAGTTATAGTCTCGCTAGGTCAGTTTGAAGCTGGTATTCCCATTCCCCTCTACGATCCTGAGATGCCTTTGTTTTATGAGATAATTTCTCATCCAAAATTCTCGCGAGCCATATATCAACTAGGTGGGGATTGCATTCGTTTGCTATTGGAGTATGCTACTCGCGGCGCTGGTAAAGAATCTCATTACCCAGATTCCGCAAAGAATCTTGCTTTCAAAGATGTTCCAATTATCCCCGCCATGTATATTGTAGATAATTTCTTCATAAACTATGACATTATCCCCATGAAGAGGGATATCACCTGTTGGGGTGTTCGCTTGCAAAAGAAAGATGATGTTGAGAAAGATAAAATTCTTATGATGTATATTGATTGGCATACTAGTACTAATCAAGGTCTTCATCATTCTAGCGATGACAAATGGTATATCTTCCCTTTAATTTTAGAGGGTTCATATATCTCTGGTACCCATGCTTTACCTGAGAATCTCGCATAATACCAACCGTGGGTATTCAACTGGCCTGAGAGGAATAAAGAAGTATGTTTTCTTGATTTTTTGCATAATAAATTACCATTATTATTTTCTCCATGTCTTTAGATTATCGCTGATTATTTCCTTTTTATCAGATTAAAAGATTGAAAGCCAGCTACCAGAGGTTAAGGAAACCTGCTACTTAGTTAGCTCTCAAATCTCTCACAGATGAAGTAAGAAATATTTTTTTATAACTCTTTACAATATATTGTGTTGCCTCTATTTCTTATCTTTATCTGTGTTCGTAGCTTATTGAAGAAATAGAACCTGCGAAGATTGTGAAAGCTAAGGGGAAAGACAAAGATGCTTCTCGCAAGGAGAAATCTATTATTCCTCTCAAAGAGAAATCTATTGTTCCTCGCAGAGAGAAACCTGGTGCTCCTCCTTTAAAGAAAAGAAAAACCCAATTCTCTTCTTCCTCAACCCCTCAATCTAATGAATACTTTTCAAAGGATGATTCCGATAATGACAACGATGATGATGATGTTGATATCCCTTCCGCGGTGGATTCCTTCCAATCTTAATCTTCCATGGCCCAGCTATCTAACATTTTTGGTGATATAACACATGGTATCGCCAATGATTATGGAAATGAAGTTCTTAATGGGGTATCCCAGGCTCTTGACAAGATCTGCGATGCTCCCATATTGATTGATAATGATTCTCTTCAAGGAATCTCGAGATAAGTGACTTCCAGTCTCTTGAATTCACTTGGTATTCTGGTATGTTTCCACTTCTTCACCATATATATGTATTTATTTTCTCGCCAAGTTTTAATTTATATTGTTCTCTCGCAGTCTGGAATAGATTCCTTTGATGTTGCCTCAGACTTAGATAAGAGGTGCGCATCTTTTCGCAGGAAGAATACTGTTCTTCGCAAGAATAATGTGGAGCTGGAATTTGAGTCCGCTAGTCTTCGCGGTCAGTTGGAATCTGGGTCTGCTGACCTTCAAGAAAAGATCAAGCGGTTGGAAATTGAACTTTCTTCCTCGCGATATAAGGTCGCTAGTCTCCAAGCTGCGAACAATCAACTTTATGGTAAGGAATCTCTCTTTTTTTTTTTAATCTTGTATTCTTTTGTATTTTTTCTTATTTTCCCTCTTCGCAGATGTTTACGGCCTTTCTGACGAAGATGTATTCTTACGTTCTTTTCCAAGTCCAATAGATGATGATACTCTCCTCAATCGCCTTAATGAATCTTTAAACAACTATTCAGATGAATAGATTAAATCCCTTTCTGTAGATGATCTTAGATCCAAATTTCATCTTTTATCAATTGATCACAAATCTAGTTTGAAAGCATCTAACGCATCCAAACGTGAATATTTTAATTCTAAAGAAGAAATCAAGATTCTAAGAGCCCAAAAAAGTGATCTTATAGATGAAAAAGATCGTATTTCTAGGCAAGGAGCTCAAACTTTAGCGGATTTTCATAAAACCCTTCTTGAAGTCCAAATTGACAGAGATAAACTTATCCGCGAGAAAGAGAATCTTGTTGAAAGAGAAAACCAAATTCGTTCATGTCTTCTTATTAATAATGATAACGAATTTTCTTAGGCTGTAAAGATTTTTGACAATGCCAGAACTAACTTAGGTGTAGATGTTAGTCTCCATGTTGAACAAGCGGCCTTAATTAAAGACATGATTTCTGAAAGAGAAGGTTACTAACTGTTCTTCCTCATTAATTTCTTGTTATTATTCTTCTTATCTTTGCAAAATTTTCAATTTGTTGTTATATACTCGCAGGAGATGAGAAGAGATATACTGAAATAATTGGAGAACTTGAAGCTGATAAGAATCAACTCGCAATAACTCTTCCTGCTCGAAATGAAAAATATTCAAGATTGAAGGACCAATTAGAGATCTCTACTTCAAATTTTAGTAATATCCTTGTTGGTGTTCGCAATGACTCTGTCAAGAGGGTTTGTGACGATCATAACATCTCTTACTCTTTGTATCATTTCCTAACTGAGGAAGCTCCAGCGAATAATCCAAACCTTGTTATCTCTGATAGTGAGGCGGAGGAATCTGGCGAAGATGAAGGACATAGTGAAGATGATGGTAAAGAAGGAGAAAAATCTGGCGAGGATGATAATGGGTCTAATTAGTCTTGTCTCTCCCTTTTAATCCCTCTGCAATATTTGTTCATCTATCTCTTTCTCTTTATAATATACTGTTGCGAGTTTCTCCAACTTCTAACATTCCTTAGTGTATAAATTTCTTTTGCTTCTATCTGTATAAATCAGAAAATAATTATTTTCTACAATATAGTTAATCAACATGATTATTAATCTTTAACTATCTATATAAATGTATCATATGATAATGTCTACATAAATTTATCATATAATGATGAATAACAATTCTATCATTTTATTCATTCCCATACTTTCCTCTGTTATTCATCTGTAATATGACATAAATTTAGCAGAGTTTAGACATTAGTTGTGAATAAAATAAATTATTTTTGCCTCAATCTTTGCGATAACATCGCGAGTAGCATTTGTATACTTTTATGATCTCTGCGTAAATATCGCAAATCTCATTATATATGTATTAATATCGTAGTCATCTAATATTGCATTCTTGTGGTCTTATTATGCCTTCCTAGTTAAAGGTCTTATCTTGCCACATTTTATATTGGCGACAAAATCGCAGTATGTCCTTACACTTGCATGTAAAAACCCATTGATCTTGTCTTATCTGCGTTTTGTCACTTCCTCTGCGACAATATGACAAGCCCAAGTTCCCTTGCGAGAACAAAGCCTCATGACATTGCCGTCTTGCGATGAAATCGCATGACGTCTTTACACTTTCATGTAAAAACCCATTGATCTCATCTTAACTTTTTTTCATGGCTTGTTGCCTCTGTATAAATTTAGTCACGCGAAAATATGACAGGCCTAAATGTTCTTGCGATCATAAAGCCCCATGACATTGACGTCTTTAGATACTTATCAGCTCCCTAATGGAGGGTGCCACCCTTATCTTCCCCCTGGTTTCCCCTTCAAGGAGGGAACATCGGCCATACAAGACTAGCTCCTCCCATCTGGTCTTAACAACAACCAATTGTTTTCGCAGCCTCTTATCCTTTATTCCTATATGGCTTATAGTTACGAGACTGCACCCTAATTGGGGTTTTCTTTAGGCCGAGTGCATTGTAGCTAAGACTTGCCAAGAATGGCCAGGTTAGTTTCATACGCCCCGGGCACCCTTGGCTCAACCGTGTACCTCGGCACCGTATTCATACTCTGCACTCCTTAGAAGAGATCCTCGGTCGTCCAACCAGGGTATAACCTTATATAGTTGGAAATCCAGGGTACCTCCCCCGGATAGGTTTTATTTAACCCCATCATCTCCATGACTCAAGTTACAGCAGCGGTATAACCTTATCCCTGAGTTATGCAAATAGATACCCCCTTATATGACGCACTTTCGGTCTTACATTTGCCTCTTACGAAATTTTATTCGCGAACTAGGGTGTACGCCATAAAGGTTCGTCCCTTTCTTTTATTTCTCTTGGGAGTATTGCAACTCTGATAAAATTTCTTTTCTTTGATATTCTCTTTATTTGCATTTCAGTTCTTGAACAATTTTTCAACTTCATTTTTTTTATTCAAACGAAATATTCTTTTGAGACCTTTTCTTAAATTTCATCATTTTACCTTTTTACTTACTACTTTCTGCTTCTGCTTTTTTGTTACATTTTGTTATTTTCTCTCCATCTGCGAGACGCTTGCCCTCTGTTGTTTTCAGCTCATGTTGATTTTGCAATGTTCCTTCCTCTCGCCGCTCTATTGTATCAACCATCAACTTATCACCTCTTTGTTTTTGATCGATGTTTCGTTTCCAGTTTCTGCTCTTTGCTGCCCTTTCTTCTCAAGATTCCATATCAATTTCATAGCATTTCTTCCCATCAACCCAGTCTCCCTTTATTAGTCCAACACCATTAGGATGAGGAAATTTAATACATTGGTGGAAATTTGACGCCACACCTAATATCCCATGTAACCAAGGTCGGCAAATCAGGGAATTATAAGGTGATTCAATATCCACAATGCAGAATAAAATCTTAGAAGATAACCCGTTTAATGGAATTCGCATTGTAATTTCCCATTTGGGCTTGTTGGCAGTACCGTTAATACCATAGATCTTATAGGTTAATGGTATCAGATTTTCGTATTTTCCACTCATGGTTCGTAAGTATGATAAAATAATATATCAAATGAACTTCCAGTGTCAATTAGAACTCTGTTAATGGCCCAGGAATCCTTAGTATCACCATCATCATTTTCTTCATATTCCCCTTCTTCATGTTTTGGATTTATTTCCAATCTTACCACCAGTGGGTTGTCATGCATATCGCCAGGCTCTGGTACTTCTTGTGAAGTGAAAGAAATAGTTTGCTTTTTCCACTCTTCTAATGGCGAGACTCTCACAATATTCATTATCTCTCTTCCATCTGTGTCTCTTGCGAAGACTCTGCTCAGAACGTTGTCGTGGAAATCCTCAATAGTCTTGTATGAATGTATGATGGAATTACAGAACAAATTCTTCGCCTTGGCTCCAACCTCTATCACAAATGTTTCCACTCCTTTTACAGTATTCACTCTGCGAATTCTGGTGCTGGTGGCAACTGCTGAGATTGCGGATGTCCTATTAAAAAATGATTTAACTTTCCCTGATCAATCATCCTCAAAATTATTCTTTTTACATTCCTGCAATCGTTTATTGAGTGACCATGAAAATGATGGTAAGGACAAAATTCTTGATTTCGATTGTTTTGATGTGGCTCTTTTCCCATATTCCAGGGTGATGGTATATTTTCCATCAAAATGATAGCCTCCCAAATTTTTTCTATGCTAGCATTCAGAGGTGGCATTTTAATTTCTTCCCATATTATTCTCTGACTCCCTTGCCCTCTAAAATTATTTTGCCTCTGACCACCATAAGTCTCTTGCGGTTGATCAAGTCTTTGAATCTTATTATTTCCACCGCGATTGTAATAATTCTTTTCTCTTTCATACTCCTCTTGATCTCGACTTCCCATGGCTAATAACTTCTGCTGGTTTTCAATCACCACTTTCTCTTGTTGTGACTGCGAGGTGCTCGCCCCGTTATTAATTATTTTAGGAAGTAAACTTCCGTTTGCCGCTATTAAGCTGGTGTTTGCGATTGGATATGATTCCATCTCATTTTGTTTCTCCTCTAAAGCAATGTATTCTTCTTGTAGTTCTCGCAGCTCAGTCCTTGTGATGGTATTTTTAACTCTGAAAACTTGAACATATAGTAGATTGGTTGCAAACATAGCATTAATGAAAGATAAAATGAGATATCTCTTATCTACTCTACCAGCCATTTCACTGCACATTGTTTTCCACCTTAATGTTGAGTGCTTCAGACTCTCGCCAACCCTCTGTTTTAACCCGAACACATCTTCAATTCCTGGACGCGCAGAATTATTACTTATGTATGCTCCTAAAAATGTGGTTTGTAGATGAGTGAAAGAAGTTATAGTATTCTTGGGTAAACCCTCAAACCATTTTAGCGCCTCGCCAGTTAAGCTTGATGCAAAGTATTTGCATAACACAACATCATGGTTCTCCCATTGTAGCATACACCTAACATAGGCTTTGATGTGTTGAATGGCACATGTAGATCCATCAAAAATACTACTCCCTCCGTTCCATTTTAGATGACATTTTAGGGTTATTTTTTTGTTCCAAAATACTTGAAAGTTTTCATATTTTTCCACAAAACTACCAATAACACCCTTACATTTTGTCTTGGAACTATAAGTTTATTTTTAAATGCACTAATAGCATTTAATGTTTGAAGACTTTTCTCAAGGGTATAAATGGAAGATCTTCACATCTCTCTTCATTTCTTAATCCGCGTGAAAACTACAAAAACGTCATCTAAAATGGAACGGAGGGAGTAGTTAATACTGGCAAGTTGCATTTTGGGGGTATTACTCCTAGTTGTACTGCTTGAGTGAATGGAGTTTTTGTTGCTTCTTCAATCGCCTCATCAAGCTGTCTTCTTCCTCCTTATCTTCTATCATTTAACATTCCCCTCATTTCTTCTAATTCTCTTAAAACTTGTTCATTCCCAACTGAATTTTGCTCCATTGGTCTTTTCAGTGCATATTATATTCTCTTGCGCTCTTGCGTATCTTGTGTTGCGAGATTTTGATTTCCATCTCCATTATTTCTAATTGTCTTTCTCCGCTGTCTTCTCTTACATTTCATTCGCGAATACGCATACAATTGTATCTCTCATTTTCTCTTCTGCGATTTTCTTTTGCTCTCCTTTGCACCATATCGTATTCTTCATTAATATTATCATTATTGCGGTTCTGTTCGCGTTTTATTTCTCGATTGTCATGATTATTCTGGCGAATTGCCTCTTGGAATTCTTGCTCTTCTACTTCTGCTCTCAATCTTTCCCTCTCGCAAGCTTAGCGTGCTTGTTCAGCATAATGTCTCTCGATTTCTCTTTCAATTATTTGCTGATTTCTTAGAGTTTCTCTTCCATGCAATATCCTCCTTCCTTCCTCTTGATATTCTTCTCCATCTTGGTTATTTCGTGCCTGACGCTGCTCATTTTCCTACCTTCTGTTGTTTAGTTGAATTTCATCTTGTGGTACATAATGATTTTCCCTTATTTCTCTCCTTTCGCGACGTCCTCCATTTGGATCATGATTTCTTCTTCAATATTTGTTATAGGTGATCTTCTTCTTATCTCACTTCTAATTGTTCTCGAACTTGATCTTGTTGTGCTTCTTGATCTTCTATTTTGTAACCTTATGTTTTCCATTCTCAATTCATGGTTTTGCCTTGCCAAGTTTGCACGTTATTCCGCTTCTAACCTCCTTTCTTCTTGTATTCTTTGTCTTAAAACCTCTACTATTTCATTTTCATCATCTCCATGTATTAATCCTCCATTTACTTCTTTATTTCCTCCCTCTCGTCTTTCATCTCTTAATTGTTGATTTTCTGGTTCTTCTATTGAATTTGATCGCCAAGTATGCACGCTTACCCTATCATAATCCACAGATCTATCTTGTATTGGTGTTTGCTGATTTGGCTTTTGAATCTGATTTTCTCCATCATTCCCTATTCTATTTCTTCTTGTTCTTACCCTTGAAGATTCTCCCATTTCATCTGTTTCTCCACCTGCAAGTCTTTTACTCCTCCTTACGGTTGTTGGTGGTTATGACTTTATTTCTTCTTCTCCTAGCCATTGATTTTAATGAACTGTTGAAACTTGCGTAAAATCCTTCACTAATTATTCCAAATTCCTTCTAACCACAATGTCAATTTTCCCTTTTTTTTCTTCAAACAATCATCAATTCATCCCTGTTTCGGGCGCAAAAATGTAGTTGCAGGAAAACCTACACTACACCCTTGATAAGAATTTACAGTAATTAACACATATTTGAAGATTAAAAACAACACTTTCTTATTTGATTCTCAGAAATGTTTACAAGGAATGGAAGAAATCAAGAATACAACCGCTTTCTTGAGTTTTCTCTCTCTTCAAGAATTTCTTAACACTAAAAAATACATCATCCCCTCTCTGAATCTACTGGGTTTCTTTATATAGGGTAGTTACATAGTGGATGACAGCTAAGTTTTCCTTTAATTTCGGATCTGCCTTGCGATATTATCGCAGTAGTTATAATACCAATCCTCGCAGATATTTGTAAAACTCGCAGTATCATCATGCTTTTTCCGTCTTTTGGCTATCGTCACCCATTGCGTCATTCTTTCTGTCATCTGTAACGCTCGCAATGTGTTGTTGATTAACTCGCAAAGCTATCGCTATAAATATCGCAGGAGTATTGTTGTGGCGATATTCTGATCCTATAAATATGATTGAATATTTATTTTTGGATTCCGAATTCATACGTACTTGTATGTGATTTGTTGAGTCTAAAAATATCCTTATTTTCTTTTGAAATTAAGGTCGCTCTTGTTGTTCCCTTGGGAATGACATTTTATGGGGGAGAGTTCTATTGAACTTGTGCTTAATTTCCAAATCTTTTTGGGGACTACGGCTATGGAATATTAAAGGGGTTATCTTGTATCTTTATAGACTCCTTGATGAATGCTTTTAGCTTCGGCTTTATGATTGCATCTAAACAAGATGATATACATTTACCTTTGGTCATGAAATGTCTCTTAAGGAAATTTCATTAGGATCCCATTCATGTACCTTTGCCAATTTTATTGACAAAAATGGGGAGAATTAATATGTAGTTCACACTACAAATACATAAGGTTTTTGGATCATTATCTAAGGGGGAGTGGTTTCCATGTGAGATGGAGTATTGACTAAGGGGGAGTGAAGTATCACCATAGTATTTTTGTTAAAGTTGTGATGCAATTGGACTTTGATGATGTGTAATGATACTATGACACTGTATAATAATGATTGAGAACTCTTGTTTTCTCGTTGTTATAGCTATGGATTTTCAACAACGATGATGATAAACTTACAACCTTGGGGATCATTGGATTACTTGGAAGTGACGAAGATTTCGAGTATTGTTGAAGATTAGACGACATGTGGAATAGGAGCTACAAAGTTTATTTATATATATATTTTTTATTCCATATATATTAATAGTTTTTCCACTAAAATTGGCAAAGGGCCGGGAGATTTTCAGAGCATTGCTCGTTTGAAATCGAATGCGTTGCTATCTCAAGCATGTTTAACAATATTAGTGATCAAAACTATAAAGTCTTTGATTTCTAGTCTACTATAGCTAAGGTCTCGGACTAGGATAGAAAGTGTAGTTGAGCTCAAGAACTCCATGGCGATCATCATACAAGACGAAGGACTACTCAAGGAACCAGTGGATCTTCATCGACTAAAAGGTATGTGGAGACTTGAACTTATCTATCACTCAAAAGGTTATCTACTCTATCTCCTATCTTGAGATAAAAGTCGATTTACTATATAAACTTAGATTATACACATGTGGTATTTCGAGCTGAGTATATCTCGCTTATCTATTTCTCGAAATATATGTTGGTAAAGATTTCGCTTTATCCAAGTTCATATTTACCTAGGTACGAAAGTCATGTTATGTTTCAATCACTTTGGAAATTACTTTGATGAAAAATAGTTTGTGAATAACAACTATATAACGCCCTCTGAGAATGTTTCAATGATTGAAATGAGAGTTTAGACAATATAACCATTGGAGGATATAAGCATTGTTGTGGAAACACATATATGTATAACTCCTTATTGCTTGAACCAAAGTTTGTGAACCTTGTTGATCAAGTAAAACAGGAAGTGGGTGAGCTTCAGTCAGCGAACTCAGTCCGCAAACTGGCGGATGTTCTCGACCCGAGAATTTCTGCCGAAGTTTGTGAACTCCTTCCAGGAACTTAAGTCCGCGAACTTGAGTAGGTTATGTCTAAAAACGATATTTTTGAACTTATCTTAATAAACTAAGGAATGCTATTGGAAACCGTGGATTTATAGTTCATAAACCTATTCGAGTGAATCAAATCGTTTTTGCTTCAATTGTGTCTTGTGAAGTACATAAATATCTAAGCAATTGAATAACTCTCTAACTATTTAATTTGAGTCATTTGAACTAGTTATGGTGAAGAAGAATATGGTTGATATGAAAGTTATCATATGGCTGACTATTTGGTTAACTATTGTTAAACCAAATAATGTACAAGTTTGGGTACGGTTTTCACATGCCTACAAACGTGCATTTCATGTGTGTATAACAAGCTATGTTTTCTATCTAACGTTTGATAAATATTAGCTTAAATCGAATCAGGTTTTCATCTAATAGTGAATATTGAATGCTTTGTTACTAAGCTAACATTGATTGCAAACCCTGATTCGAAAGACTATATAAGGAAGAACTCTAGCAACTGGGAAACCTAATCCCCACATATTATGTGTGATACTAGTTATGCTAAGCTAGAGTCATTTCTCCTTTAACCTTTAATTTTCTTCTTCTAAAACCAGGTTAACGACTTAAAGACTTCATTGGGATTGTGAAGCCAGACTGTAACTACTTTTATCGTAGTTGTGTGATCTGATCTTTTTGTTTCTATCGTACGAGTACAATTGTAATAATTGGATTGAGATTCATATCTCCGATAGGAAAGATATAAAAGTAGTCACAAACATCTTCATCTCATCGTTTGTGATTCCACAATATATTTTTTCACTACGTCAATTAAGACTATTATGAGGTGATTGATAAAGCTGAGTTGTTCTTCGAGTATAAGCCTGGTTTTATCAATTGGTTCCTATTCACCTTGATTTACCAAAAGACAGAAAAAAAACTCGTAGGTATATTCGTGGGAGACGGATTTATCTATTACCGTAGACTTTTCTGTGTGATATAGATTTGTTTAATAAAGTCTTCGACTTTGGGTCGTAGAAACTCTTAGTTGTGGGTAAGATCAGCTAAGGGAATCAAGTACATAGTATCCTGCTGGGATCAGAGACGTAGGGGCATAACTGTACCTTGGATCAGTGTGAGATTGATTAGGGTTCAACTACAGTCTAGACCGAAGTTAGCTTGGAGTAGGCTAGTGTCTGTAGCGGATTAATACAATGTATGTTTAATCTGGACTAGGTCCCGAGGTTTTTCTGCATTTACGGTTTCCTCGTTAACAAAATTCTGGTGTCTGTGTTATTTCTTTTTTGCATTATATTTTGTTATATAATTGAAATAATACAGGCTGTGCGTTGTTCAATCAATTAGAATATCCGACCTTTTTGGTTGTTGATTTAAATTGATTGGCACTTGGATATTGGTCTTTGGTACCATCCAAGTTATCTCCTTGTATTTGATAATGACTCACATATTTCTGTTTTCTTGAGTAAAGATCAAATCAAGTGAGAGAGATATAAACTCTTTGAATATTTTCTATTGATTGAGTCTGTCTGTCTAGTTAATTCTCTAGAAAGTATATTGGAGTTTGTCAATACAGATTGCTAATCGAAATATTTGGTATGGTTTTTAGACCCCCATTTTTTCAATCAAGACTTATAGTTTTAATCACTAACATTTAAAAACATACTTGAGATAGCAACGCATGCGAGTTTGACCGAGAAGTGCTCTAACAATCTCCCTCTTTGCCAATTTTAGTGACAAAACTATCAATACATATGGATTACAAAATAAATAAAAATTATAGCTTCTCATCCACATGCTTGATCTCCTTGGCATTTTCAACATGACTCGAAATATTTGTCACTTCCAAGTACTCCAATGATTCAAAAGGTTGTAAGTTTAGCACCATCTTTAGTTGAAGATCCGTAGCGATAACAATGAGAAAACAAATGCTCTCAATCATTGTTATACGGTGTCATAGTATTATTACACATCATCAAAGTTCAATTGTATCACAACTTCGACAATAACACTATGGTGATATGTATCACTCCCCCTTAGTCAATACTTCATCTAGACATGAAAACCATCCCCCTTACATAATGATCCGTAAACCATATGTATTTGTAGTATCACACTACACATTATTATCCCCCTTTTTGTCAATATAAATTGGCAAAGGTACGAAACTATTGGGATCCTAATGAAATTTCCATAGAGATATTTCATGACCAAAAGAGAATACCATATCAACTTATTTAGATGCCATCATAAAGCCGAAGCTAAATGCATTCATCAAGGAGTTTAAATATACAAGATAACCCCTATAATATTTCACAACCGCACTCTCCACAAAGATTTGGCAATTAAGCAAAATTTCAAAAGAACTCTCCCCCATAAAATGTCATTCCCGAAAGAACAACAAAGGAGACCTTACTTTCACAAGTAAATAAGGATTTCTTTGGACATAATCAAATCACATGAAAACATGAATTTGAATCCAAAGTATTCAATTAAATTAACCACAAAAGAATCCATGATTAATCCAATCTAAATACATAACTAAATTAACCACAAGAAAACAATACACAACTAAATTAACCACAAGAAAGTGATCAATTTAATTGGTCATGCTCGTCATAAGAGAACTTACGGAGCAATAACTAAACTAACCACAAGAAAATGATCAATTTAATTGGTCATGCTCAAACATAAGAAAACTTATGGAGCAACACAGTATATGCACACGAATATGGATCGGATCTTGACCAAATACAAAGGAATAGATCGGGATTCATTCTATTTTCCATAACTATTTGCACAATGACACATAATAGACTTAATCCTTGTAAACAAAAGTTTTATCCTTTCTTTTATCAAAATAATGACATAAAGGCTTTAACTTTTGTTTGTCAAAAGTTCATTTTATCTTTTATCAACACATTCATATCGACATAAGAGAGATAACTTTTGAACAAGTATGGGAAAGTCAAGGTTCACGGACGTAAACAACATATCCCGTAACGATTTGCAATATATCAAATCATAAAGATTAAAATTGCAAAAATCATCTTCCAAAAGACTTAAAATTTAAATAAATAAATCTAAAAACAATGAAGATGAAAATCGTTGGTCATGGCTATGTGTACTCACAATAATAGATATTCCAAACCCTAGTTATTCTTCTAAAAACATAAAAATAAGATTTACTAGATAGTGAGACCTCTGAAGAATTCTTTATCATCCCCGAACTCCTTGTCGTCAACATCCATGGGAAGATAAGGCTCATGGAGAAAAGAGTCAATTTCAACAAACCTTCTAGGCTGATGATGTCGAACCACGACCTTCTGAATTTCGAGAGTTCTCATAACAACAGCCTTTATTTGATGAATCTCCTTCCTTGCTTCCTGCAACTCTTCAAGAACATCAGAAAACTTCTGAGAATTTGAAGGAATAGCTGTTGTTTTCCTCACATTCCTTCTTTTTCTTTTCAAAGTTAGAGGAAATGAAGATTTTTCTTTTTCCTTCATGATTGATGGCTTAATAATCATATTTACATCTTTTTTTATTAGAGCACATGATGCTTGGAGTATCCATACGTGTATGGGTTTGTGAGAGGAAATCACAATTTAAACTCAATAGGCAGTCTCAAGATAAAAAGAGTTTCAGAGAAGGAAAAAGGAATGTAGGGTTACGTAACCTTTCAACACACAGGTTCACTCACGTACAATTCACGACCCTAAATAGAGTAGAATTATCGAGAATAACCCTCTTTTTATTGATAAGACAGGGAAGCCTCTTCCAATATCAATTAGATATGAAAGGATTCCAAATTTGCAAACCAAAGCAAAAAAAACTAAGAATTTTTTTTTTTCTTAAAGCCTGAGGTGTGCACAGTCTTGTCTCTTTTGATCAGGTACATGAGACAAGATGCACCAAAACAACACAATCAAGTTGTGCTGTGGTGAACAAAAATTTATCTACCATAACCTTTTTGGAAGGACTTCGTATAACTCTGTCTATCAAAATGTTCTGACCATATTTTTTTCTCTAGTGGTCTTTACCTATCTTTGGAAACCAACTTCTTTAAAGAGGATAAGATCTAACATACCTTAGCGGTTTTCTGAACAAGTTTGAGATTCGCTCTTCGTTGAAGTCTCTTGAAATGTCTCATATTATGATCATAGAGACTGATTTGTCAAGATCTTCATCTAATGAATCAGTCTCAGAAAGATCATCCCTAGAGGCCTAAACATTTTTACTTTTGTCAAGTAATTTAGTGTTCTTTTGTGCTTTGAAGGCAACATCCTTTCCGACTTTGGATATATGCTCATGATCAAAGATCTTTAGCTTTCCAACCAACGTGTTTCTGGAAAAAGCACCAAGGTTATTTTCTTCAACGATGGCATGCTTTTTAGAATCGTATCTAGATGGCAGTGATCTGAGAATTTTTATTACAATGTCCTTTTCAAGAATAGTCTTACCCAATACTCAGCAGAAATTCACGGATGTGAACTTTTCGCCAGTATGCGTATAGGTATGCGCACTTAGGTAACTGAATGAGTTAGTTTTTGAAATCCAACATCAGCAGAAATTCATGGACGTGAACTTCCACCAGTATGCGTACGGGTACGCATACTTATCCAGTCTCCTTCAACCATTTTGTATACACACAAGTATGCATACTTTAGGTTCCCGGTTTTGGACTTATACACAAATATGCGAACCCACAATATGCTTATATCCAAAGAAGGTTACAAGATTCTAAAATCTTTATTTCAATCATTGAAACATTCTTCTATAATGAAAATAGTCGTTTCACACACTATTATTATCAAAGCAATTTTCAAGATATTGAAATAATCATTATCGAAACATTCCAACTCTTACACTAAATGATTGTATCACACAAAACATGTAAGATGTTACTCGGAATTTTTCTCATGATATAAGATGAACTTGGTATAAGCGAAAGCTTACCAACACATATTTCAAGAAATATGCAAGCGATATATACTCATCTCAAAATCTCAAATGTGTATATAGAAAACTATATCGTAAAACGACTTATGTCTCAATTTAGGAGATAGAGAAGAAATAGACTTTCCAAATGATAGATGAGCTTAAGTCTCCACATACCTTTTTGTCGATGAAGTTCCAGAATCTCTCCTTAGTAGTTATTCATCTTCAAGTGATAAACGCCGAGAAGTCAAACTCAACTACACAAACTATATCCTAGTCCGAGACATCTATAAATAGGCTAGAAATCAAGACTTATAGTTTTGATCACTAACATTGAAAAACATGCTTGAGATAGCAATGCATGCGAGTTTGACCGAGCAGTTCTCTAACAATAACCCAAAAATTTCCTAGATGCGCCGCCAAAAATGCATTTCGCAGGATTTATCTTAATTTTTATCTTTCGCATTTGTTCGAATATTTCCCTCAGATCCTTCGCGTGATCAACTGATTTTTTATGTTTGACCAACATGTCGTCGATATAAACCTCCAAAGTAGTGGATATCCATGGCTTGACGACTTTCTCCACCATGCGCTGGTATGTGGCCCTCGCATTTCTTAATCCGAAAGGCATTCTGGTGTAGCAGTACAGAACCCTTGGTGCATAAAATTCCATGTTCTCCTGATTTTCCTATGCTAAGGGTATTTGGTTGTATCCTGAGTAATCATCCATCAATGATATTATTTCACACCCTGTGACCGATTCCACCATTTGAGGAATGTCCGGCAGTGGGTAACTGTCTTTTGGGAAAGCTTTGTTTAGGTCGGTGAAATCAATGAAAATACGAGTCTTTTTGTTCTTCTTTGGGACTATCACCATGTTCGTGACCCATTTTGCGTACTTCGTGGGGTCTTATTATCCCCAATTCGATAATTTTTTGTAATTTTGCCTCTATTTGTTCGTGATATGTCGTCGCTATTTTTCATATCCTTTGCCTAACTGGACTTGATGTCGGTTTGATGGATAGCCTGTAGCAACTAATGAAGGGATTTATGGCAGCAACGTCTGCTTCATACCCTCTGCCCTTCTTTCGGTTTCGTCGTTTATACACTCGAGACCTTCAATACAACAACACTCTCAAGTATTGATGTTTCCCACTGAATTTTGTGCTCAGATCAATCCACAACCACGACCAACAAAACAAAACTATTTCCCTGTATTTCAGTTCATATAAACATGGCCACAACCATCACCAGTTTGATTCATCTTTCTCCCGAGTCTTCGTAAGGCCAACATCAATTACATCCGTCTCAAAACCGAGCTCCATACAACCATCTCTCTGCTACAATTAAGCATGACTTTACCACCCAATTCGAGTCAATAACTTTCATCGTCATTGCTTATTCCATCCTCCATTCAATCATAATCATTCTTGATAAAACCCATGTTAGAGAATACCACCGTCCTGATGCAGCCAACTGATGATCCATATGCATCTCCATTAAGTCACTTGATGCCTTAGAATGTGCTTCCACGTCCACCACTCAGTTGACTCAACATGGGCCTGGCACGGTTGCACAGGCCATGACAATTATTTTCTTTGCTTCTTGACTTACAGGCACGTGCTTTGGCAGTTTGTGTCTCTTTCATGCCATGGGCTGTCTTGGCCATTATCACCACAAATACTACTTTAGCTCTCATTTAGCCGTTTCTCCTTTGGGTGATCAAATTCACTTGTACTTTCTATAAATGTACTAAAATAATGTTATTAGACAAAATATCGAGTTCTAGCTAATATAAAAATGGGTACTTATCACCTGCACAGTATCTCCCATGATTTCTCATATCCCGTCAGGAATAGGAAAGAGAACACACTGGTGGAATGTTGATGCTACCCCTCTAACTCCATGTATCCATGGCCTTCAGATAATCGCATTGTAGGGAGTATCCACATCTACAACACTGGATGTCACCACCGTATCTAGTGATTTCACAAGAATAATCAATGTGATTTTGCCCTTTGGTTTTGTCGCCACACCATTGAATACGAAAATATTACATTCTGCTAGGGCAAGACTCAAATCGTTGTATCTCATCGCTTTAAACGTACGGTAGAACAATATGTCTACTAAACTCCCGCAGTTAGAGAAATGCTCGGTCGAACTCGCAAGCGTTGCTATCTCAATCTTATTGTCAAGTTTAGTTTCCAAAACTATAAGTCTTGATTTCTAGTCTACTTATAGCTAAGTCTTGGATTAGGATAGAAAGTGTAGTTGAGCATTAGACTTCACGGCGATCATCGATTGAAGACGAAGAACTACAAAGGGGAGCTTGTGAAACTTCATCAACAAAAGGTATGTGGAGACTTGAACATATTTACTATGACTCAAAAGTCTATCTACTCTATCTCTTATTTGAGACAAAAGTTGTATAGCTATATAGACATCGATTATACACATTTAATATTTCGATCTGAGTTTAACTCCCTTACATATTTCTCGAAATATATGTTGGTAAGCTTTCTCTTTAACCAAGTTCATCTTATATTCTTGACGAAAGTCAAAATATGATCATGTGAAAATGTCCTTGTAACATCTTTCATGATTTGTATGAGACATTCATTTGATGTATACTCGGAATATTTCGTATTGATCATTCAATCACTTGAAAATTACTTCTAAGCTAATACTTTGTGTGAGACATCTATTGTTGTCTTCTAAGAATATTTCAATGATTGAAATGGGAGTAACCATGATTGGATATAGCACAATATGCATACTTTTATGCTAATTGTTGCAAGATATTCCAAGTTCGGGAACTATAGTATGCATACCCGTATGGGTACTAGTTGGTTTATGAAAGTCCAGGAACTCAGTATGCATACCTGTATGCGTATTGGCGTGAGTTTCAAGTTTCGGAATTTATCTGAGAATGGATGGTATGCGTACCCGTTCGCATACTTGCGAACCCAAACTTGGTCCGGCCACTTAGGTATGCGTACCCATTCGCATACTTAAGAAGGTTATATTCTAAAATCAGCTTGTTCATGAACTAATACATTTTTATAATAATGAATGAAATCTTTTGCAAACTGTGGATATGATGTTCATGAATTGATTCGAGTTAATAAAAACCGATTTTGATTCAATTGTTTCGTGTATACTTCTATGAGAATGTAAACAATTGAACAACACTAGAACTAGTTTCATTTGAGTCATTTGAATTAGTTATGGTTAAGTTGAATAAGGTTTATATGAAAGTGTTCATATGGATAACTTTGGTTAACTATTGTTGTACCAACAAGCTGCACACGTTTAGGTAAGGCTACTTATATCTAAATGAAGTCACTTTTCATTTGTATGTAACAAGCTAAGTTCGATCCAACGGTTGAAAGATATTAGCTTGAGTCTAATCAGGTTTTTATCTAACGGTGAATATTGAATGCTTTGTTACCAAGGTAACATTGATTGCAAACCCTAATTTGAAGACTATATAAAGGATAACTCTAGCAACTGGGAAACCTAATCCCCAAACCTCTTGTGGGATACTAGTTACGACTAGAGTCGAATCTCCTTTAAAGTTAGGTTTTCTCCAAAACCCTGTAGGTTAACGACTTAAAGACTTTAGTGGGATTGTGAAGTCAGACCCAACTATTTATTAGTAGTTGCATATTCTGATCTTGCTGTTTTATATCGTGATTGAGTACTATCTTCTCTAATATATGCTCGAGATTTATTCTTTGATAAGCAAGATAAAAAGTAGTCACAAACATCATCATCTCATTGTTTGTGATTCCACAATATCTTGTTTCGTTATCATACGATTAAGATTATTGTGAGGTAATTGATATTACTAGGTTTTTCTTTGGAAATATAAGTCCAATGTATTAATTGGTTCCTTTTCACCTTGATTTGTCAAAAGGCAAAACAAAAACTCTTAGGTATTTCTTTAGGAGACATATTTATCTATTCAATAAACCTTTTTGTGTGAGACAGATTGGTTTATCAAGTCTTCGACTTTGGGTCGTAGTAACTCTTAGTTTTAGGTGAAATCAACTAAGGGAATCAATTGCGCAGAGTCCTACTTGGATTTAGAGGGGTTAGGAACACAATTGTACCTTGATCAGTGTGAGATTGGTTAGGTATAACTACATTCCAGTCCGAAGTTAACTTCTAGTAGGCTAGTGTCTGTAGCGGCTTAATATAGTGTGGAGTTCAAATCTAGACTAGGTCCCGGGTTTTTTTGCATTTGCATTTGCCTCGTTAAGAAAATTTCTGGTGTCTGTGTTATTTATTTTCCGCATTATATTTGTTTATATAATTGAAATATCACAGGTTGCGCGTAAGTTCAATCAATTAGATAATACAACCTTTGGTTATTGATATAAATTGATTGACACTTGAACATTGGGCTTTGGTACCGTTCAAGTTGTTTCATATAATAATCAGGCTAACGGATTTCTATATGTTTAATTTGTTGATTACATTAAAAAACTGAGATATAAATCTTGGATATATTTCTTGATTGAGCTCGCTTTATTAGTTGGTGCTCTCAGAATTATATTGGAGTTAGTCCATACAGATTGCCTAAATGAAATATTGGGTGTGGTTGTTAGATCCCCGCTTTTTCAATTGGTATCAGAGCAAGCAAACACATTAATACCTCATAAGTATGTGTTTGAAGCAATCTGATTTTTTATGGACGAGTCTACCTCAGATGATTTTCAAAGCTTGGATTCACCTGAGAAAACTATCACATATAGGTCAGTATAGCATTCTCTTAATGTAGAACCTGTTGAAGTCTGGGAAACACGCTTAGAAGAAAAGTTGGATGAACTTTCTGATGAAGGTGATTCAGATATTAATAGAGATGTTTATGAGGAAGTCTCATAGTATGTTAAGCTTTTGAATTGATTAGGAAAGAAAAAGATGACAACTTCTCATGTTGCACCTTTTCTAACTAATCTTTGTCACGCAAATAAGAAATTGAGAAGATGTTACGCAGGTATTTATGTTTCAAATCCTTCTAACGAATCGATCCTCAAGGATTCTGAGGAAAACCAACGTATGAAGTCACTTGAATGTGATAATCTTTTTCAAAAGTACTTTTTGTTGGAAGAGAAACTTTCAAAATCTGAAGCAAGGATTAACTCTCATCAAACAAGTTTTGATGATAGAGAAAGCGCTTATCTCGCTCGAGAAAAACACCTTGAGGTTGATTTAATTGCTACTCTTGATAAAATAAAGATGTTGGAAGATGACTAGAAAAAGTTCAATACTAGTTCAAGCAAATTAACCACAATGCTAGGATCAAGTAAAAATTATCATGATACACGAGGATTGGGTTATAAGAGAATAGATGCTCCAAGTATTAGGAAAAGGAATCAGTGTTGTGATAAACCTAGATTTTCCTATAAACGTCATACAAATCCTTTTCACAATCGTAATGGTTATTAAAAGGATAACTTTGTAAAGACGAAGACAAGATCTGATGCTCCCAATTGGAGAAATAATAACTTATAAAAAAATATTCAATCCAATTCTCTTTCGATAATTCTAGAAGAGAGTAATGGGAAGAGGGTTCCAGTTGTTCCTAAACTCACTCAGAAGTAGATACCAAAGAAAGTCAATGATGTTTTGAGTATGAAAAAGAATGATCTCCCAAAAAATTCCATGACTGTGGAGAAGGAAGTATCCATGATGTTGGAACTTAAAAAGTTCATTGCCATTGGATAGATGGATTTGGATGTGAAAGGTTCTAAAAGCGATCTCTTTCATGATAATCCAAAAGTGAAACAAAATAAGCTAAAAACTATAGATGGCGAAAAATCCATAGTTGCAGAAAATTCTGTTTTAGTCACTTGTGGTGAGAAAGATCTTATTCACCTCAACACAAAATGATTGTTTTGTAATTGCATCCTCACTAGGGAATTCCCTGCTATGTATACGGCGAGGGAAGCACGAGAACTGGCGCACACATATTGTTGTCAGGTATCATTTTGAATCTTTGGTAAGGACTAAAATTCGATTGATTCCTCTAAAAAGGTATGTCTATAAACTTGAGCAAGATTTGTGTTTTTATTTATTTTCTTAGAGTACTTATAATAATCCATGTACCTTGCTTATCGTTCATTTCTACCTAACTTGATATGTGTTTAAGGTTCTTAGATGTTTAGGTTTGAAAATAGTAGTTTGGGATGTTTGGACTTCATGGTACACATACCAGGTATGCATACCATCATTTAAAATCAAAATCCAGGGATTCTATTTCTCAAACCCGTTTGCATACTACCCCAGGTCATGAAAAATCGTTTGCAAACCGGTATGCATACTGGCATGTAGACGTCGATATTCGGTAAACTTGTTTTGGCCGTAACTTCTTCGTACGAACTCGGAATTACCTAATTATTTTTGAATTCTCTTTATATTTGAATTATTTTCAAAATGGAGATGAGAATTCCTGAATTTGGATGAGTTAAGATTGGTCTTTGTCCCGACTCTTGTTTTTGAGTGTTTTTCTCCGTTTCGTCGCACTTGTTCCACTTCTCTTGGACTTGGGAACTTCGATTCCTGGAGTACTTATCTTCTAAGCTCATTTGTAGTTTTTGGAATATGATTTTTGCAGTATTAATATTTACTGGTTTCATATATTGCAAAAATAATGTTATGGGATTTGAGTGTTTACGTCTGTGAACTATGGTTGTCCCATATATTTCCAAATTTAAGTCTATTATATGTATTTATGCAAATATTGATGGAAGATAGGATGAACTTTTGATTGCAAATATTAAGTCTATTATATGTCTTTATGCAAATATTTATGAAAAATAGAATGAATCTTTGAATATTCCGCAGTATTGGTCTTTCCTTGATATACTTTTATGTGAAAGTACTGTGCGGCTCCGTAAGTTATCTTATGTTGAGAATTTTCGGTTAAATTAATCATGGGTTCTCTTATGGTTAATTTAATTGAGTTTTTTGGATACAAATTCATGTTTCATGTAATTTGTTAATGTCCAAAGAAATCCTTCTTTTCTTGCAAAAATAAGGTCGCTCTTGTTGTTCTTCCGAGAATGACATTTTATGAGGGAGAGTTCTTAATTGAACTTGTTCTTAATTGCCAATCTTTGTGGGGAGTGCGGCTGTGGAATATTGTAGGAGTTTTCTTGTATCTTTATAAACTCCTTGATGAATACACTAAGTTTTGACTATGTGAAATCATCGAAACAAAGTTGATATGTTCTCTTTTAGTCATGAAGTATCTCTATGAGAATTTCATTATGATCCCACTAGTTTTCGTACATTTTCCAATTTATATTGACAAAAAGGGGGAGAATTACTATGTAGTTCACACTACAAATATATATGGTTTACAGATCATTATGTAAGAGGGAGTGGTTTTCATATGAGATGGAGTATTGACTAAGAGGGAGTGTTACATATTACCATAGTATTGTTGTCAAAGTTGTGATGCAATTGGACTTTGATGTTGAATAATACTATGACACTATATAACAATGATTTAGAGCTACTGTTTTCTCATTGTTATAGCAACGGATCTTCAACAACTATGATAATGAGTTGAACAAGTTATGAATCACTAGAGTACTTGGAAGTGACAAAGATTTCGAGTAATGTTGAAGAACCAAGGAAATCAAGCATTTGGATGAGAAGCTACAAAGTTTATTTATTTTGGAATCCATATGTATTGATAATTTTTTCACTAAAATTGACAAAGGGGGAGATTGTTAGAGCATTGTTCGGTCAAACTCGCAAGCGTTGCTATCTCAAGCTTGTTATCAAGTTTAGTTGCAAAACCTATAAGTCTTAATTCTAGTCTACTTATAGCTAAGTCTCGGATTATGATAGAAAGTGGAGTTCAACATTAGACTTCATGGAGTTCATCGATTGAAGAGGAATAACTACTAAGGGGAGATTGTGGAACTTCATCAACAAAAGGTATGTGGATACTTGAACTCATCTATCACTCAAAAGTCTATCTACTCTATCTCCTATTTGAGACAAAAATCGTATAGATATATAGACTTCAATTATACACATTTGATATTTCGAGTTGAGTTTAACTCGCTTACATATTTCTTGAAATATGTGTTAGTAAGCTTTCTCTTTAACAAAGTTCATCTTATATTCTTGACGAAAGCCAAAAGATGATCATGTGAAAATTGCCTTGTAACATCTTACATGATTTGTGTGAGACAGTCATTTGATGTAGACTCGGGATGTTTCATATTGATCACTTGAAAATAGTTTTGAAGCTAATAGTTTGTGTGAGACAGCTATTGTCGTCTTCTAAGAATGTTTCAATGATTAAATGGGAGTTTAGAACAAACAACCATGATTGGATATTACACAGTATGCGTACAAGATGTTCCAAGTTTGGGAACCATAGTTTGCATACCCCTATGCGTACTGGTTGGTTTATGAAATTCCGAGAACTCAGTATGTATACTGGTATGCGTACTGGCGTGAGTTTCAAGTTCTAGAATTTAACTGAGGTTGGATGGTATGGTACCCATTTGCATACTGGCAAACCCAAACTTGGTCCGGCCACTTAGGTATGCGTACCTGTTCGCATACTTGAGAAGGTTATGATCTAAAATCGGTTTGTTCATGAACTAATACATTTATATAATAAGGAATGCAATCTTTTGAAAACTGTGGCTATAATGTTCATGAATTGATTCGAGTGAATGAAAACCGATTTTGATTCAATTGTGTCTTGTATACTTTTATGAGAATATAAACAATTGAACAACTCTAGAACTAGTTTCATTTGAGTCATTTGAACTAGTTATGGTTAAGATGAATAAGGTTGATATGAAAGTGTTCATATGGCTAAATTCGGTTAACTATTGTTAATCCAACAAGGTGCACACGTTTAGGTACGGTTACTCATATCTAGATGGAGTCACTTTTCATTTGTGTGTAACAAGCTAAGTTCGATCTAATTGTTGAAAGTTATTATCTTGAGTCTAATAAGGTTTTCATCTAACATTGAATATTGAATACTTTGTTACCAAGGTAACATTGATTAAAAACCCTGATTTTAATACTATATAAAGGAGAACTATAGCAACCTAATCCCCATACCTCCTATGTGATACTAGTTACGACTAGAGTCGATTCTCCTTTAACCTTAGGTTTTCTTAAAAACCCTGTAGGTTAACGACTTAAACATTTCATTGGATTGTGAAGCGAGACCCAACTATTTCTATGTAGGTACATGTTCTGATCTTGCTGTTTTTTAATCGTTATTGATTACTATCTTCTCTAAGATTTTCTCGTGATTTATTCTCCGATAGGAAAGATAAAAATTATCCATAAACATCTTCGTCTCATCGTTTTTGATTCCACAATATCTTGTTTCGCTACTATACGATTAAAATTATTGTGAGGTGATTGATATTACTAGGCTGTTCTTCGGGAATATAAGTTTAGTGTATCAATTGGTTCATGTTTACCTTGGTTTATCAAAAGACGGACAAAAACTGTAAGGTATTTCTGTGGGAGACAGTTTATCTATTCAATAGACTTTTCTATGTGAGACAGATTGGTTTATCAAGTCTTCGACTCTGGGTCGTAGCAACTCTTAGTTGTGGATAAGATCAGCTAAGGGAATCAAGTGCGCAGATTCCTGCTGGGATTCAAAGGCGTAAGGAATGCGACTGTACCTTGATCAGTGTGAGATTGATTAGGATCAACTACATTCCAGTCCTATGTTAACTTGTAGTAGGCTAGTGTTTGTAGCGGCTTAATATAGTGTGGTGTCCAAATATGGACTAGGTCCGGGGTTTTTCTGCATTTGCAGTTTCCTCATTAACAAAATATCTGGTGTCTGTGTTATTTATTTACCGCATTATATTTGTTTATATAATTAAAATATCACAGGTTGTGCGTAAGTTCAATAAATTAAATAATCCAACCTTTGGTTGTTGATATAAATTGATTGACACTTGAAAATTGGTCTTTGGTATTGTTCAAGTTGTTTCCTATAATAATCAGTCTCATGGATTTCTATTTGTTTGATTTGCTGATTACATTAAGAATCTGAGATATAATTCTTGGATATATTTCTTGATTGAGCTCGCTTTATTAGTTGGTACTCTCATAATTATATTGGAGTTAGTCCATAAAGATTGTATAAACGAAATATTGGGTGTGGTTGTTAGACCCCCGTTTTTTCACCCGCTATCTACTAAGATGTTGTTCATTACCCAGGTTGGTATCATTTTTTCGCACTTTTTACACCCTTGTGATCTGGTTCTATCGTTATAGTTATGAATAGACTTTATGTGTACGACTCTCCACTTCCCGTGGAGTCTTCGGCGCTGAACGCGATCGGTCGCCTTTGCCAATCTTCTAGGGGTAAGCTCTTCTCTTTAGGATTTATTCTTGGTCGTTGAAGTCACGCTTGTGGACCCGACTTAGTACTTTGCCATGAAATTCTTCAACGTCCTTTGTGGTTGATATGATAGAGTTCATTGTTGACGCCCTGTGTTTCTTCTTATCTGCAATTGGTTTTTATTTTCGCGCAGAGTTGTATTTTTCCATTGCTCACCTTGGTGATTATTTCGCAGTGTTTTCCTTTCACTCGAGTTTCTTCAATTTCTTCTTTCCTCATATTGGCGCACCTCATCCCACAATTGTTTATCTATCCGTGTCGCCCACTCTCCTCTTTCAATATCTATTTTTCTGCGAGATCTTCTATAACTTTCCCTGTATTTTATCCCCAATTCGTATTCTCGCACTTTCCTCTTCAGGTTATGGTTCTCTATCATTAGACGTCCGTGCTTATTTGCGAAATATACTCGTTCCGCAGTCAGCATCTTTTCTTCTTCTTTCCGTTGCACGAGTTTCTTCTCATGTTCTCGCTTGGTGATGGTTGTTTCTTCATCCTGGTTCTTGTGGTTGGGTTATTTTCCTTTCCTTTCATCATCTGTAATAATAGCTTGTGATGACTTTTCCTTATTACTCTCCATACCCCTCTTTTGTATAGCATCGTGTATCTTCTATCTTAGATACTTCTTCTGCCATCTCTTTTCCTCATTTCCTGTCAGCGCCTTTTCTTTGCTTTGCTATTGGATATTCACTTTGTGATATATTTTTTACCATTTCGTTGGTAGGAATTTTTGTGAAGAGATCCGGCTAATCTTAGTGACATAGAAGAGGAATTTTTTACCATTTTATTTTTATCAGAGTACCTTTGAAATTTGGGGAGATACAAAATTCTTGAAGAAGACTTTCCAAATAAGGTGAGGATACGGTGATATGTCTATAAAAATTTCATAGCGGACAGAAATAATAAAAGGGATGAAGACAACAAAGAAACATTGAGGAATGATGATTCTTAGCTACTGATGATCGGGTGAGGATAAATCCTCCCTGTTTCTAGCGCCAAAAGTAATTGTGGAAAATCCCACTTATAAACCCTTGTAATGATAATAACACAAAGTCTAAGTCATATTGATCAAACTAAACATTAATGATATTATTCACTATTTTGACACTTATATGATCTTTCTAAACTATTATAATGAATATATGTTTCTCTTACAGTAGATTCAAGCTAAGATTTGTATACAATATTGGATAAATATAAAGATGCAAGATAAATTCTAAGATGAAACTTGTTTCTTTCTTTTCTAATAACTTTCTTAGCTTATCTATCTTAATTGATCTCTCTCTTTCTCTCCCATTTCTAAGTCCTTATATAGGAAAATTTATCAATATGAGACAATTATGATTCACGTGCAAGATCATAGTTGACTGATTCTGTTTTAGTTTGTCTTACACGCCAGGCTTTTGGAAGTTGTCTCTGTCTATCGTACAGTTACTTGGTTACTCGTGCTTCTTCTGTTAGTAATCGAGTTATTCTTATCGCATAACTATTCGTTCGCACTCTTTCCTACTGCCTCGTGATTACTCTTCTCCATGTTTTCTGGTAATTGTTATGTCTTCGTGCTTAAGGTTCTTTTTGCTAGAGCGAAGTTGTATATTTGCCTTGTGTGATATTTCACCCATACAACCTGAATCACTACAAACCCAATTTCATCCATTCTTCTGCTCCACCAGTACCTTCAGTTCCATCACCAACAATCTTCTCGATTCATTAATCTGTTTCGATCTTGGTTGTATAATAAATTCAAACGAAACCCATCTTTAATCTTCTTTCTTCTGATGTAAATTCAATTCTCAAGCAAACCCAACATCATAATTCCATGTTTAACATCAAACCCTAGATTCAATTTCAACAGCAATTCACCAAATATCGAGTACTCATCATTCCTACATAGCCACGAACCCATTGTTATCAGTAACATCCGTCATCAATTCCTCCTTCTTGAACTCCAATCCGTGAACCTGAGCTTGGCGGCGAGCAGAGCTCTTGGAAGCAGTAGTGGGCTAGCCGACGTGTGTCTGAGACAATTTTTGTTATTCTGAATCTGAACTCGACCTAGACTAGTAGGTTATAAGGCACCAAGACTTAGGCACCTGTTGTTTTAGATAAAAGCCACCAGAAATGGCAGCCCCATCGTGATTTAGGACTTGTGTGCTTGTTATCTTCGCCTCCATGAACGACGGATGACTCCAAGTAAAACATTTAGCTCATATTTCTCTTCTTTTTCGCTATGTGACTCCAAAGCACCTAAAAACTCAAAATCAAACATAAGATACATAATTTACATGAAAAATCGCAAAGAAAGCATAAACAATAGATAAATATTGAGGTGTCTAAGACACCCATCACTTGTATCACTGAAATTCGGAAGGAGGAAGAATTCTGTAAATTTTGAAACAAAATTAATTGTACAGAATTGTTATATAAGTCTGTTCGTGCTGATAACCGGGTCGGGTGCAAAAACTTTATCCAATACCCGTTATCTTCTAAATCACGATATGTCTGAATCATATACAGTGTTGCTCTTTTTCTGTTGGAAGAAACAAGTTGTTCAACCATAAGTTTTGTCGAAGTAGGCTGAACCAAAGAATGAATCACTAAAATGGAGACCCATATTATTTATTTTGAATGAAATTAAGGTAGAATTTTTTTTGTTCAGCGAATATGACTAAAACTGATTTTTTTTTTAATGAAGATGAACTGAAATCGATCGACTATGATCAATGTAATGATTATTTGGAATAACTTTAAATAGGTGAGTGGTTCATTTGAAGGTGTTTGATCAATTTGATGAATTGCGGCAATCTCATTCTGCAATTCCAGATTTTTTTTTTATGTACAGATTTCGTGACGGACAAATATGCACTAAGTCGTCACGTATAGGGACTCCCTTCGGTCGTCCAAATATAAAATATTATATTTGGTGAGATAAAATAGGATAAAAAAAGGTAGTAAAGTAGTTAGGAATTGTATTTGGCTGGAGTGAAGAGCCGCGGGCGTGTGATGGTGGTCCGCATGTTTTTGGTTCAACGCCCGCTTTTCCATCAAGCGCGCTTAAGATCTTCTGCCTCACTCAACAAACCAACAATTTTGTTGGTTTGCCCATCCGTTTTTCATGTTTGTTGAGTCCATAGTGGGAGAAAAATGAACAAACTACAAGTTTGTTGAGTCCATAGGAACCGCTCTTAATTCCCATGGTTCACTTTATTTGTATTTGTAAGATCTGTTTGTGGTGATTTTGAATAACGAGTTTGGAGATCTCTACTTATGTTCCTTATATGAAGTTGTACGTTTTTATTGTGTTAGCTTAATCACTTTCATTAGTATATCGAAGCGATCTGATTTTCTTGATACTTTTACTGCCAGAACCCTATGTTATTGTTGTATTACTACAACAAATTAACAAACAGAAGGATAAATTTGGTGATAAACACCTCCTAAATCAATAGATTCAGGCCAATCTGTGCAAATATGCGCAACCAACAAGGGTTTTCTTTCATTAACTTTCAGATAATTCAAAACAGAGTTCTCTTACACTTAAATATCCAATGATTAAACCTAATTCTACTTAATGGATAACGTACACGTGTCCTTAATCGAATGGACAGAAATAACTAAATAAGAGAACTACTAACTACACCCAGATAGTTGATGTAGGCAGACCAAGGTGGCAGCCCTTACTGTTGAGAATGCAACATTGCCTCCCCCTGAACAACATCCTTGTCCTCAAGGATAAACCGCGGATAATGAGCCTTGATGTTAGTAACTGCCTCCCAAGTAGCTTCTTTTGGAGAAGAATTGGTCCATTGGATGAGCACCTGAGGAACTTGTTGTGTGCCTATGATCACAGTCCTGTGGCTCAACAACTTTTCTGGCAGCATGATGATGTCACCTGTAAGATCAACAACAGGCAGTGTAGGTGAAGGAGTGAACCTGAGGCCAATGTGTTTCTTTAACTGAGAAACATGGAACACTGGGTGAATCCGAGAGTCAGATGGAAACTCCAACTTGTAAGCTACTTTGCCAACCCTTTGCAGTATTGGAAATGGACCATAGAACTTAGCTGAGAGTTTGAAGTTTTTCCTTAAAGCTACAGAAGCCTGTCTGTAAGGTTGGAGCCGCAAGTAAACCAAATCTCCCACTGCAAATGATCTATCAACTCTAGAAGCATCAGCATAAAGCTTCATTCTCTCTTGTGCCTTATGAAGATATTCTTTGAGTAAGTCCAGCATAGAAGCTCTGTCCATCAAATAAGATTCTACTGCAGCTACAGAAGTGGTGGCAGCAGTTGGAAAGTCCATGTGAGGAGGAACATACCCATACAAAGCTTGGAATGGAGACATTTTCAACCCCCTGTGAAAGCTAGTGTTATACCACCACTCAGCTAGTGCTAGCCATTGGCTCCAGTTGCTTGGTTTATGGCCTGTGAGGCATCTCAGATAGTTCTCAAGGCATGCATTCACCCTTTCATTTTGCCCATCTGTTTGGGGGTGATAGGCAGTGCTGAGGTTCAAGGCAGTTCCCAAGGCCTGGAATAGATCTTTCTAAAAATGGTTTGTAAAAACCTTATCTCTGTCAGACACAATAGAAGATGGCAATCCATGCAGCTTGAATACAGTGTTGAGAAATGCTTGAGCCACAAAAGAAGCTGTATAAGGGTGTTGCAGATCTATGAAATGGGCATACTTGGTGAGCCGATCAACAATGACCAAGATGACACTCTTTCTATTGCTGACAGGAAGGCCATCAATAAAATCCAGAGTAATGTGTTGCCATGGTTGGTCAGGAATAGGCAGAGGTTGGAGTAAGCCAGCAGCATTGGTTTTATCACTTTTATTCCTTTGGAAAATGTCACAGTGGGACACCCAGAGCAAGACATCTTTGAGCATGCCTGGCCAATAAAAGTGACTCTTGGCTCTAACATAAGTGGCATTCATGCCAGAATGACCTCCCACAGATGAAGCATGAAATGATTGTAAAAGGTTTTTTCTGACATTACCTCCAGTGCCAATGTAGAGTTTGTTCTTGTATCTTAGAATGCCCTCCTTGTAGATAAAATGTGGCACAATAGTAGCATTAAGAATTAACTGGGAAATGAGAGAGTTGGACACTGGGTCTTGTGTATTGCTGTGGAGAACCTCTTGTACCCAAGATGGAGCAGAGACAGATAATGAATGGCAAGCTGCTGAGTCATGAGATCTTCTAGAAAGAGCATCAACAACCACATTGTCAGATCCCTTTTTATACTGTATTTCATAATCAAAACCAAATAGATTGATCAGCCACTTTTGTTGTAAGGAAGTAGTGATCTTTTGTTGAATAAAGTATTGGATACTCTAGTGGTCAATCTTGATAATGAACTTGGTGCCCTGTAAGTAATGCCTCCACCTTTGAACAGCTAGTACAATGGCAAGAAACTCTTTTTCATAAGTAGAAAGAGCCCTTGCTCTAGGACCCAATGGCTTGCTGAAGTAAGCTATAGGTTTGTCATCTTGGAGTAATACTGCACCAATGCATGACTCACTGGCATCACTTTCAACCACAAATTGTTTAGTGAAATCATGGAGTGCTAGAATAGGTGTGTGGCTCATTGCATGTTTCAGCTTGCTCAAAGGAAGTCGCAGTTGGATTCCATAGAAAAGCATCCTTCTTAAGCAAGTCAGTTAATGGTTTGCTGATGGAGCCATACCCTTGCACAAATTTTCTGTAGTAGCCAGTGAGGCCCAAAAAACCTCTCAACTCCTTAATAGTTTTAGGTAAAGGCCAGGATAGCATGCAGGAAATCTTGTTAGGATCATCACATACTCCTTCAGGTGTAATAATGTGACCCAGATACTCCAAGGAGGACTGACCAAAGATGCATTTGGACAGTTTTGCAAAAAGTTGATGCTGTCTTAGCAAAGAGAAAACCATTCTGAGGTTCTCTAAGTGATCTTCCATGCTAGAGATGTAAATGAGTATGTCATCAAAGAAGACCAAGATAAATTTTCGCAAAAATGGTTGAAATATCTCATTCATTAAAGCTTGAAATGTGGCTGGTGCATTGGTGAGGTCAAAGGGCATCACTTTAAACTCATAGTGACCCTGGTGGGTTCTAAATGTTGTCTTGAATATATCCAAGTCATTCACCCTGATCTGGTGGTATCCAGCCCTAAGATCAATCTTGGAGAGGAATTGAAACCCCTTGAGTTCATCCAATAGTTCATCAACAATGGGAATAGGAAACTTATCCTTGATAGTGATCTTATTCAAGTTTTCTATAGTCCACACAAAACCTCCAAGAGTTATCTTTTTCTTGACCAAAAGGATAGGTGAGGAAAAGGGGCTATGACTTGGCTGAATGATTCCAGAATGAAGCATTTTTGTGACAATGTTTTCCACCACAGCCTTCTGAACATATGGGCATTTGTAAGCTCTTTGGTTAACAGGCATGGAGTTGGGGTGTAAGGGAATTTTATGATCCAAGGTTCTTTTGGGTGGTAGTTGAGTGGGTTCTTGGAATATATCAGTGAATTCTTGTAATAATGGATGTAGTATTTCAGGAGTTGGTGGTGAAGTAGGTGTGGAGATTGAGAAAAAATGACCCACTAAGCCATGAGAGGTGGTATAAATAAATCTTTTAATGGCAGCTCCACTAGTCATAAATACTGAAGGTTTTGGAGAGCTCCCATGTAAGGTGATATTCTTATTATGGTATTTAAAAGAAATGCTGAGTGTAGAAAAATTAAAGAGCACATCACCTAGAGTCTTGATCCAGTCAGCTCCAAGTACTATGTCACAACCTCCTAGTGGCAGAAGTCTGAGATCTTCTACAAATTTATGGCCCTGCATGCTCCATGAAAGTCCTGGGCAAATGCCAGTGCTCACTGTTCTGGCACCATTAGCAACTGTGACTGACATGGCAGCGGTGGGTTCAATGTGCACTTTAGAGAAGTTGCTAGCTCACTGTCAATGAAACTGGTTGTGCTACCAGTGTCAATTAGAATGGAAACTTTGTGTGTATTGAGGACCCCAGGAATTCGGATTGTCTCACCTGTGGCCTGGCCGGTGAGTGCATGGAGAGATATCTCGACCTCAGACTGAACTGGAGATGCATTAGCCTCCTCAAATATGTCTTCTTCCTCCTCAGTATCTGCAGAATCAGAATTATCCATTTGGAGCATATAAATCTTATGCTTGCCTTTACAAAAGTTCCCTGGCTTATAGATTGCATCACAATTATAGCATAATCCTTGAGCTCTCCTTTTATCCATATCCTCTTGAGAAAGTCTCTTAATTAGAGGTGTTTGGGGATTGGATTTTGGTATAGGAGTGAAAATGGACTTGGGGGTAGTGGGTACTGATCTTGGTGAAGTAAGAATTGGTTTGGGCACAAAAGATGTAGATGGATATTGTTTATGTGAAGTAAATGGTTGATTGAATGACTTAGTGAATGGTTTAGTGGCAACAATGTTAGAGCTAACTTTGTTCTTGAAAGTAGCTAGAGAAAAAGCATTTGATAGTGTTTCAGGGTGAAACATAGAAACGGATTTACCTATTTCATCCTTTAAGCCACTTAAGAAACTCATAATGAAGTAAGATTCACTAAGGGAGGGGTTCATTTTAAGCATCTCCTTGAGTGATTCAAATGCCTCATAATACTCATCGACAGATGATTGTTGAACTAGCTTATTAAAACTACCAACAAAATTCTCATCCACAGGATTTTCAAATCTAGCACATAGATGGGTAGCTAAATCATGCCATGTTATTCTATGACGATTAACTTGAAAGTTTAAAAACCATTTTTCACCTTACCCTCAAGGTAGATGGCGTGACAATATCGACCTTCTTGTGCTCTTCGACATCATGAAGTTGAAAATACCGTTCAACTTTCGGATCCAACCCCTGGGATTGTCATAGTCAAATCTTGGGAAATCTAGCTTAGAATACGATGGGAATAGATTGGGTGATTGTGGTGAGCGAAACCTTGATCATCCATATCGATGACGTTAGACCCACTAGCATCGTCGACATGAGTGTTATATGGTCTCATCGAATAAGCTCACCAAACCTACGGTTGTTCTCCGTAAGGTCTTGTTGAGATTTGTATCCAAGGAATCAAACTTGGTTGCCAGATCGGTCGAAAAGATATCGAAATCTGATTGTAATCTTGTTTGAGAAGCATTCAGCTTAGCTACCTCCTCTTCAACTGCTTTCAATGTCATCGTAAAAAAAAAAATTTGTGGATTCGAACGCTCGATGCCAATTGTTGTATTACTACAACAAATTAACAAATGAAGGATAAATTTGGTGATAAACACCTCCTAAATCAATAGATTAGAGCCAATCTGTGCAAAATATGCGTTGGCCAACAAGGGTTTTCTTTCATTAACTTTCAGATAATTCAAAACAGTGTTCTCTTACACTTAAATATCCAATGATTAAACCTAATTCTACTCAATGGATAACGTACACGTGTCCTTAATCGAATGGACAGAAATAACTAAATAAGAGAACTACTAACTACACCCAGATAGTTGATGTAGGCAGACCAAGGTGGCAGCCCTTACTGTTGAGAATGCAACAGTTATCAAAGGCGAGCTAGGCGCACGAGTTGCCCAAGGGGAGCCTACAATGAAATGCCCCAAGGCCAAACACCACGAGCAAAAAAAACAAAAAAAGAGAGAAAAACAAAATCTGGGCGCCCTAGGCGAGGCGAAGGGCTTGGCGCCTCGCCTCGACTAGCGCCTAATACAACATAGTCCCAACCTTGATTTTTTCTCGAATTTTAGGATGATCATGGTTCGCACTGTGTAAAATAGAATTCAAAACCGAGCAAAGAAATCGACTACTCTAGTGTGTCTGAAATAAAATTCATCTTAGTTTTGATTTCAGTGTGAAAAGTCATTAAGAGTGTCCCAACAGGATAAAATAGGACCAAAACTCAACACCTACTACAAAATTACGGACAAGTGTGCAAGTAAAAAACTCAACAGTCGTCTCTTCTACTTCCAGTTCTTCCTAAATGAGCATGCTGCATCAGCACTAGCAATCAGGTTGCAGAGCAGGAATAGGATGGATGCTCCTGCTTATATTTGTTGAAGAGATGGCAATAACATTGGCGGATATCATCTGACACAAGGTACAATTGCAAGAACCTTCTTTCTTGGTCCCTGTCTAAACAGACCTTATAAGAAACACCATATGTAAGGTTACTTTATTAGCGTCCGAAGGGACACGCTAACATTATTCCTCTCAAGGTTAAACATAATGTATGGACACATCCAATATTTACACAGGACATACAGTTTGAAGTCTTATAACACCTATCTGAAAGATAGCTTTCACCAACTTTTTTTCCCTTAGCTATTCAGACTTGTACGTTATGTTGACGTTGCAGACACTCACCAACATTTCCTAACAAAAGGGTTTAGTAGTCAATTGAATCAAAGAGGACTCCGCAAAAATCTAACCAAAACTGGCAGCACATGCTGTATGCAACTAGATTCCTCAAGAGTCCTCAATAAGAAGTGATGATGGTAATATGATGTATTGCTTGGGATATTTGTCCATCTCCCATTGAAATCTGTCTATAAATTCAGGTGATTATAGTAGGTACCGCTTTCTCTACTTTCCGGCCCATGTTTCATAAGCAGATTATTTAACACACAAACTATAACTCGTCCTCTACCATGGACATCCCTCTGCTGGGGTATAGACTTTGACGATAACAACTTTAGACAAGCATATATTTATCAAGGGTTTATTTGTGCCCATTCAACTACATGTGTATGTAATCTTGTTGTGAGAAAAGCAGGTTGAGCTAGCATATGATGACACAATAATTCACTCTAAAAATATTACCACATTGTGTAGCTTCAGAACTTTTGTGGCCTTCGAGAACTGCGGCTTTGCGTGCTCAGGAATTGCAAAACGTGGAGGCTCTTCAATGCCCTGATTATTATACCAATGAGACAATAGAATAAAGAAGATGTATCATACTTGAGACTTTCTTTTACAAGAACGAAAAAAGTGGCGATTATTACCCCAACAATAGATGCATCAGGAGTAGATTGAACGACACTTAAGACTTAGCCTCCTAATTTCATCCCATTTAATCCATCACTTGCCTTGAGAGTGATTGACTTGTCCACGCACCGAAGCATGAGTAGCAATTTCTACTTCAAATTGGTAAACACTTAATAATGGCATTGCTTCGATGAAGATAACAACAACCAAATCTTCAAAGAACGGGCATTACTACGATAGTAGTGAGCTTCACCGTCACACCCAAGCTTAAAATTCCCCACTGAAACAGAGAAGGAAACTGAATTTTCTCCTTAACCATAATCTAACAATGTCTAACAAAATACCACCACATGGAATTTCCAAAAAGATATTACCATTAACCGCAGCCGGGACCGTAAAATCAATCAGATTCGTAGTCGGGGTTTCTTTGAACAACAAGGTGAGAATGCTTTCTCTTCTTGTAGGACCACATGTGTGAACCTCTTTACCACCTACTTCTACAATTTGCCCAGATTTCGATTCACTACCTGAAGCGCTGCAGACACTCCAGCTTCTGATCTATCATAATACATACCTAAATACAAATGGTTTCACTTGAATGAAAATTTTACATATTCATAATTTAACTAAGTTCTCACGAATATTGTGGAAAATTTGGCCCAAAAATCCCTAAACCCTTAGTTAATAAATTTAACACCAGAATCACAAATGCAACCCTACATTCAGTAAATTTTAAAACTTTATACGAAAATCAAAAGAAAACTCATTTTGATTACACAGAACAAAAAATAAAGTATAGGGTTTTACCATGATTGGGAACGCAAGGTTTTTTTCTGAGACTGATGATGGTTGAGTAGCTGTTATTGCTGTAATTTGTTGTTATTGCTGAGTAGCTGTTAGGGTTTGTCAATTTGTTGAGTAGCTGTTATTGCTGCAATTGGTTGTTTGTTAATTGAAGAAGAAGAAGAAGAAATAAAGGGTTTAGATACTGAAGGTTTATGAAATTGTTAACCATTAATAAACTGAGAAGCATGGAGATTTTAAGAGAAAAACTGATTTTCTCGTTGACTATACAAGAAAGAGGGGTTTTAGCGGAGATTTGGAAATCTGAGAAAGAAGACTTTTAACCGGATAATCTGACACCGGAAGGGTTAGCATAGTTAATAGCACGTATATGAGTGTACGTGTGTGAGGTATACTGACAGTGTAAATGAGTGGTTACATTTTATTTATTTTTGGAAAACCTTAATTGGGCCGACCGAACGAAACGAGGGAGGACTTTTATATCATGTGACCACTTTTTTGTAAAATGTAAGTGATCAATTGACACAAAAAGATTGAAAATGGTTAGGGCCGAAAAATCAAAAATGTCCTTCCCTTTTAGTCCAATTACTATAACTCCTTGTGTATCCTATCTTTTCAGAGGTATAATTGGACAACAAACTTTAATAATCTAAATCCGCACCTTGGAATTTTACAAATTTTATCTCATTGGAAAGCTAATAAAAAAACCTATCCAACGAGCACAAAAAACAATATCAAATTTTGAGTTTTTACGAAAAATTCAGAGGTATTTATCATTTTAGGCACAATTTTAGAAAATTAAGTGTATATCCATTATGCAAACCACCATAAAGGATACATAATAGTTTATGTAGCAAAATTTTGGTTTATTCATCAACTAATTTTGGTTTATTCATCAACTAATTAAGTGTATATCCATAATAGTTTATGTAGCAAAAATTAGGTTTTTGAAAATTCACAATTTATGAGTTTGGTGAATTCACAGTGTATTCGAGAATTCAGTGATTTTATAGCGTATATATATACATAAAATCAGCGAGTGCTCACATAGAGGGTTATGTGAATTACTCATGGTTTCTTGGAAAGTCAGTGTAGACTTTTGAATAATATGTTTTATGCTCAACTTTGCAGGTTTGAAAGAAAGAGCAAGTTTTGGAGTTTTTACATTGTTATCACTAAGTTCGTGAAATCGTAAAGAGGTGAGAATTGAGGAATACCATTTTTGCAGACCTCAATTGTGGAATTTTCTTTAGTCCCATTGTGTTGATGAACTCATGTATGGATGTTGCAGCAAGTTTGAAAAATGGTTGAATCCCGTAGTGCTTCTGAAGATGATGTTTCTTCGAGAGAAGATGTTTCCACAGATACCTCTTCCAGAGATGATGGTTCTTCCAGAAATGACGATACTGAGGTTTCCCAGGGGAAGAAGGAAAGTTCCAAGACTAAGAACATTCCAATTGCTGATGAAAAATTCTTCGTGTATTTGTATAGGCCTGAAAAGCATCCTCTAGGATCTTGGTTTCGGTTGCTGATAAATCCTAGGTGCACTGCCCAGAACAAGTTGGTGTCTCCCCGAGATGTGGTTCGGTTTTGTTTGCAAGGGAAGTATTTCGCAGCTTCTCAGGTGGAGTTGAAGCTTTCTCGGAGACCTCTGATGCACTTCTCTGGGTGGGCAAGGCACATGTTAGGCAATAGCAGTGTGAGGGCCATATTGGATAGTGCTCAGGTGACACGAGCCATTCAAGCTGCTGGATATTTGATCATCAATCATAATATTCTAGGTATGATAGCCCTGCTCGCCCATTGTTGTGTCCCTACTCACACATTTATATGCAGATGGGGAGAATTCACCATTACTCTGGAAGATGTAGTTGCTTTGTTGCACCATCCAATTACTGGTAATTTTCCTGAAGAACTCTTGACAGAGGAGAAGGAGATATCTGACATGTTATAAGCAAAGATGCACGAATTCAATGAGTCACATGCGTCTTGATATGCCCGATGGTTATCACACTGGTGGCCCAGATATAGAACTCCTGAAGGACCGGTTAATGACGTTTTGACAATTGCGTGTTTCTTGTGTTTGTGGCTCTCACGGGATATCTTCGAAGATTGTGGACACTTGCTGAAGCCGTTTGTGATTTGTTTTGCCATTAAGATGGTCAAAGGTGAGAAAATTCCTATTGGAAGTCTATTTTTGGGTTCTTTGTTCGCCAACTTGGACTCTCTATTTGTGGACTCCAGTATTTATGATGGCTTAATGAAGGTTGAGACGTATGCTAATACCATGTTTCTCCAAGGTTTGATGTGGGAACACCTTGAGAGCTATGCCCCAATTACCCGTATCATTTTGCAAGGACCCAAGGTCGACACTCGACATTCCCTTCTTAAGAAGAATAATGCTTGTAGTTGCAGGATTTCCTACACTACACCCTTGTCAAGAATCTATGAAAACTAAGTCATGATTGTGAATGAACAACAACACTTTTATTAATTCACTTTCAGGAAGATTTACAAGAAATATTGAAACTCAGAAGTACAACTTTCTTTCTAGAGTTTCTCTCTCCTCAAAATTCTCTCAGATCTCAAAAATGCATCATCCTCTTCTGGATCTATCGTGCTCTTTATATAGGAAAACATATAGTGGAAGACAGCTAAGATTTCCCCTTAATTCGGATCTACTCTGCAATCTTATCGCGATCGTTACAATATTTCTCTATCGCAAACATGATGACCATCGTAGGATCAATCTGGTTCTTCTTTTACTTCTTCCATCGTCAGTTTTTTTTAGTTGTTCTACTACACTCGTGAAGCGTTGTTGAAGAATCGTCAGTGACCCTCGCAGAAACGTTGTTAATATCGCAGGAATAGTGTTGTAGCTATATTCTGATACTACATCTTGCCTCTTATCATGTCTTTTCTGCGAAGAAGAGAAGATCATGAGAATTAAGAATGCCATAATCGCTTATCTTTTCTGCTTTCCCATTCTGACACGTTTCTACATCCTTCGCCAGCTGTTTTCACGAGTTTCTTTCTTCCAATAAATTTTTGACACGTCTTCTGTAACCGCTGCGATCTGACCATCCACGTCTTTTCTTTGCATTAATTGCCTTCATCCTTTTCGAGAAAATTCTTTCTTCTATAAATACTCTTCTCATTCCTCTTCTTTTCTCTTTTACTTTCTTCTTCCTTCTCTCCATATTCTCTCTGCAATTTTTACTATTCTTCCGCAAATTGCGCTTCTATAACCGCTGTGATTTATTTCTTCTTTTCAACTTTTTCCTTCATTCCCGTACTTAAAATGGTTGTTGCTGGTGCTAAAAATTTGAAGGCCTTCAATAGAATGCGCGAGAAACTCAGACTTAAAGGTTTTAACTTATCTCTGATTCCGGACCAAGATTCCAAATCAGAAGTTTCCCTTAAAATATTTACTGACGACCAATGTTCTCGTGAGAAAATCATAGTATCGCTAGGACAACTTGAAGCTGGTCTTCCCATCCCTCTTTACAATCCTGAGCTTCCGCTGTTTTATCAAATAATTTCTGACGAGAGATTCTCACGAGCAATATACCAATTTGGTGGGGATTGCATCAGATTACTACTTGAATATGCTTCTCGCGGCGCTGGTAAAGGAACTCGCTACCCCGAGGCTTCAAAGAATCCTTTGTTCAAAGATGTCCCCATTGTTTCTTACGATTATACTATGGACAACTTTTTTGTAAATTATAGAATTGTCCCTATGAAGAGGGATAGTGCATGTTGGGGTGTTCGTTTGAAGAAAGAGAAGGTCACTGGTGATAATGCTCTTATGATGGATATTGATTTTCATACATATACTAACCAAGGTCCTCGTCATTCTAGCGACGATAAGTGGTTCATCTTCCCATTAAGTCTTGAAGGTCCTTATATATCTGGTTCTCGTGAACTTCCCACGAATCTCGCATAATATCAACCCTGGGTCTTCAGTTGGCCTGAAAGATCTAAAGAAGTATATTCTCTCAACTTTTCATGTTATTATTATTTATTGTCTTCTTTATACTCTCACTAACCTTTTTGATTTTCTCAGATTGATAGAATGAAACTCAGCTATCAAACTCTTAGGAAACCCAACATTCTCTTGGCTCTGAGATCTTTTACAGATGAAGTAAGAAATATTTCTTCATAAATTTTAACAATATATTGTTTCCCCTATTTCTTATCTTCATCTGTGCTCGCAGGAAATCGAAGAATTAGAACCAATGCCTCCTCCAAAAATCAAGGAGAAATCTCCAAAGGAACCATCTGGGAAATCTATAAAGGAGAAGCCGACTACTTCTTATAGGGGAAGATCTTCTGCCCCTCACAATGATGAATCTAGCGATCCTCCGCTAAAGAAATTAAAAAATCAACCTTCTTCTTCTTCAACTCCTCAGACAATTCCAGAAAATCCAAGTATTGGTCCTGATAAGGATATTGACGAGGATTTTAATGCTGGAGGTTTTCCTTCAATAAGAAATTCTTCTTCTTCTGATTCCTCAATGACTCATCTATCCAGAATTTTCAGCGATATTTCCCATAGCATGACCTCCAATGGTGAGGATGAAGTTATTGAGAAGACATCCCAAGCTCTCGCTAAAGTTTTCGATGCCCCTATCTTAGTAGATAATGATTCTCTCCAAGGAATCTCAAGATCACCGACTCCCAGTCTCTTGAATTCTCTTGGTGCCTTGGTATGTTTTCTCTTCTTCAGTTTGTTTATACTTTCTCTATCATTAGAGTTTGATTTATTTCTCTTCTTCGCAGGTTGGTAGAGCTTCTTTTGCTGTTGCTTCTGATTTAGAAAAAAGATGCTTCTATGCTGAAGAGAAAGCTGCTAAAGTTCGCAAGATAAGGAAAAGCTAGAGTCTGAAGTTATTGAACTTCGCAAGAAGAATAAGCAGATGGAGACGGAAGCTTCTGTTGATAAGCAAAAGATCGCTAATCTCGATAAAGCTAACCGACAACTTTATGGTATGACTGATTTCCCTTCTCTCTTGATTCCTTTTATTCTATCGCAGCTTATTCAAGCAATCATTTTTAACTTGCAGATATTTATGGTCTTACTGACGAGGCTATAATATTTCAAACTTTCCCTGAACCTGTATATGATCATACTCTTCTCGCTAGTCTTAATAATTCCTTGAGTAACTTCTCAGATGATAAGATTAATTCCCTCTCCATAGATGAACTTAGATCCAAGTTTAATCTCTTAAAACTTGAACATAGATTCAATTTAGGCTTGACTGACAAATATAGGCGCCTTTATTTTGATTCAAAGAAAGAAATAGATAAATTAAGGCAGAAGAATAGCGATCTTATTGACGAGAAGGATCTCGCCATAAAAAAAGGGATCTGAAACCTTAGCATATTTTCATAAAACTCTCCTTGAAGTTAAAATGGTTAGAGATAGACTTATCCGCGAGAATGAAGATCTTCTTGCGAGGGAGACTCAAATTCGATCTCGTCTCCTTATTAATAGCGATGATGAGTTTTCCTGGGCTACGAAGGTTCTTGATAATGCCAGAAATGATTTAGGTGTAAATGTTAGCCTTCAAGTCGAACAGGCGGCTCTAATTAGAGATATGATTTCTAACAGAGAAGGTTATTGGCTACTCTTCTTCTCGCTAATTTCTTGTTTTCATTATCCTCTTTTATAAAATTTCTAACTTGTTGTTATATTCTTGTAGAAGCTGAAAAAGGTTATCTTGAAAGAATCAAGGAGCTTGAACAAGAAAAGGATCAGCTCGCGAACACTCTTGCTGCTCGCAATTACAAATATTCACAACTGAAGAAGCAGTTTGTCATCACCACCGCGAATTTCAATAGATCTCTCATTGTCGTCGTAATGATTCTCATTAAATTGGTCTGTGATGACCATGGAATTTCTCCTTCTGTATACCCTGATCTTGCGAAAGAAGTACCCGCAGTAATTTCAAGTCTTGACATCTCTGATAGTGAGGCTGAAAATTCTGATGAGGATGAAAATGATAGTGATGACGAAGGTGAAAAGTCTGGTGGAGAAGAAAATAATGATGATAATGATAAAGGGGAAGAATCTGGTAATGAAGAGAAGTCTGATAAGGAGGATCGCGATGAATCTAACTAGGTCTTCTTTTTCTTTCTCCTTTTTCTGTAATATTGCCGTTAATTTGTAAAAAAAATTTGCCTCTTTTGTTTCTACCTGTAAGAATCAGAAAACAGTTCTTTTTCTGCAAGTTAATCAATCAATATAACTATTATTCTTTTAATTATCTGCGTGCTTGTATCTATGCAATTTTTATATGATAGATGAATAATAATTTCATCGTTCTTATGCATTCCCATACTTGCCTCTATTTTTCGTCTGCAATATAAAAATTGATTAAAGATTAAATAAAAATCAAAATTTACCTTAATATTGGCGATCTTACCGTCAATAATAGTTGCGTGAAATCACAATTCTTATAACATCTGTGAGTATTATTGCAGTAATATTGTGGTCTTATTGTGCCTTCCTAATTAAAGGTCTTATTTTGCCACGCTTCTTCTTTCTGCGACAAAATCGTAGGACGTCTTTACATTTGCATGTATTGACCCATTGATCTTTCCTTAACTTTCTTCTTTGATTATATTGCGATAATATGACAAGTATAAGTTCTCTCCCAAGATCAAAGCCTTGTGACATTGTCGTCGTGCGATGAAATCGCAGGACGTCTTTAAATTTTCATGTAAAAACCCATTGATCTCATCTTAACATTGCTCTCATGGCTTGTTTCCTCTGCATCATTTACGTTACGCGACAATATGACAGGCCTAAATGTTCTTGCGATCATAAAGCCCCATGAAATTGCCGTCTTAAGACACTTATCAGCTCCCTAATGGAGGGTGCCGCCATTATCTTCCCCCTGGTTTCCCCTTCAAGGAGGGCACATCGGCCATACAAGACTAGCTCCTCCCATCCAGATTTACCAACAACCAGCTGTTTTCGCAGCCTCTTGTCCTTTATGCCTATATGGCTTATAGTTACAAGACTGCACCCTAGTTGGGGTTTTCTTCAGGCCAAGTGCATTGTAGCCAAGACTTACCAAGGATGGCAAGAGAGTTTCGTACGCTCCGGGCACCCTTGGCTCAACCGTGTACCTCGGCGCCTTGGTCATACTTTGCACTTCTTGGAAGAGATTCTCATTCGTCCAACCAGGGTATAACCATATATAGTTGGAAATCCAAGATCTCTCTCCCAGCTAGGTTTTCTTTAACCCTATCGTCTGCATGACTCAGGTTCCAGCAGCGGTATAACCTTATCGCTGAGTCATGTCCAGAGATACCCCTTTTATGACGCGCTATTAGGTCTTACATTTGCCTCTTGCGAAATTTTATTCGCGTTTCTCGCGAGTATTGTAACTCTAATAGAATTTCATAACTTTGATCGTTTTGGTAAAGTTTTGCGATTCTTTCAAGTGTAATATCTTGTTCAATTACATATTTTTCAAATAAATTATTCGCAGAGTTCTCTGAAGTTCATCATTTTACCTCTTTACTTACTATTTTCTGATTCTGCTTTTCTGCTACGTTTTCTTTGTTGTCTCTTTTTCTCATGAGATGCTCGTCATCAGCTTTCACATCTTCTTTTCGTTCTATTGCATCAATCATTAACCTTTCACATTTCTGTCGTTGCTTAATTTTGCACTTCCAATTGCCATTATTTTCAGCTCTTTCTTCGCAAGACTTCATATCGATTTCATAACATTTCTTGCTTTCTCCCCAATCTCCTTTAATAACTCCGACACCTTTTGGATGAGGAAATTTGATACACTGGTGATAAGTCCAAATATCCCGTGTAACCAGGGTCGTCCTATTAAGGCATTGTAGGGTGATTCGATGTCCACAACACAGAATAAGATTTTTGAAGATATTCCTTTTAACGGTATCTGCATTTCAATTTTTCCCCTTTTGTCTGTTAGCTATGCCATTAAAACCATAGATTTTGTATGTTGATGGAATTAGATCTTCGTCTTTTCCTCCCATGGTTTTAAAGGTATGATAAAATAAGATATCAACAGAACTCCCTGTATCTATTAAGACTCTGTTGATGGCCCAAGAATCTTCAACTTTACTATCATTCTCTTAATCTTCTTCTTGAATTTGTTTTGGATTAATCTCTAATCGTACGACCAGTGGATTATCGTGATGCTCTCCAACCTCAAGTACATCTCACGTAGTTAAAGATAGATTTTTCTTCTGCCACTCCTCTAATGGCGAGGATCTCGCGATATTCAATATCTCTCTTCCCTTTATGTCTCTCGCAAAGACCCTGCTTAAAATATTGTCATGGAAATCCTCTATAGTTCTGCGTGAATGTACAATAGAATTACAAAACACATTCTTTGCTTTAGATCCAACTTCTATTATGAATGTTTCCGCTCCTTTTACAGCATTCACTCTGCGAGTTTCTGGTGCTTTCGGTAATTGCTGAGATTGTGGATGTCCTACTAGAAAATGATTTAACTTTCCCTGATCAATCATCCTAAGGATTATTCTCTTCACATTCCTACCATCGTTTACTGTGTGACCATGAAAATGATGATAAGGACAGAATTCTTGACTTCGATTGTTTGGATGGGGTTCTTTTCCCATGTTCCACGGAGAGGGTATATTTTCCATTAAAATGATAGCTTCCCAAATCTTTTCTATGCTAGTATTGAGAGCGGGAATCTTAATTTCTTCCCAGATTATCCTCTGATTACCTTGTCCTTTAAAATTATTCTGCCTTTGTCCACCATAAGTTTCTTGAGGTTGATTGAGTCTTTGAATCTTATTATTACCACCGCGATTATAATAATTCTTCTCCCTTTCATATTCTTCCTGATATCGACTGCCCATCGCTACTAATTTTTGTTGATTATCAATGACTACTTTCTCATGTTGTGATTGCGAGGTGCTCGCTACATTATTTATCATTTTAGGGAGCAAACTTCCACTTGCCGCCAACGAGCTGGTGTTCACGATTGGGTATGATTCCATCTCATTTTGTTTCTCCTCCAAAGCAATGTATTCTTCCTGCAGTTCTCGCAATTCTGTCATGGTGATTGTATTTTTGATTCTGAAAATCTGAATGTACAGTAAATTAGTCGCGAACATTGCATTAATGAAGGATAGGATCAGATATCTTTCATCCACTCTTCCAGCCATTTCGCTGCACATTGATTTCCATCTTATAGTTAAGTGCTTCAGACTCTCGCCAACACTTTGTTTTAGCCCAAACACATCTTCAATACCCGGCTGCGATGAATTGTTGCTGATGTACGCTCCTAAGAATGTAGCTTGTAAATGATCAAAAGAAGTTATATTATTTTTTGGTAATCCCTCAAACCATTTCAACGCCTCGCCAGTTAAGCTAGATGCAAAATACTTGCATAACACAGCATCATGATTCTCCCACTGTAGCATATATCTAACATAAGCTTTAACGTGTTGAACGGCACAAGTAGTCCCATCAAAAATGCTGGTTAATGCTGGTAAATTGCATTTTGGAGGTATTCGTCTTAACTGTACTTCTTGAGTAAATGGAGTCCTCACAGCTTCTTCAATAACTTTATCAAGTTGCCTTCTACCTCCTTCTCTTCTATTGCTTATCATTCCTCGCATTTCTGCTAACTCTCTTAGAATTTGCTCATTCTCAACTGAGTTTTGTTCCATTGGCCTTTTTAATGCAGCTTCCCTTCTTCTGCGTTCTTGTCTTTCTTGTCTTGCGAGATTTTGCGTATCTCCTTCATCATCATCATCCTATCTTTCTCTGCAATTTTCTCTTTCACCATCTTCTTGAAATCGCAGTTGCCTATCTTCTTCTCTGCGAATTTCTTCATTTCTCCTCATTTCTCTTCGATGTCTCTCTATTCTCCTTTGTATCCTATCATACTCCTCTTGAATATTATCATTATAGCGATTTTGTGTACGCCTTCTTTCTCGATTTTCATGGTTATTTTGTCGTACTGCCTCTCGAAATTCTTGCTCTTCTACTTATGCTATTAATCTTTCTCTCTCGCAAGCCAGGCGTGCTTGTTCAGTATAATATCTTTCAATTTCTTCTTCAATTATTCTTTGATTCTATCACCCATGCAATATCCTCCTACCTTCCTCTGGATTCTCTTCTTCAATTTGGTTGTTTCTTCCCTCTTGATTTCTATTGTCACGCAGATTATAACGATCGCCATTTATCTCTTCTTCTCTATGACGTTGCTCTCAATTTAAATTTTTCACTTCTTCTCTAACATTTCTCATTGGGGAATTTCGCCTTGGTTCTTCCCTGAATGATCTTGAATTTGATCTTACAGTACTTCTTGACCTCATTCTTGAATTCTCCATTCTTAGTTCATGATTTTTTCTTGTTAGATTCGCACGTTCCTCCGCCTCTAATCTCCTTTCTTTCTGTGTTCTTTACCTCAGATCATCTACTGTCCCATTTTCACATCCCACGTGAACTAATCCTCCAGCCATTCTTTGATTTCTTTCTCCTTCTTCTCCATTTCTTAATTGTCGATTTTCTTCTTCTTCCATTGAATCCGACCTCCAAGTGTGTACGCTCACTCTATCATAATCCACATCCCTATTTTGCGATTGTGCTTGTTGATTCAGCTGTCGATTTGAATTTTCTACTTCATTTCTTGTTCTATTTCTTCCTGATCTTATTCTTAAAGATTCTTCTAATTCACCTGTTCCTTCACCTGCAAGTCTTTTACTCCTCCTCACAATTGTTGGTGGTTCTGATGTATTTCTTCTCCTTATAGCCATTTCTCCAATTCTAACAATTTTTTCAAATCTTCAAGTTGCAATTTGAGATTTCTTAGACTGATTCTCCCTGTTTCTGGGCGCCAAAATGTAGTTGCAGGATTTCCCACACTACACCCTTGTCAAGAATCTATGAAAACTAAGTCATGATTGTGAATGAACAACAACACTTTTATTAATTCACTTTCAGGAAGATTTACAAGAAATATTGAAACTCAGAAGTACAACTTTCTTTCTGGAGTTTCTCTCTCCTCAAAATTCTCTCAGCTCTCAAAAATGCATCATCCTCTTCTGGATCTATCGTGCTCTTTATATAGGAAAACATATAGTGGAAGACGGCTAAGATTTCCCCTTAATTCGGATCTACTATGCAATCTTATCGCGATCGTTACAATATTTCTCTATCGCAAACATGATGACCATCGCAGGATCAATCTGGTTCTTCTTTTACTTCTTCCATCGTCAGTTTCTTTTAGTTGTTCTGCTACGCTCGTGAAGCGTTGTTGAAGAATCGTCAGTGACGCTCGCAGAAATGTTGTTAATATCGCAGGAATAGTGATGTAGCGATATTATGGTACTACAATGCTAGGATCATGCGCTGGTCTAGAAAGCAACCACAATACAAGATATGCATTACTGACATTTTGGACATTGAGTCTGAGTTCAACTTTCGCCCCTGGGTGTCGGTTCCTTCTCTTTTCTCACAGTTGATTACTTTCAATACTACTGATGAGAATATCACGTTGAGTATTGGTGCCAGTCTGAGTGAAGGAGAGAGATCTTTCGTCTTGAGTTTTACTCCTGGTTTCTTTCTATCAATAATGAACAGAGGATTCCAGGTAGAAGAGTACAACATTGACAGAGCCGCTAGACAGACGGGACTTGACCAGTGCATTCCGGGTCATCAAATGAACAATCCAGAGATTGAGTACCTGAAGGCTCATTTAGACTGCACCTGCGTGGAAGGAAATGAATACTTGTTCCCATGTTCTGACCGAGAAACTTTCGCAACTCCTGGTTATATAGGCTTTTGGCGTCAGCAACTCGAGCTTGTATATGCATTTGTAACAGATGTTCAGTCCACTGTACGAGATTTTCCTCCTCCTGACGTGGTTTCCGGTCGACCAAGGTTGAAGAATCTCCCTGGTAGTGATAAGAGGAAGACATCTCCAAATGCGTCACAAGTAAGTGCTTATTCTTATGATTTCGGCCAAAGTATTCCAATCACATTTTAATCGTATTGATTTTCTTGTGATAGGGTAGTCATGCTGTGAGACCTCACATTGATGTAAACTCTTCAATATTTCAAGAAAGTCCCCGGGGAGGAGAAGGCAGAAGTAAGACAACACATAGGATAATACCAAACAGAATACAATCTCATGTCGCTTCTTTGGTGAGTTGCCTACGCTTTTATTAGTTATTACAACTTTCTCATCCATGTAATTAAGATTTAAAAAAGTATTGCTTATTCATTTCAGAATTTTGCCCCATCGGTTATTGATGGTCTCCGTTTTTCTCTTGGTCGAACAATTCAGGATCCCAACACTGAGGAGGTTGACGTAAGTTTCCCCTTTGGACGAATAAGTGACGATTGTTTGTTGATGTGGATAGGAGGAAATCACCATGGATAAGGAGCATGTTGATGAGGTACATTCTTCTTTGAGTCATGAGAATATGGAGAGCTCTCGAAATCCCGAACCGAACGAAAATATGGAGAGTTCTCCGAATGATAATGCCAATGGAGGTTCCAACCTTGCCGAATCCTCAAATGGTTTAGAGGCTCCCCTAGTAAGTATTTTTCCTTTAGCCTATTCATAGAAGTATGATATTTCTGATTTATGCATGAATGAATGAGAACCCATATGAATATACAAGTAATTTTGCCGAAATACGTCATCAGAAAATTTCAGGCTTTAGAATTTATTAGAAATGCTGTAGAATATTCGTCTGGAGTCGGATTTTCGATGTCCGCATATGTATCTTCAAGCCCAGAAAATTTCCAAGCTTTAGCAAATAAGATTTTAGAATTTTGAGCATGTTTAGGGCCTGAAAAACGCGAAACAGTAAACTTCCAGGAGATATTCAGAACTTTTCCAGATCGCGCGTTGTGTGATGTTTTGGATGCATCTCCTCTCCCGTTCATCCAATTGTCATGAAATTTTGAAAAGTTGTAGAGAACTTCCATACGAAGAGAATGAAATACAACTCATTTCCAGATTCTTTCTTAATCTTATGATTGCATTGGATTTCCACACATGAACCATCCTAATCCCATGTAATCTTCGCATTAGGTACCGAACGACAAAGTTGGGAATCATGGATATACTAATGATAGCTTGGGAAGTCCCGGAGTTGTTGGTGATGGAACTCCTACATGTGCACCTCCAGGTTATGAAGTTCTAGTTGTTGATGCAGGGGAGGTGGTGCAAACCCCAACTGAGCCTCAAATGGTGGAACCCGAATCGAGAATAACGGAAACTTCTTCGTCTGAAGTGATCTCCATGATTGTTGATGCTTCTCTAGTAGTCAAGAGGCGTATGATAGTGCATGAGTATCCTAACACAGGGATTTCTTTTGATCCTCAATTTGGTGAGTTACTCCCATACCACCAGTTAGTTGGTGGTTTTAGTGTTCCCATCGGATATGCTGCTATGTATGAGAAACTGTGGAAAATGTATGGACACATCGTGGTTACTCAGGATTCAGAACACAGCTATTTCTTGACAAAGCAAGTGGAAGCCATCTTGTGGGTAATACATGATATCTGTGTCACTCCCAGAAATGCTGTTACTCGAGACGTACTCTTTGATTGGGAGTACAACTTGAAGAATGATGAAGAACTATGCTTCAATCTGAAGTGGCTTTGTCAAAGTCTTGAAGCTATCCGGAAAATAATATAGGGTAATGTTCCTTTCCCTGTTAGTGACGCCGTGACGAAGAAGATAGACGAAGTTGCTGAACTGACCAAGAAGCTAGAATTGGAAAAGCGACTTTGAAAGATTTAGAATATGCGGAGAAGCAAAAATCATTCTTTGATGGTTTTCTTTTCCTTTCTATAATCTCATGAACATTGAACTTCTGAGAAATATGTGAGATTTTATTTGGGTTTTGATTTTTGATAGGTTTTGAATTTATGAGTGACTTAGGATTTTCTTTTGATTTTGGATTTGACAGAGATTTTCTTAAATAAAGAACTTTGATAGATTGATGAATTTTCAAATGCTGAGTGCAAGTGTGCACATGTTTTGGAGGAATTGAAAATTAAACGAAAATCCTAAAGTGCAAACATCAGATGTTTTGAGTGCTTTCCTTGGACATAAAACATCCAATGTTGAATGCTTCATGCATCGAAAATCTTGATCCAATTCTCATGAATTACTGGTATTTTTGTCTTTCCCTTGATGTCAGCCAATTTATAGTATTCTCCAGCGACTTCCTTACTATTCATGAAAGGCCCTTACCAGTTAGAACCCCTTGTAGAATGCAGGTTGCGATTGGTTGCCTTAAGAACCAAATCTCCTTTATGAAACTTGTTAGGCTTGGTTGCGCGTGCCTTGAATATCTTCTGCTGGTTTGGAATCACCCGTGGATTCCATGCTGGTGAAGATTTCCAACTCTGTGGCACATGTGGACACTCATGCAAAGGAAAATATGGCGGGTATCGCTTGTCAAACTGAGCCAAGTCTTCAGCGATGAACCTTTCAATGTGGTGCATAATCAGAAAACGTTCCAACCATGCAGTGTAGTATTGCTGAGGTGAGACTGTCCACTCATAGGGTTTGATGACAGGTAGTTTTTGAGCGAGTCCCTGAATTAAGGTAGCATATTTGAAAGTAGGTAAAACATATGCATCATGAGGAATAAGACTTGCTTGAGTGCGAAACCTCCTGAAGAATTCGTTAGGGCTTTCTCCAGGCCTTTGCATGAGTTCCATCATAGTTTCGACCTTTTCCAAATGATCGAAAGGCTGGTCATCTTCTGAGTCAGAGCTTTCTTTGGTTGAGAAATGTGCAACTGAAGGTGAAGATACCACAATAATTTTTCCATAATGGATCCACGCTCTTCCAAGAACCATGTCGTATCCAGGATCCTCCCTGATTATGAAGAATCTAGTTTCTGTCAAGGTTGAATCACTTCTTATGTTGAGAATGATGTAACCATAAGCATCCCTGGATATTACCTCATGATCTCAGACTGAGACTGGAGTATGGGTTGCTTCTTGATGAGTGATGCCAGCATCTCTAAGGGTTTTCAGAGGGATGATGTTGACTGCAGTACCAACATCAACTAATGATCGTCTAAATTCGTTCCCCTTGAGATGCACCATGGTGAGAAGTCCCCAGTCATACATCTCTTTGTCTGTCACGGGTGGTTCAGGGAATGTTTCCTGAATTGTGAGTCGTTTTCCTGATACAACATGGTTTAGTGCAGCAAACATGTCATCTCTTTGGGCCCTCGACAAGTACATCAACTCGCAGATGTGTTCCATTAAAGACTGAACTTCTTTCTTGACCGGCTACTCGGAGGATGCGAATATTCTTATCGGGAGAGGATTTATGTGTACTCCTTCAGTCCCCAGTTCTCATGAGTCGGACTTTTCTTTGAAGATGCTCTTCAAATTTCTGCAGTCACTTGTTGGATGACTGACGTACCTATGGAAGTGGCAATAGCGTGCATTCTCCATTTACTCCTCAGTTGGCTCCTTTTTGACAGGAGGTAGCTTGAATGCACCATCCTGGATCCATACTTCCAGTAGTTCGATCACCTCTTCAATGGGAAATGGGAAATCAGGGACTTCCTCATCATTTTGTTTTGATTGTGCATTTCTGGTCTGGTTGTCCTTCCTTGGAGCTTTTGGAGGATGAGACGTTGGAGAAGCATTTTTGTGTTGTTGTGCTTCAGCCTTTCTCTTGCTTCCTTCAGCAACATTGACGGAGGCTTCAACATTATACTGCTTGTTGATCAGGCGCCGACCGCTGCTTCGAGTGTTTTTCGATTCCTCCATTTTGACAGTTTTCGTTCTTTCCAGCAAGGAAGGAGTAGTAGTTGCCGATCGCTTGGATGATTCATGAATTTCCGAAAAGGTCTGGAAGTGGAGATTCTCCAACAAAGCTCTGTAAACTGGGATCATCCTATTGATGCACAAGTCCACCAGTTGTTATTCAGTAACGTTTGGATCATGACAATCCAGTGCCTGGAGTCTGAACTTTTTTACGTAGTCATTCGGGTGTTCAGTATTCTTCTGAGACATCCTCCCCAGGTCGGAGAGTGTGACTTATTCAGAGACAAAGAAATATTTCATGTAGAAAGCATTAATCATTTCTCCCCAATTGGCTATGCTCCCTGGAGTGATGTTGTTGTACCAAGTGTATGCACGACCCGTCAGGGATTTCGAAAACTCCTTCAAGCGGACAACATGGTTGTGTTCATGTTCTCTTAATGCTTCTACAGATCGAGAAACGTGTTCTCGAGCATTTCCCGTTCCATTGTAGAGTGTGAACGTTGGAGAGGTGTAGCCTTTTGGGAGAGGGATCCTCTGCGTGGCTGCAGGATACGGAGGATGATGACGGTGCACGGTCATTATATGACCCCTTCCTCGATTCTCCATAAGGTGTTCCAAGTCTTCACAGGTGATGAAGCCAGCGGGTTGAGGCTCTGCGGCTTTGCGGGTTTCATCGTCATCAGGAACATGAATAACTTCGGGGTCCGTTGGAGACGTTTCTTTGTCTTTCCCCTTCTCTTGAGTTTTGTCTGACATCTTGTCAGTGAGAGTTTTGAGATAGTTGAATAGTTCATTCTGAGTAGCAGCCATGTTAGTTTGATTCTTGACGAGAACTTCCTGGACCTTCATGAGATCGCCTATGGTAGGAATTTTTTCTCTGATTTCTTCGGGATGCCACCCGAAAAAAAGATGATCTTCGACATTGGTGTGAGGAGGAGTAATGTCACCACCATCATTAGAAGAGAGAATTATTTTCGGAGTACCACTAGTGTTGGCATGTGTCACTGAACCTGACCTAAGATCGACCATCTTTGCAAAAATGAGAGACTGGAACCGAGAGATTAATCTCCCATTGTGGTCATCAATCTGTGGATGGGGAAAAACGTGTCTCCAATTTTTTCGGGAAAGTGGAGAGTCGAGCGAGTTGTCGAGACTCCTCATCCGGGCAAAATGTTAATCCTCACACAGATGCACCGCTGCAAAGGGGGTGCTTAGATTCGGGAAATAAATATGTATGACTCCGGCCTAAACCAAGACAATGGCCGTTCCAGATTCAATTCGGTCTCAAAGAGGGAGATGGGTTGATCTGTAGGAGGGAATCTGAGAATTGTGTGAGATCAGTGATGATCGAGGATTATGGGTGTGTTGAAGGTTTCTATAGTATTGGTGAACTGTTGAGTTCTGATAAGTTCTGAGTGATTGATGAATTCTTGTGAGTAGTTACTCGAGAAATTCAGTGTTAGACGTGTATTCGAGTGTTCGAATGTTGAAAAAGTCTGTCCTTCAATCACGAATTCAGAGACTTATTTATACTGTTAGAGTAGTAACACCACTGACCCTTGTAAGTGTGACGGTTTCTTGAGTGAAAGAGTGGGAAAGTGGGAGATCGTGGTAAAGTCAGTTCCACGTAGTGTGGAGACTTGGTTGATCGTGCACCCACTACTTTTCTAACTCCTTCAACCGTTGACATGACTTACACACATTTCTCATCGTGGGATGAATCCACGTGTCGTAGACCGCCAGACAAAAACCCTAAGTGATATCCCCTATTTGTGACGTGATTGATGTTTCACGAATCGTGGAGTCTGCGGGGAAGACGTGTTTAGGTTAGTCAATTGTTGACTGATTAGACACTGAGTCTAAGTTTGGTGAATCAAGCATGAATGGTGAATGTTCATCGATTCATAGGTCGAACATGTAGTTCTCTGAGAGATGTCAGTATGACAAGTTACTGACTAGTTGAGTGGTTGAGCAAGTATTGCCGCAAATTATTAGAATTCAATGAGCAACTGAGCAAGTATTGCTCAATTCACCGAATTATGGGATTTTAATGGGGAACTGAGAGCAAGTATTGCTCAATTCTCTGAATTATGAGATTTTGATGGGCAACTGAGCAAGTATTGCTTAATTCACCAAATTTAAGGATTTGATAGGCAACTGAGCAAGTATTGCTCAATTCACCAAATACTAGAGAATTGTCGAATATTGGCTAATATTCAGGCGATTGAGCAAGTATTGCTCGATTCAGCGAATTATTTACTAGTGATGTGACCCAGTAAAATATTGATTAAATATTGATAGATTACCGAATATTGTTTAATTAATTTTAGATGTTGATTGATGAATCAACGTAAATTTATAAGTATTCGAAATTGCTCCGAATGATGGTTTCACAGAGCGTTCACTTGAAACCATAATTTTGGACAATCCTCAGTCAATTGGAGAATTGCCGAAATTTGATTATGAGTGATGGAGGGACCGAACACATGGGATGAGGAACGTCCATGTGATGCCTAGTGCTCGAGTAAGCATGCACCAGGATTCTCAGTTTGAGAGTTGGTGAAAAATGATGATTCAATGGGGAGTTCACCATTTACTGAAAATATTATTGGGTTCAGCATTAGGTGTAAAACCTAGTTATGAGAGATGGGATCGACCAAGAGAGCATGGGACCAGCTCCTTGTGGTCACGTGACCAAGTGTTGGTCATTTGGAGGATTCTCCAGTTTGGTTGAATCCCTGATTAGCGTCCTTTACTAGAATCGATGTAGAATTCTCATACGGACTCGGATTTCGATTGTCCGCCCCTCTATTCGATACGGAAAAGCACTTCCTATCTCCCAACACGGGAATATTTAGGTTTTGAGCTCGTTCAGGAGATGAAAACATCTCGAAAGTAAAACTCAGGAAGAATTCAAGAGCGCCGGTAAAAGAGAGTTTTGGGCCCAGTATGAGCGATTGAGCAAATTAGGTCAGAATTATGAAAACGTGTGTACCGGCTTCGTGCAAGACCTAGAAGCAACCTGGTTGGTTATGGAGGCATGCACGTGTTTCCATGATGTCCGTGTCTCCATACTGAGAGTTTCAGTATTTTCTGATGCACATTTGAGCGATGTTGTGAATTTTCAGAAGAGTTTCATCTTGGATGAGAATTCTCGACTTTTCGGTGGAATGAGCATGTATGATCAATTCATCAATATTTTGAAAGTAAAATATTTTAATAATCCAAAATTTCCGTGAGGGGCTAGCCGGCCGTGTGACCATGTTGGCTTTTGGTTTTGCGTGATTCGAGCCATATTTGAGAAAATATGGAGAAGTCACGAATTTTGTTCAAACCCAGAAGTTTCACGAGTTGAGGGAAATAATAATAATTAGGAATTAGCGATTGCAAGGTGAGGGACCGACCATGGCTAGGGCATGGCCTGCCATCCAAGCTGCCCGATCTCGCACACCTTTCCCTATTTTATTATTATTTTTCATGAATCCTTGAAGTTATGGAGAGTTCATGAATTTTTGGAATAATAATTATAAAAAGCTAAGGATTGTGAGGTGTGGGACCATCCACGGATTGGGCATGGCCGTCCGGCTAGGTTGCCCGATCCCGCATACTTCTCCTTATTTTATAATTTATTTGGTGAATCCTCCAAGTCATGGAGAACTCTTGAGTTTTTGCGCAAATTGAGAAGTTTTTTCCAAGATGGAGAACTCTCCATGAGTTCGTGAAGATTGTGAGAAAATAAAGAAAATAATGGGGAAACATGGGACCGGCCTTGGCTAGGGAACGACCGGCCGGCCGGTGGGCCCGGCCATGGGCGCTTCTCATTATTTTATTGTTTATTATTTTCTCTCTCCTATTTTGTGGAGAACTCTCCATTGTTTCATGTTTTCGGATACTCATTCGCGCATCCGGGTGCTCAGTCGTGCATCATTGTCGAGTGCACTTGCACCATTTTTGCGGGGCTTACTCAGTGATGGTCCAGATGCCCAATTATTGAGTATTTATTATCAATTCATGATATCCAGTAGAGAATAATTCATGAAACTGAGTAATAAAAGTGAATATATATTTTATTATTAATTCGTAAGATCGGATGCGGATTCGACTACGAATTCAGAATAATAAAACAAGCATTACCATCCCATGGGATCGTGGATTCGACCATTGAATCAGAGTAATTGATATTTATCCATCACCATTTCACGAGACTAGTAGATTTGATCATGAAATCGGAGTAATGAGATAATATAATTGTTTCATTGCTATTCTATGAGATCAAGCCGTGGATTCGATCATAGAATTAGAACAATCGTTATTGCCATTCCATGGGATCAGGACGTGGATTAGACCATGGAATGGGAGAAAATTGTTATTTCCATTCCATGGGATCATGCCGTGGATTCGACCATGGAATAGGAGCAAATTGTTATTGCCATTCCATGGGATCAGGCCGTGGATTCGACCATGGAATATGAGCAAATTTTTATTGCCATTCCATGGGATCAGGCCGTGGATTCGATCATGGAATAAGAACAAATTGTTATTTCCATTACATGGGATCAGGCCGTGGATTCGACCATGGAATAGGAGCAATAATAGATTATATTGGGAATTCAGTGGTGAATGTCACGGAAGAATTAATCTATGTGCATAGTCAGGAGACGGAAAATCCTGAAGGTGCTCTCAGACACTACTAAGAACACCCGAGTCTATACACGTCTCTCTATATAGTTAGGATCAGTGAGTTTCACTGTCCTGAAGGCGTTGTTGATCTCAATCTGACGGAGAACCACACAATCGTTCTTCTATGTAGAGGGGGTCGCTCTCATGTAGTCAGCGAATAGTGAGTATCACCGACCTCCTGAAGGCGTTAAGCCCTCTCAGCAAACAATTATGTAGGAGGACCGCCCAATTCTATTATCCTACATAGAGGTCACAATGAAATGTCAGGGATCGAACGCTCGGTTGGTAGAGGCTTTTCGAAAACATATTCATCATGGCTTCGTAAAATATGAATCGTCACACGCCTGAAGCCGTATCAGGAACATGCAGTATCATGATTTTACGGGTTTTCCCTTTGTTGAAAATCCACCATCTACACCCCTTAGTCAATACTCCATCTCACATGGAAACCACTCCCCCTTACATAATGATCCGAAAACCATATGTATTTGTAGTATGAACTACATATTAATTCTCCCCCTTTTTGTCAATAAAATTGACAAAGGTACAAGAACGGGATCCTAAAGAAATTTCCGTAAGAGACATTTCATGACCAAAGGTAAATGTATATCATCTTGTTTAGATGCAATCATAAAGCAGAAGCTAAATGCATTCATCAAGGAGTTTATAAAGATACATGATAACCCTTATAATATTCCACAGCCGCACTCCCCACAAAGATTTGGCAATTAAGCACAAGTTCAAAAGAACTCTCCCCCATAAAATGTCATTACCAAGGGAACAACAAGAGCGACCTTAATTTCAAAAGAAAAGAATGATTTCTTAAGACTCAAAAAATTAATACAAGTATGAATTTGGAATCCAAAAAGAAATATTCAATCATATTAACCAAAGCGAACCAAGATTAATTTGACTAAATATGCTCAACACAAGTAAACTTATGGAGACTTAGTAACTCGATTAGATTATTCACAAGAGGACTCATAATTAATCTAACTGTGATACACAATTAAACTAATCACAAAAGTAATCAATTCAATTATTTATACTCACATAAAAAAATCTATGGAGAGGTGACTAAGTTAATCATAAAAATAACAAACCCAGTCAATCATGCTCAACACGAGAAAAACTTACGGAGTCATAACTAAATCACACGACATGATTGATTTAGTTCAATTTGTTCAACATAAAGTATCTTACGGAACAACAACTAAGCTAATCACCACAATAATCAATTTTTGTTGTTTTAGTGTTCAACATAAGACACTTCATGGAACAACACAGTATTTACAAAAAATTGTGGATCGGAGAATCGACCTTATACTGTGGAAAACAAGGATTTATTATATGTTTTCATCACTATTAGCACAATGACACACAATAGACATAATCCTTGAATCACAAAAGATTTTAACCTATCTTACATCATTAATTGACAATATAGGCTTAATTTTGTGTTTTGCCAAAAGTCTATTCATTCTTTTATCAATATTTGCATACCAATTTACGAACGACTTTACTTTTGACAAATTATGGGACAATTAAGTTCACGGACGTAAGCATACATATCCCATCAAAATATTGCAATATAAAATCAAAAGATTAATACTGCAACCATCATCTTCTAAACAAGTTTAGAATTTAACACAATAAATCTAAAAACAAGAAGATGAAAACTTTGGACATAACTATGTGTAATCACAATAATGGCTATTCCAAACACTAGTTATTCTTCTAAATAAAAAATAAAAAATAAAAGATTTACTAGGCAATAAAAAATCAAACAAACTGAACTGAAAGACACTTCCATGCCCCAACGAACTAGGGTTAAATGGAGAGTTCGGGACCTTCTTGAGACTTGAGGTCTTGGAGCCTGTGAATGGAAGCATACTCTGCATCTTTGAAGAGGATATCCTTATTGGGAAGTTCTCTAAAACAGGTTTTCATGAGAACAAGTTCATACTTACCCTTTTTCAACTCAGTTCTTACCATATCTAGACACTTCATTGTATCAACAAGTTTCTTCTTTTCTTCCTCAAATTCCTTTAGGAAGTCTAAAACTACATATGATGAAATCTCTTCAATCTCTTCTATATCCGAAAGTGAATCCGAGGATTGAGGAAAGGAACCTTCAATATGAACAAGTGTTCCCTTCTCTTTATCGCGTTTGCAATATACTTCCTTATCAATGACATCTTTAGGCAAATCCAATGAGCAGGAATAAGGAGAAGCCATTGAAAATATAAAACCTAGAGTAATATGATAACTCAATAGGATAGGTATATATAAGAAAAACTAGAGAGATTTAGGGTTTACGGGATAGGTTTAAAAGATAACTTGAACCCGTACGTATACCCGTAAGATGAGTATTCACAAAGCTCTACACGGAAGAGAAACTACACTTTTACTTTACAAAGAAAAGTTACACGAAAAAGAAAAAATACTCACAAATCATAGTTTTAACAATTATCCTTCTAAAAACGATAAGAGATTAGCTGGATAATTAGAGTCACTTTGTTGTGGAGTATACCTATTCAATTCTCTCACAACTAGGTTTTTTGTATGTGAGACACTCAACCTTGTGATTACTTCACACAAGTATGAGCCTTTAGCTCATTAAATGAACATTGTTCCTTTCTATCCTTTTGTCTTTGATATGTGCTCTTTCCAGGGAGGTGAGACACTGCTTGATTAGTATACTTATCAGAATTGGACTAAATCTAGCACCTCTTACAATTGGTTTAAGAGGATCGGAACATATAGGAATCCATTTTCTAGACTTAGATTTACCAGAAACATTCTTATAAGTACAGGGAATGCTTTCCTTGGCAACACAAGAACTTATTCCAGAATAAACTTTAGCCCTGTGATAATTTATAGAATAGAGATCATTCTTATAAGGTTTCTGGTTTCTTGTGGGCATACAATTCACTACATTAGTCGACTGACTATTTGTTTCATTGACAGTGAAGATAAGAAAATTATGAAGCTTAGAAATTTGTTTCCTTCTTGCAAAACAATGGATAGCATAGTGATTCTTTTTCCCACAAAAAGTACATGTTCGTGGAGAAGAAGCAATAATTGGAACCTGTCCTAACTTCATAGCCATATGAGAAGACTGCAAGTTATGTAAACCTTTCTTGACTCAATCTTCTTCTGGAGAACATTTCTTCATGTGCTATACAGAAGATTTTCTCCTTAAGACAGAGTTTTCCTTTTCCAAGGATTTACACTGTTCATGGGCTAGAGTAAGAGATGCACTTAGTTTCTATTTTTCATCACAAAATATGTTGAGTTCTGATGAATGAGTCTCGAGCAAACATTTTTCTCTAATTGAGTCCTCCTTAATAATATCCTCAAGAGTACTAATCTTTTCACATTGAAGAGTAGTTTCTTGGAGAAGTTTCTCAATATTCTTAGAGAAAGACTTAATGATGTTATAGAGATCACGTTCTCGATCAAGAGACTTTTGAAATTCATCAATGATCTGATCATGATCATTAAAATCAATAGTCTCAGCTGTATTTTTTGAAATTCTGGTGAGCTCCTTTTTCAGCTTTTGCCAAAGTGTCACATGCCTCGTGAGAGGAAGAAATGTCATTATCAAATTGAACATTCTTTCCACCTCGTGATTAAGAAGAATCTACTAAGGAATAATCCTTTGAGGTGTTTATAAGACACTTGACACAATCAAAAGCTTTAGGAGACATTTTGGTATGCTAAAGGAGATCTTGTCCTCAAACTCATATTGCTACAAACACAGACTTGTAAGGTCTTAAACGTGTTTGCCTTCTCTGATACCAATTGAAAAAGCAGGGGTCTAACAACCACACCCAATATTTCGATTAGCAATCTGTATGGAAAACTCCGAGTTACTTTCTAGAGAATCAACTAGAATCAATCAAATAGAAAATATCTCAAGGAGTTATTATCTCAATCTCTCGATTTGATTTACTCAGGCAAATACAATATGTGAGTCTTAATCAAAGAGAGATAACTTGGATGGTACCAAAGACCAATATCCAAGTGTCAATCAATTTAAATCAACAACCAATAAGGTTGGATATTCTAATTAATTGAACAACGCACAACCTGTATTATATCAATTATATAAAAATATAATGCGGAAAAGAAATAGCACAGACACCAGAATTTTGTTAACGAGGAAACCACAAATGCAGAAAAACCCCATGACCTAGTCTTGATTAAACATACACTGTATTAAGCCACTACAGACACTGGAGTACTCCAAATTAACTTCGGTCTGGACTGTAGTTGAACCCCAACCAATCTCATACTGATCTAAGGTACAGTTATGCTCCTACGCCTATGATACCAGCAAGATACTACGCACTTGATTCCCTTAGCTGATCTCACCCACAACCAAGAGTTGCTACGACCCAAAGTCAAAGACTTAAATAAACCAATCTGATTCCATAATATCTTTTTTCGCTGCGTCGATTAAGACTATTGTGAGGTGATTGATAAAACTTAGTTTTTCTTAGGGAATATAAGTCCGGTTTTATTGATTGGTTCCAGTTCACCTTGATTTATCAAAATATGGAACAAAACTCAGAGGTTTATTCGTGGGAGACGAATTTATCTATCTTGTAGACTTTTCTGTGTGACGATGAGAAGAAGATGTTTGTGATTACTTTTATATCTTTCCTATCGGAGATAGAAATCTCAAGACAATTATTACAGTTGTACTTGTACGATAGAAACAACAAGATCAGATCACACAACTACAAGAAAAGTAGTATCAGTCTGGCTTCACAATCCCAATGAAGTCTTTAAGTCGTTAACCTAGTTTTAGAAGAAGAAAACCAAAGGTTAAAGGAGAATCAAATATATCTTAGCAAACTAGTATCACATAGAATGTATGGGGATTAGGTTTCCAAGTTGCTAGAGTTCCACCTTATATAGTCTCTCAAATCAGGATTTGCAATCAATGTTAGATTGGTAACAAAGCATTCAATATTCATCGTTAGATGAAAACCTGATTAGATACAATATAATATTTATCAACCGTTAGATCGAAAACATAGCTTGTTATACACACATGTATGTGACGATTTTGGGTTTGTGTAACCATACCCAAACTTGTACATTAGTTGGTTCAACACTAGTTAACCAAATGGTTAGCCAAATGATACCTTTCATATCAACCATATTCTTCTTCACCATAACTAGTCCAAATGACTCAAATGAACTAGTTAGAGAGTTGTTCAATTGCTATGAGATCTCATGTACTACACAAGGCACAATTGAAGCAAAAATTATGTGATTCACTCGAATTGATTCATGAACTATAAAGTCATGGTTTGCAATAACATTCCTTAGTTTATTAAGATAAGTTCACAAATATCATTTTTAGACATAACCTACTCAAGTTCGCGGAAAAGTTTTGCGGACTCAAGTTAATCGGTTGGAGTTTACAAACTCCAGAAGAAATTCTCGGGTCGAGAACTTCTGTCAGTTCGCAGACTGAAACTGAGCTACAACTCCAGCATAAATTTTCGAGTTCGAGAACTATGCCAGTTTGTCGACTGAGTTGACGGCTCACGTTCCGGTTTCACTTGATCAACAAAGTTCGCAAACTTCGGTTCAAGGAATAAGGACTTATACATATATGTGTTACCACAACAATGTTTATATCCTCCAATGGTTATATTGTCTAAACTCTCATTTCAATCATTAAAACATTCTCAGAGGGCGTTATATAGTTGTTATTCACAAATTATTTTTCGTCAGAGCGATTTCCAAAATGATTGAAACATAACATGACTTTCGTCACTAAGTAAAGATGAACTTGGCTAAAGCGAAAGATTTACCAACTCATATTTTGGGAAATAGATAACCGAGATATACTCAGCTCGAAATGACATATGTGTATAATCTTAGTCTATATAGTAATACGACTTTCGTCTCAAGATAGGAGATAGAGTAGATAGACTTTTGAGTGATAGATAAGTTCAAGTCTCCACATACCTTTTAGTCGATGAAGATCCACTGATTCCTTAAGCAGTCCTTCGTCTTGTATAATAATCTCCATGGAGTTCTTGAGCTCAACTACACTTTATATCCTAGTCCGAGACCTTAGCTATAGTATACTAGAAATCAAGACTTTATAGTTTTGATCACAAACATTGACAAACATGCTTGAGATAGCAACGCATGCGAGTTCGACCGAGCAATTCTCTAACATGATGCACTTCGCAAAGACTTATGTGCACATATTTTGGCGAGGCACGAGGCATAGGTGGCAAACTGAATTCTGGAAACTGCAATTTTTGTTACTCTTAGCACTTGTAGTAGAAATTTTCTCTTTGTATGCATTCTGTCTGGGATCATATTGTCTTATGCTCTGTTCGAGTAGTTGAATTCATTTATGAAGTATATATATATATATATACATCCATAAGTCTAGTTGGATATTGTTGGGTTTTAATCTTGTAATTCAATTACATAATTTGTGGCATCTGTTAATTTAGTTCTTCATTTCCTCCTCCATATGGTTAGTTACAGAAGATATACAGAAAAATGACATTTCTTGTATTCTAATTTCATTTGTTGGTTTTCTTACTCCTACCCACTATCAGGGATTTTATACAAGCTGGTAACATAGTAACGACAAAAAATGATACCAATTAAACATAATACCATTGTATTCAAAATTAAAGGGAAGTGCAACATAAAACATAGAAAATATTACTCATAAACAAATCCACATCAAACTTTTGAGCCTAGCTCTTCTTTAGTATCTCTTTTTGTTTCTTTTCAACCCATGCCTTTTGAATAGAACTCAACTTGGACATGTCCATTGTCATCAACTCTTGCTCACGCGCGTCTTGCTTCTTCGGATTTGAGACGACGATCAATCATAGCATTCTATTATATAGTATCAATGGACTTTGTTGCATCTTTTTCTTTGAGATATGAGATGATTATTCAAAGCCTTGGGAAAATATTGAATCGGTTGAGGACGACGAATTATCTCCGGTGTATTTAGCCTTCTTAAGTGATTTATTATGTTTAATGCCTCTTGTTCTCTTCTTTGGGTGATCTTTTTTAATTTCAACATTTGGTGTTGGTTTATAGGGATGATGGATAGATACCCTTAATTTATCACCGGCTTCCACTTCATCTTCTTCATCAAGTTCTTGTTGTTATTCTTCTTCTTCTTCCCTTTCTTCATATTTTCTATCAAGTTCAATGGTCAGAATAGGTGCAATGGGAATGTCTTCTTCATCCTCATCGATATATTTTGTATAGTCATAACCCTTTACATATTTTTAGAGTTTGTAAACTTCTTCATGTGGAAATTCTTTACGATAGATTCTTGTGTACTCGATCCGTGCTTGGGAGTCTACAATTGAAATTTTTGGGGTTAAAATTCAATAACACAAAATAAAAACTCTCCTACAAAATATGAGCAATTGGTACTTAAAATTGACTTGAAATTGCATTAAAAAACTTAATTAACCAACAAGAGTCTTACCAAGTCTTCGGGTGACCAACCGCTACCTTTCTTAAGGTAAACCTTGTCAATGAGAGAAACGAAATTACGGAGGGTTTCTTTCTTAATAAACAATAATCTATTCTCCAAGCTATGTTGATTACGATTATATGGATTTCCCGTTTTTTCATTGAAATAAGGTCTGATTTTCCCCCATAGTATCCTTTTTTTTGTTGAACTCCAACGGCACCATCACCTCCAAAATTTATATATGCCATAACAAGTGCTAGATCTTCTTCTAAAATATAATTTGGAGCTCTCATTTGAAATAGATTGGTAGAAGAATGGCTATAATGGATTGGGAGAAAAATGTGTAGATCAAGGCAAAGAGATAGGTTTTTATAGCCAAAAATCCAACCGTTTAACGGTCATTTTTATTTTTATTTTTTTGGAATACTCATCCGGTCATCTAATGACCAGATTGATAAAGCCACAACCTATTCTGTACATAAGTGGAGTACCATCTGGACTTCATAAAGATATGGACCTAAATTCTTCCCATAGTGGCATTTTTATCTATAAAAAGTGGATTACATAAGGATATGGATTTATTTTTACTCCATAGGAGTTTCCCTAACAAACCCATTTAAAATCATGGTAGATTACATAGCTTGTACCATGATTGACTAGGTTTACACTTCGAATCACAAATTCCAGCAGCATGAGTGGATCAAACAAACAACAATCACCACAAGAATACATAACAAAATAGCTACAAACTTTGATAATTTGAATTATAAATTCCAACAACATGAGTGGATCAAACAAACAATAATCACCACAAAAATACATAACAAAATAGCTGCAAAATTTGATTTGATGAAGAGATCTAACCATGAGTTGATGATTCCAGAGATCTAAAGGTAACAACAACATGACTAGTTTAAATGGTTTGTGTAAAGTCCCTCAAGCTCGTCAACGCTATTTGACTGGTCTAGAAATGATCAAGAGACGTTTTAGCCAATAATAACTCGATTAGTTTAACACGAATATTAATTAATATGAATTAATCTAACAACAGACTAGATACGAAATTAGTATCGTTAGATAGGTCTCGAAAAGTTACGCGATTTGGACTACTCGATTGTGTCATTCGGATACCATACGAAGAAGATATCATCAGATTTAACCGCCTGGATGCCCTTATCCATTTCTCGGGTGCCTTTAGAAATTTTCGTCGGCCATATCTCTAACCGGATAGAAGAGAATAATCATTCTCTTATTATTCTTTCTTCTTTCTTCTTTCTTCTGCTCTTTTCTATTCTTCTTTTGTTAAAGATCGAGAGACGAATTTGAGGTGTATTGAGAGAATCAATCGACGACGATGAACAGATTCAGTAGATGATTTTGCTGACATTGGTAGATAGATTATGAGGATGTTAATCTGTTAAAACTAAAAGGAAAGCTAGGGTTTTTGTCAATTCATTTAGAGTTCGATTTAAATGATGATTAAGAAGAATTGAAGGATGGGTTTTGAAGATTATGAGGTGAAGAAGAAGTTGGTGATATTAATTTGAAGTTATAGTTATAAAGAAGGTTTTAGAAATTAAATTAGGGTTTCATACTGATTCTGAATTCGAATGGATAATCGAGAGGTTAATAGCTAAAGAACGATTGGTTTGTTGTTTAATTGAAGTTATGAGGTTGAACTGATAAAGAATTGAAAGATTAGGATTTGGTAGAATGTTCAGTGAAGATTAAAGAATGAAATTGGAAGTCTATAAGATAGATTAGAGATGGGTTTCGTATTGTGATGATTGCTAGCTAAGTTAAGGTGTTGTAATTGATTGGAAGAATAGTTGAGGGTGTGTTTTGATGGTTGAAGGACATGTGTGTTGTTTGAATGCATCTGAAGTTGTCAGTGGAGACTAAATGGTTGAGGTAATGATTCTTCTCTGCAATCTTAGTTAAGTATTACAATTTATAGTTGTTGAAGTTATGAGATGCCATGAAATAAAATATGTGATGAATGTATGGCTATGGGAATAATTGCAGGTGCAAGAGAAGGTGTTTGGAGTTGGAGGTCTGTTGATTGAAAATTAGAACTAGGATGAGAATTAGGTATTACAGTTGATATGGATTGTTATGGCTGTATTGATATGAACTGTTGGTGGAGTTGAAATTGTTGTTACAGCTGGAGCTTGGGTTGTGGTTTGAATTTAGGTTGAGTTATTGAGGACTGAAGTGATGTGATCTAGAATTATAAATGTGACTATGATATATATGGAATACAGGTTATGATGATTACATGGAGATGATGTTGGATACAAATGGTGATGTCGAATTGGGTTGACAGTTCAATGGAGTTCATGAGAATGGTGTTGGTGTGAATGCAGACTATTCTAGTGTTGAGTTGAATATCTATGGAGATGGTGGTATACAGTGATAGTGGTGCTGGAGGGGATTATCGTGTTGTTTGCAGATTGTTGGTGGGTTTGAACTGGTGATGTTATGCTGAATCTAAATTATAGTTGAGGTGGAACCTTAGTGTGTATGGAATTAGTGCAGGGGTTACTGGAGTTACTAGTGGTCCTGGTGGAGGAAATTGTGGGAAATATGAAGTGAGTGTGATCTCAATTGAAGTGTAGATGGAGTCATAGTGTTATGGTATAACTGGGTTAGTATCACCGTTGAGGTGAGTGAAACTTTGATTGAGTTTGAAAAGATGTTATTGCAAGGACATAAATTAGAGGTGTTGCTTATGTTTTTTTTAGATGTGGCTTGGTACTGCAATGGCATGTAATGGTTAAGTTACAATTGTATTTTGAATTATAGGCTTTCGTTGAAATGAATATTGTTGAAGTGTAGATTAGAAGAGGAATCTGAATTAGTATGTTGAGATGAATCTCCTCAGTGGAAGCTTGCAACTTCATTTGCAGGTAAATCTAAGTTTTTTGTTGAAGTTAAATCATGAAGTTTGATTGAAATGTATATGGTTGTTTGTAATGAGGATTGTAGGAATGTAAAGATGTAAGAACCTTTAGTATGTTCGTTGGCTTAGTCCCAAAGTGTTAGTTGTATGATGACTTAGATTTCCTTTATGGATGACTCAAGTTGTCTGACTGAGTTGAGTTAAATCAGTAAACCATGATTCAACTCAATGAGTTGACTCATTGACCATTGACCCTGGACATTGACCTCGAATATTGACCTGACCTTAGAACGTTGACTGTTCGAGACTGTTGACTATTAGATTGACAGTTAGAGACTATCAGTGGACTAGTTAGACCAGGCCATAGTTTAATGGGATGGTTTTGTGGACTTGGGATTTTGTCCAGTATTCTTGTATGAGCCATTTTGGCTAGATTCTTAGAGTGCTTGTATGATTAACAGTTAGTCTATTAACAACGATCTATTCATAGGATGAACCAGTGGATCGTGGATCTCGAGGTAGGTGTGGCGTGTCATCAAAAGAGGTGGGAATTTATATTTAGATCTTCTGTGATTATTGTTGTTTTCTTTTATAAAAGTATTAACGTTTAACAAATTCATGCATTGTATGATTGTGTTCCATGCATTGTTTTACTTTAAATTTTAAAAATACCGTTCGTTCTTTTAATCTTTCCATGGTTTGGAAAGGAATTGTAATGCATTGTTTGTCTTTATGAATTGTTTGGGAACTAAGAATTTCCATTTGATTGCTTGGAGAATGAGATTTTCCATCTGTGGTATATAAGATACTGCTCCTTCATTTATACCTATTCACTTTTATTGCAATAACTAGGTGCGGGATGAGTCACCATATAGCTATCTAGGTGCGGTATGAGTCACCAATATAGTACATTGTTTGGAAGGAGTTAGATCCATATACATGATTGTTTACCTATGTGAAATTGGTTGCATTTTAGTGTTTGGGGAAAACATGATTGTTTTCAAATCATTTACAATAATTAATTGAAAGTTAAATGTTATTCCTACTGGGCACCCCTTTTAGGGATGATGTGATCACCCATTCTCACTTTCAGTTTCAGAGACAGATTATAGTTGCGCAACGGAAGCTTTGAGGAGTTTAGTCCATTAGTTGGTTAACTTCATCTATGTTTATTATGTTGCATATTATATTTGTAAACCAAATGACTATTATATATGTATCATTTGAGAGGACTTCTTGTATATATATGTTTCAGAGCGGGTTAGTTACAGGTTAAGTTTTGTAGAACATTTCTTAATTGAATGTTTAAGTTTATGATTTAGATTCTTAGTGCCTCTTGTTTTAGTTAATTTCTTGGATTAGTCATCTGCTAGCTTAGGGGGCGCTACAGTTTGGTCTGGGTTAAAAGTTGTACACTCAAATCACAAATCAACTCTAGTATTACTAGAGATGTTAGAATTCATGGATCCAACCATTTCTCAAGATTTTTTTTTCACAAAAATAAAAATCTAAGGTAACAAAGATAATCACAAACAATTTTTTTTTGGGTCGGAATCGGTTACGCTCGGTCTAAATTTTTATCTTCATTGATAGTTTGTCACTATAGTTTTTTGGTGTCTTTAGAACTGTTGTTGCTAGTGTATTTGGAGAAATCCTTATTGCGGGTGTCTTAGGTGAAGCCTTTGTTACTAATGTTGTAGATCTGTTTGATATTGTTCCTGCATTCATCTTGGTCATCTTCATCAAACGTGATTACAACACCAGAAGATAAACCTATTAGAAAACTTTGAGATCGATACCTAAAAAGAAGAACAGGTTAATGATAACAAAAACTTATAAACAAGATCTATTATCTAAGATTCGAAAAAAATCCAAACTGAAAATTAAAAGCCGAGAAAACAAAGGACGAGAAGGAAAGAGGTTGAGGATGAAGAAGAGATGGAAAAATTTGCTCAGATCAGCTCCGTAGAGCCGATTTGAGCAGAAGAAAGCTCAGGCGGATGGTTCTCTCTTTGCAAAGTTTTTAGGAGAGACATTGGAAAAATATTGCAAAAAGTAGTTATATTCTAATAACAAATCGTTCATTAAAAATGTAGACATCAAATTAAGTCTATCATGGAATCAAAATTGAGAATTGAAATTTTATCGACCATGTCCACTAATTCTTCATCAGTCCTTAATTTCATCTTCAAAGTCGTTGTTCTTCAATAAATTTTTCTGAGGCTGTGCAACTCAAGGATAAACTTCAATGTTGTGATTTGTGCGGGTTTTCTCTTAAAAGATGAATTCTCAATGATTTTAGATTTTTTTTTCCGCATTTCTAATAACATCGGGTATGATTCTTGTTGATAGTGGAGGTTTATTGAAGATTCATAGAATTTGTCTGAAGCTTTGTTAGTAGTGGATTTTCGGTGTGGAGTTTGATTTTGATCTTGATACTTCACTGTTATGTCTTCAAATTGAATTAAGCATAATTTTCATATATAGAATTTGCTTTTTTATCTTTATATGGAAAACTAGGTGAAAGATGGTAATTTCCCATTTAATATTTGATTACTTTAGATTTGGTGTTATGTTTCCGGTTAATGTTTCATTACCTCAACAAGATTCAATTTCATCTTCAACTGAAGTTTTTTCATTATAATTAGTTTTTTTTTGTATCTAATTTATTTATAAAGATTTAATGTTCTTGAATCTTGATGCTATAGAGTTTGAGCGTGTTTGAGTCTACTACAATGTGTTAGTTAGATGAAAACTTAAAGTTTGCATAATAAAGGTAAATCTCTTCTTGATCAGTAGAAGGTTGAGAGTTTGTTGGTGGAAATATTTTTGCACAAGTTTAGTGCTTAACGGATCTTTTTCATACTTTCATTGTCAATTTAGTCCTCACTGCGGTGTTGAATGTCTTTCGTAACTAATGGTGAATATTATCAGTTTGGATTTTAGATTGGAATTGGTATTGTACTAAATTAAATATTGGAGTTTTCTTTGTTGAGTCTGCACATAATTATATATGCAGCATGTATCTTTTTTTTTTTTTTTTGTATTTATCTTTCATGTTGGTGAATAATAATGGGTACTTTCATAAGTACTTAATAATTTTCTCCAGCTATTGTTTGATAGAAACCAGTTGAAGTTCTTACATAATGCACCTTGATTCATATCAGATTTGTTGGATAAGTGGTTACATGTTGAAAGAGAATGCTTTGGTGCTTAATCTTTCATATGCAGCATTATTCATTGTGCCTTAGCTTGTGCGGATTTCAGTTTGCTAGTTGCTAATGGTGTTCATGTATACTATCAACGTAGTGTCTTCAGTTTGTTAGCTTGATTTGTCGCAAGCTCCCTATCTCCGACACTTTTTCATATATGGCCCATGTTCTTCAGATTATACCTTGTAGGGGGATAATATGAATTTATGAGTGTAATAAAATAGAAATATTCAATGGTTCTTGATGGTGAGTGTTTGAAGGAATATTGTTACTAATTTGATATTGAATACTGCATAGAGAAGATAAATTAGTTATATGTGAAATTAGTACTTGTTGAGAGAGTGTTTAGTTCAGCTTATTCATTTGTCTCTTCCTATATCAACTAGTACTTGCTGAGAGAGTGTTTAGTTCAGGCTATTTATTAGTCTCTTCCTATATAAGCTACCAATTATTCTTCTATTAATTCTTATGTATTGATGTTGTAGGATCAGAATATTGCAGGAGCAACAGTCTTACGAAGTTAACAACAATACTCTTGAGAAATTATCAACAACTCATTACAAATGTCGCAGAATGGTTAGGAAAGTGACGTAATAGATGACGGTAGTATAAATATGAAGAAAGTGTGATAATACTGCGAACGAAATAGGTTTGCGAAGAAGTATCACTAACAAGCTTGCGAGAGTATCGCAATTCAGATCCGAAATTAAAGGAAAGCTTAGCTGTCATCCACTATGTAACTACCCTATATAAAGAGAACTAATAGACTCAGAAGGGATAGATAAGTTTGAGAGTGCTCAGAAAGTTTTGAGGAGATAGAAAATTTAAAGAGCGATTATATTCTTGTTTTCTTCTATTTTGTAGGATCAGAATATCGCCACACCAATACTCCTGCGATATTTACAGCGGAAGCTTTGCGAGTTAATCGACAACACATTGCGAGCGTTGCAGATGACATAAAGAATGACGCAATGGGTGACGATAGCCAAAACACGGAAAAAGCATGATGATACTGCGAGATTTACAAATATCTGCGAGGATTATTATTATAACTAATGCGATAATATCGCAAGGCAGATCCAAAATTAAAGGACAGCTTAGCTGTCATCCACTATGTAATTACCCTATATAAAGAAACCCAGTAGATTCAGAGGGGGGAGGATGTATTTTTGAGTGTTGAAGAAAGCCTTGAGGAGAGAGAAAATTCTAGAGAGTGGTTGTATTATTAATTTCTTCCATTCCTTGTAAACATTTCGGAGAATCAAATAAGAAAGTGTTGTTTTTAATCTTCAAATATGTGTTAATTACTGTAAATTCTTATCAAGGATGTAGTGTAGGTTTTCCTGCAACTACATTTTGGCGCCCGAAACAGGGATTGAATTAAAGAAAATCATAGAAAAAGCGAGGTTGAAGATGAGAATTATTCAAGATTAAGAAGATAATTGATTAAATCGGTGAAATAGTTGAAGGAAAAATGATTAGAGCTAAAGATAATTGTAGGAAATTGGAGTGCGGTACGATAACAAGAACAATGGTCGACAAATTCCACGAAAACATTAAAGGGAAGATACATAAACGATATTTTGAAGGAAAGAAAATTACGACGGTGGAGAAAATATCACCATTGAAGGAGTGGGAAAAGCAGAAAATCACATTTACAACAGCAGAAATACCAACAGAAAATTTAAATCATACATCTCCTTTGGTAGTTACGGTATCCGTTATACAAATGAAAAAGGGAAAATCAACAAAGTCTGCAGAAGAATGGACTATAAATAGAACTTTAGTGGACGCAGGAAGTTCTGTAGATATAATATTTTATCATGCATTCAAGAAAATGGGATACAGAGATGAAGAAATGTCTTGTTCAACATATCATATTCATGGCTTTGGAAATCTTTAACAAAACCTAAAGGCGAAATAGTGGTACGAATTCCGCTAGGAAATATTAAAAAACAAGTAACATTATGTGTGGTAGACGTGGAATCGCCGTACAACATGATATTTGGAAGACCATGGATACATGCAATCAAGGTTTTAGCATCAACATTACATCAATGCATCAAATTTCCTATGCCCGATGGAATTGGAGAAATTATAGGAGATGCTGATCTCGCGAAGATGTGTTATCAAATTGAAGTAAGAAATTATGAAGAGCGTCCAAAGCTGCGAAAAACTCGCAGAAATATGGCGAAAGAAATAAACAAAAAAGAAGAATTTAAAGTTTACATGATAAGAGAAAAACAAGGAAACAAAATACCCAGCAAAATCTCGCAAGAAGGATATGAACTCATAAGAGCTGTAAAAACCTCAACACCAATGTGAGAGCTTGAAGCCAGCTACACCGCAGCAGAGCCAACAAAATAAGTAAATGTTGGAAGTAAAGAAGAACCTAAGATGCTGAAAATTGGAATGAATATGGATGCAGATGAAGAAGAGCGAACCATAAACCTCTTGCGAGAGTATAAATACATCTTCGCATGGAATAGACCCTTCAGTTGCATGTCATAAGCTAGAAATTAACAAGGAGGCAAGACCATTTAAACAAAGGATAAGAAAAATCGCAACAACATACCATTCCCAAATAGAAGAAGAATTACAGAAGATGCTCGATGCGGGAATTATAAGGCAAGCAAAGTATCCGGAATGGATTGCAAATATGGTAGTGGTTCTAAAGAAGAATAAAGGGATGATAATTTGTATAAATTTTACTGACTTAAACAAAGCTTGTCCAAAAGATAGCTTTCCATTACCAGATATTCCTCAAATGGTTGAATCAGCAGCGGGAAATGATAGAATATCTTCATTATATGGGTATAAAGGATATAATCAGATCCCTCTCGATGAAGAAGATCAAGATCACACCGCATTCTTTGCTCCAAGAAGATTGTATTGTTATACAAAGATTCCCTTTGGTTTACGAAATGCTGGTGCAACATATCAAAGAATGGTGGAAAAAGTGTTTGCAAAATATATCCATAAAACACTAGAAGTATATGAAGATGACATGTTAGTCAAAAGTAAAGAAGAAAAAAACCATGTGCAAGACTTAAAGGAGATCTTCGATCAAATGCGACATTTTAACATTAAGGTGAATCCCAAAAAATTTACTTTTGGAGTAGCTTCAGGAAAAAATTTGTGGTACATTATGTCAAAGGAAGGAATACAAGTTGACCAAGATAAAGTACAAGCAGTTCGTGATATGCCAACGCCCGCAATAGTAAAAGATGTGCAGAAGTTGAATGGACTCTTAGCCTCGCTAGGAAGATTCATCTCGCGATCTTCAGATAAATGCAAGCATTTCTTCAACATACTCAGGAAGGGTACAAAGTTCAAGTGGACATATGAATGTGAGAATTCTTTTCAAGAGAAAATATACAAGTTTTGCAAGAAATTGGACAAGAAAGCACAACGAAGCGAAAACTATTTTTTGTTTGATTCTTCATTATCATCATCAAATTCTTCACCCGAATTTTCTTCTCCATCATATTCTTCATCATACTTCTCCTCTTTATTTTCTCCAGACTCTGTCTCTTCATCAGCTTCACTATCAGAGATGACCAAATTAGGAACATTCTCTGGAACTTTGTCTAAGAGACAAGGATAATTGGAGTGAGGAATCTTATTGTCATCACAGATCTCCTTGATGGTGTCATTGCAGAAATAAATTGCATCATTCCCAAAATTCGCAATAGTGATCTTCATTTGAGTCTTCAATCTTGAACATTTCTCATTGCGAGAAGATAAATCTTTCGCGAGCTTCACTTTCTCATTCTCAAGTTCTTCAATCCTCTTGTGATACCTATCTTCAGCTTTTGCAAAAATATAACAGTAAATCAACAATTTGAAGGAAGTTTATGAAAATAAAAAATTAAATAAGGAAAAATAGTTAACAACCTTCTCTGTTAGAAATCATATCTCTAATCAAAGCCGTTTGCTCAGCTTGAAGACTAACATCTACACCTAAATTATTCCTGGAGTTATCTAGAACTCTCGCAGCCCAAGCAAATTCATCATCATGATTTATAAGAAGGCGGGAGAGAACTTGATTTTCCCTCGAAATAAGAATAGCATTTTTCCGGATAAGTCTATCTCTTTCAACTTGGACTTCAAGAAGAGTCTTGTGGAAATCCGCCAAAGATTGAGCACTTTGCTTAGTTATACGGTCTTTATCATCCATAAGACTACTGATCTTAGTTCTTAATTTGTTAATTTCTTCTTTTGAGTCAACATAAAAATGTTTAAACTTATTGGCTAATCCCAAACTGGATCTATGCTCAATTTTTAAGAGATGTATTTTGGATCTAAGTTCATCTATGGAAAGAGAGTTGATTTCATCATTTAGAAAGTCATTTAAAGAATCATTAAGGTGTTTAAGAAGGGTGTCATCATCCATAAGATTGGGAAATGTATGAAGAAGAATAGCCTCATCAGAAAGACCATAAATGTATGCAAAATGGTGAATCATATAAGAAAGGGTAATGAGAAAACGAAATGAAGAAAATGAAAGAATAGTTCTATACCATAGAGTTGCTTATTGGCATTTTGAAGACCAGAGATTTTATTCTTTTGGACAGCAGTCTCAGATTCCAGCTGGTTGTTCTTTTTTGCGAAGATCAGCAGTCTCAGATTCCAATTGGTTGTTCTTCTCGCGAAGACTAACAGTTTCAGCTTCCAATTTCTCATTATTTTTGCGAAATTCAAGATACTTCTTTTCAAAGGCCGCACGCCTTTTTTCCAAATCTGCAGTAACAACATAAGAAGCTTTCTCATCCTGTGAAATAATGCAGAGAATTTTCAGAATAAATTAAGAACTCAAGACAAAAATAGAAAGAAGACAAATATAAGTATGAAAATTTACCAAACTATTGAGTGAATGTAAGAAACTGGGAGTTATAGATCTTGAAACCCCGCGAAGAGATTCATTATCCTCTAAGATAGGAGCATCGCAAATAGCAACTATGGATTGGCAGGAATTAGTGAGAGGAGTATCACCAATTCCTTTCCAAGAATTAGAAAAAAATACTAGATAATTGGGCCATAAAAGACTCAGGTTGTGAAGCTTCCTTTGCAGAAGAAACATCATCATCATCATCATCACTATGGTCACTAGAATTTTCACTATATTGGACTTTTCGTTTCTTGGAAGGAGGGGCAGGGGATTTATCTTTGCGAGAAATTTTCTTGCCATTACCCCTAGTCTTCACAACTTTGACAGGTTTTTTCACTTCAACGATAACCTACAAATATAAGCAACAATATATTATGGAGAATCATAAAAGAATATTTCTTACTTCATCTATGAATGATCGAAGAGCTGATAAAGTACTAATTTTCCCAGTCTTGCTATAGCTCAGTTTCAACCTTTCAACCTGATAATTTCGCAGATACATGAAAATATTGGAATGGTCAGCAAAATTATATATAAGAATAAAAATAATAATAACTCAAATAAAGTTTGGAAATACACCTCTGCTTCCCTTTCTGGCCAGCTGAATACCCAGGGTAGACACGCTGCGAGATTCACAGGTAAAACATGAGATCCATAGATGTACGGACCCTTTAGGATTAAAGTGAAGATACACCACTTATCATCGTTGGAGTAACGCGGGGATATATTTTTTCCAGGATGCCAATCAATGTCTTGCATGAGTATCTTGTCATCAGCAACATCATCATTCTTCTTTAAACGAACCCCCCCCCCCCCTAGCAAGTACTATCTTTCTTCATAGGAATTATCTCATAATTCACAAAGAAATTCTCTACGGTATAGTTCGTAGGAACGATCGCAACGTCAGCGAACCTAGGATTTTTAACTTCATCAGGATAAAGAGATCCCTTGCCAGCACCACGATTGGCGAACTCAAGCATTAGTAGAATGCAATCCCCACTTAATTGATATACATCACGCGAGAATTTCGCATATATCATAAAATAAGGGAAGTTCATGATCATAAAGAGGAATGGGAAGGCCAACGAGAAGCTGACCTAGCGAGATTATGACCTCCTCATGATTGCAAGGATGATTAGAAAATAGATTAATAGAAAGCTCAGATTTAGGGTTTTGACCAGGAATGGGAGATAAATCAAAACCTCTGGTTTGAAGTTTCTTTCGAATTTCTTCAAAAGAAATCTCATTTTTACGACCGACTGGAGGCATTTTTAGTATGTGAATGAAGGAAGGAAGTAAAAAAATCAAAATAAGGAGAATCATGAAAAATTACAGTAGCAGAAGCGAAATTTATGGAAGAACAATAAAATTGCAGAGAAGAAAGTAAAAAGAAGAGAAGAGAAGAACATAGAGAATATATATGGAGAGTAGAAGTTCTCGAGAGGATGAGTGCATTTAATGCGAATATAAGAGTGAGCGGTTAAAAAGCAGCGGTTGAAAAAGACTTGTCAAGAGATGGATGGTGTAGGACCAGAATATCGCCATGATATTACTCTTGCGAAATTAACAACACTTCTGCGAACACCACCGCGAGTTCTTCAACAACACTTTGCGAGTATCACAAGATAATTTAAAGAGTGACGTAATAGCTGACGAATGAAGAAACATGAGAAGAGCATGATTATCCTGCGATGGTTACAACGCTTGCGAGAATTGACATTAAAACTACTGCGATAATATCGCGAGTCAGATCCGAAATTAAAGGACAACTTAGCTTTCATCCACTATGTAAATACCCTATATAAAGAGACCCAGTAGATTCACAGAGAGGATGATGTATTTTTGAGTGTTGAGAAAGTCTTGAAGAGAGAAAAAATTCAAGAGAGTGGTTGTATTCTTGATTTCTTCCGTTTCTTGTAAACATTTCTGAGAATCAAATAATAAAGTGTTGTTTTTAATCTTCAAATATGTGTTAATTACTGTAAATTCTTATCAAGGGTGTAGTGTAGGTTTTCCTGCAACTACATTTTGGCGCCCAAAACAGAGATGAATTGATGATTATTTGAAGAAAATGATAAAAATTGACATTGTGATTGGAAGAAATTTGGAACAATTAGTGAAATACCTTACGCAATATCCAACAGTTTACTAAGATTAATGGCTAGAAGAAGAAGAAATACATCAGAACCACCAACAACCATAAGGAGGAGTAAAAGACTTGCAGGTGGAGAAACATATGAAATAGGAGAATCTTCAAGGGTAAGAACAAGAAGAAATATAACAAGGGATGATGGAGAAAATCCGGTTCGACATCCAAATCAGCAAACACCAATGCAATATAGAGCTGTGGATTATGATAGATTAAGCGTGCATACTTGGCGATCAGATTCAATAGAAGAACCATAAAATCGATAATTAAGAGATGAAAGACGAGAGGGAAGAAACCAAGAAGTAAATGGAGATGATGAAAATGAAACAGTAGAGGTTTTAAGACAAATAATACAAAAGGGAAGGATATTAGAGGCGGAAGAACGTGCAAATTTGGCAAGGCAAAACCACGAATTGAGAATGGAAAACATGAGGTTACAAAATATAAGATCAAGAAGCACAACGAGATCAAGTTCGAGAACAATCAGAAGTGAGGTAATAAGAAGATCACCTATAACAAATATTGAAGAAGAAAATTATGATCCAAATGGAGGAAATCGCGAAAGGAGAGAAATAAGGGAAAATCGTTACATACCACAAGGTGAAATTCAACAAAATGAGCAAAAAAACAGAAGGAAGAAGAATGAACAGCGTCAGGCACGAAATAACCAAGATGGAGAAGAAGATCAAGAGGAAGGAAGGAGGATATTTCATGGAAGAGAAACTCTAAGAAATCAGCAGATAATTGAAAAATAAATCGAGAGACATTATGCTGAACAAGCACGCTTATCTTGTGAAAGGGAAAGATTAAGAGCAGAGGTAGAAGAGAAAGAATTCCAAGAGGAAATTCTCCAGAATAATCATGACAATCGAGAAAGAAGACGTGAACAAAACCGCAATAATGGTACTATTAACGAAGAATACGATAGGGTGCAAAGAAGAGCAGAAGAAAATCGCATAAAAGAAAATGAGAGATATAATGGTGTGCGCATTTGTGAAAGAAATGTAAGAGAGGATAGTGGAGAAAATAATGGAGATGGAAATAAAAATCTCGCAACACAAGATAGGCAAGAACGCAGGAGAAGGGAAGATGCGCTGAAAAGACCAATGAAACAAAACTCAGTTGGGAATGAACAAATCTTAAGAGAGATAGCAGAAATGAAGGGAATGTTAAATAACAGAAGAGAAGGAGGCAGAAGGAAACTTGATGAATCCATTGAGGAAGTTGCAAGAACCCCATTCACTCAAGAAGTAAAATTAGGAGGAATCCCTCCAAAATGCAATTTACCAACATTAACCAGTATCTTCGATGGGACTACCTGTGATGTTCAACATGTCAAGGCTTATGTTAGGTGTATGCTACAGTGGGAAAACCATGATGATGTATTATGCAAATACTTTGCATCTAGCTTAACTAGAGAGGCATTAAAATGGTTCTAAGGTTTACCTTAAAACACTATAACTTCTTTCGACCATCTGCAAGCTACATTTTTGGGTGCTTATATAAGCAACAATTCTTCGCGGCCCGGTATTGAAGATGTATTTGGGTTAAAATAGAGGATTGGTGAAAGTTCGAAACACCTAACCATAATATGGAATTCAATGTGCAGCGAGATGGCTGGTAAAGTGGATGAAATATATCTCATTTTATCTTTCATTAATGCTATGTTCGTAACCAATCTGCTATATGTTCAAATTTTCAGATTAAAAAATTCCATCACAATGACTGAGCTACGAGAATTACAAGAAGAATACATTACTTTGGAGGAGAAACAAAATGAGATGGAATCTTATCCAGTCGCAAACACGAGCTTAATAGCGGCAAACAGAAGTTCACTTCCTAAAATGATTAATAATGTGGAGAGCACCTCGCAGCCACAACAAGAGAAAGTGGTGATTGATAACCAGCAAAAGTTAGTAGCCATGGGAAGTCGAGATCAAGAGGAATATGAAAGGGAAAGGAATTATTACAATCACGGTGGGAATAATAAAATTCAAAGACTTGATCAGCCGCAAGAGACTTATGGTGGTCAGAGGCAAAATAATTTTAGAGGGCAAGGGAGTCATAAGATAATATGGGAAGAAATTAAGATGCCACCTCTAAATGCTTATATAGAAAAAATATGGGTGGATATCATTTTGATGGAAAATATACCATCACCCTGGAATATGGGAAAAGAGCCACATCCAAATAATCGAAATCAAGAATTTTGTCCTTACCATCATTTTCATGGTCACTCAATAAACGATTGCAGGAATGTAAAAAGAATAATTTTGATAATGATTGATCAGGGGAAGTTAAATCATTTTCTAATAGGACATCCGCAATCTCAGCAGTTACCACCGACACCAGATATTCGCAGAGTGAATACCGTAAAAGGAGCATAAACATTTGTGATAGAGGTTAGAGCCAAGGCGAAGAATTTGTTCTGTAATTCCATCATACATTCATACAAGACTATTGAGGATTTCCACGACATCGTTCTAAGCAGATTCTTCGCGAGAGACGCGGATGAAAGAGAGATAATGAATATTGCGAGAGTCTCGCCATTATAGGAGTGGCAAAAGAAAACTATTTTTTCACGGCACAAGAAGTACCAGAGCCTGGCGAGATGCATGACCACCCACTGGTGGTAAGATTAGAAATAAATCCAAAACAAATATATGAAGAAAATGAAGAAAATGATGATGGTGAAACTGTATATTCTTGGACCATTAACAGAGTTCTAATAGATACTGGAAATTCAGTTGATATCTTATTTTATCATACTTACAAAACCATGGGTGGAAGAGACGAGGATCTGATACCGTCAACCTATAAGATCTATGGTTTCAATGGTACTGCCAACAAGCCCAAAGGGGAAATTACTATGCGGATTCCGTTAAAGGGATTATCTTCCAAAGTTCAATTTTGTGTGGTTGACTTAGAATCACTATATAACTCCTTAATTGGAAGGCCATGGTTACATGGAATTTTAGGTATAGCGGCAAATTATCACCAATGCATTAAGTTTCCACATCTCAGCGGTGTTGGAGTTATAAAGGGAGATTGGATTGAGGGAAGAAAGTGTTATGAAATTGACATGGAATCTTGCGAAGAAAGAGCAGTGAGGAATAGAAATTGGAAGCATAACATCAAGCAGAGGCAAAGAAGTGACAAATTAATGGTTGATACAATAGAACGGCGAGAATATGGGATACTACAAAGTCAACACACACTAAAGGAAACCGATGGAGAGCGCCTCGCAGATGGAGAGAAAATAAGAAAACACAAAAAAGGGCAGAAGCAGAAAGGTAAAATTATGAAATTTATGAATGATTTGTTGAATAAAATGTTTCAAAAGAATATTTCGTTTGAATGAAAAAGATGAAATTGAAAAATCATACAAGAGTTGGAATGCAAATAAAGAGAAGATCAAAGAAAATAAATTCTATTAGAGTTGCAATACTCGCAAGAGAAATATAAGAACAGGACGAACCTTTATGGCGTACACCCTAGTTCGCGAATAAAATTTCGTAAGAGGCAAATGTAAGACCTAAAGTGCATCATATAAGGGGGTATCTCTTTTCATGGCTCAGGGATAAAGTTATACCGTTGCTGGAACCTGAGTCATGGAGATTGGGGTTAATGAAAACCCATATAGGAGAGGTACCATGGATTTCCAACTATATAAGTTTATACCCTGGTTAGACGACTGAGGATCTCTCCTAAGGAGTGCAGAGTATGATCAAGGCGCCGAGGTACACGGTTGAGTCAAGTTTTTCCGGGGCGTACAAAACTACCCTGGCCATTCTTGGCAAGTCTTGACTATAATGCATTCGGCCCGAAGAAAACCCCACTTAGGGTGCATTATCGTAACTATAAGCCATATAGGCATAAAGGATAATAGGCTGCAAAAAAAAACTGGTTGTTGTTAAGACCGTATGGGAGGAGATAGTCTTGTATGTCCGATGTTCCCTCCTTGAAGGGGCAACCATGGGGAAGATAAGGGCGGCACCCTCCATTAGGGAGATGATAAGTGTCTAAAGACGACAATGTCATGGGGCTTTATGCTCGCAAGAGCATCTAGGCTTGTCATATTATCGCGTGACAAGTATTATACAGAGGCAACAAAGCCATGAGAAAAAGTTAAGATGAGATCAATGGGTTTTTATATGAAAGTGTAAAGACGTCCTGCGATTTCATCGCAAGACGACAATGTCATAAGTATTTGTTCTCGCAAGAGAGCTTAGACTCATCATATTGTCGCAGAGAAATTCACAAAGCGTGGATAAGGCAAGATCAATGGGTTTTTACATGCAAGTGCAAGGACGTCCTGCGATTTTGTCGCCAATACAAAATGTTGCAAAATAAGACCTTTAACTAGGATGTCATAATAAGACCACAAGAAATCAAGATTGAATGACTGCGATATTAATACAGAGATCATGAGATTTGAAATATTTACACAGAGATCATAAAACTATGCAACTGTTACTCGCGATGTTATCGCAAAGATTGAGGTAAAAATATTTAAATAAATTTTATTCACAACTAATATCTAAGCTCTACTCAATTTTTTTTCATATTGCAGATGAATAACAGAGGCAAGTATGGGAATGAACAAAATGATAAAATTGTTATTCATCATTATATGATAAATTTACGTAGACATTATATGATACATTTACTCAGATAGTTAAAGATTAATAATCATGTTGATTAACTATATTGCAGAAAAGAATTGTTTTATAATTTATACAGATAGAAGCAAAAGAAATTTATACATCAAGGAACCTTGCAGTAATATCACAAGAAGAAGGAGATAAATGTACAAATATTACAAGGAAATTAAAAAGAGGAAACAAAACTAGTTAGATCCATCATCATCCTCACCAGATTTTTCTTCTTCTTTGTCTTCACCGTCATCTTCGCTGTATCCTTCATCTACGCCAGATTCTTCAGCTTCATTGTTAGAGATAACAAGATTTGGAGTATTCTTTGGAACTTATTCCGCGAGGAAAGGATACAAAGAGTGAGGAATGTTGTGATCATCGTAGACCTTCTTGGAAGAATCATTGCGAATACCAACAAGGAGATTACAAAAATTGGTAGCAGAAATCTTTAATTGGGTCTTCAATTTTGAATATTCCTCATTGTGAGCAACAAGAGTCTTTGTGAGTTAATTCTTATCAGGTTCAAGTTCTCCAATTCTTTCAGCGTATCTCTTCTCAGATCCTGCGAGTATGTAATAACAAGTTGGAAATTTTGCAAAAAACTATAAAAGACAAGAAATTAAAAGGGAAGAACAATTAACAACCTTCTCTTTCAGAAATCATGTCTTTAATTATGGTCGCTTATTCAACATGAAGACTAACATCTACACCTAAGTTAGCTTTGGCATTTTCAAGAATCTTTGCAGCCCAGGAAAATTCATCATCATTATTAATAAGAAGACGGGAACGAATTTGGTTTTCTCTTTCAACAAGATCCTCTCTCTCGCGGATAAGTTTATCTCTTTCAATTTGGACTTCAAGAAGGGTTTTATGAAAATCCGCTAAAGTTTGAGCTCCTTGCCTAGAGATACGATCTTTTTCATCTATAAGATCACTTTTTTGGGCTCTTAGAATCTTGATTTCTTCTTTAGAGTTAAGATATTGACGCTTGGATGTATTAGAAGCTCTCAAACTAGATCTGTGATCAATTGCTAAAAGATGAAATTTGGATTTAAGATCATCTACAAAAAAGGATTTAATCTGTTCATTTGAATAGTTGTCTAAGGATTCATTAAGGTGATTGAGAAGAGTATCATCGTCTATTGGATTTGGAAAAGAATGAAGGAATATAGCTTCGTCAAAAAGGCCGTAAACATCTGCGAAGAAGAAAAATAAGAAAAAATGCAAAGGAATACAAGGTTAAAGAAAAAGAGAGAAATTTATTACCATAAAGTTGATCGTTCGCAGTTTGGAGGCTTGCGACCTTATCTTGCGAGAAAGAAAGTTCAGTTTCTAACCGCTTGATATTTTCTTGAAGGTCAGCAGACCCAGATTCCAATTGCCCGCGAAGACTAGCGGACTTAGATTCCAACTCCACATTATTCTTGCGAAGAACATTATTCTTCTTGTGAAAATATGCGCACCTCTTCTCCAGGTATGAGGCAACATCAAAGGAAGCTCTTTCAGTCTGCGAGGGAACAATGTAAATTAAAACTTGGCAAGGAAATGAATACATAAATGTGGTGAAGAAATGAAAACATACCAGAATACTAAGAGAATTTAAGAGACTGGGAGTTATTAATCTTGAGATTCCTTAGAGAGAATCATTATCAACCAATATGGGAGCATCGCAGATCTTGGAAAGAGCCTAAGATACCCCATTAAGAGCTTCATTTCCATAATCATTTGCGATACCATATGTAATATAGCTAAAAATGTTAGATAGTTGGGCCATGGAAGATTCAGATTGGGAGTATTCCATTGTGGAAGGGATATCAGCATCAAAATCATCATCATCATCATAATTATCAGTATGAGAATTTTCTTCATTAGAATGGGGTGATGAAGGGGAAGTAGTTTGGATCTTTCTTTTCTTCGAGAGAGGACCAATGGATTTTTCCTTGCGAGGAGCATCAGATTTATTCTTGAGAGGAGCGTTAGATTTCTCCTTGCGAGAAGAATCTTTGCTTTTCCCTTTGGTCCTCGCAACCAAAATAGGTTCTCTTTCTTCAATAACCTGCGAACACAGATAAAGATAAGAAATAGAGGCAATAATATATTGTTAAGAATCATAAAGGAATATTTCTTACTTCATCTGTGAGAGATTTAAGGGCTAAAAAGGTGATGGGCTTCCCAAATTTCTGTTAGTTAAGTTTCAGCCTGTTAATCTGGAAAAATTGGAGTATTCAGCGAGAGTATGAAAACATGAGGAAGATAATAATTATAATTATGCAAAACCTTTGAGGGAACATACCTCTTTATTCCTTTCAGGCCAGTTGAAAACCCACGGCTGATATTCTACGAGATTCACAGGCAATGCATGAGGACCGGAGATGTAGGGACCCTTTAGACATAATGGAAAAATGAACCATTTTTCATCACTGGAGTGGAGAGGGCCTTGATTATTACTCATATGCCAATCGATATCTAACATAAGAACTTTATCTTCAGCGATGTCATCCTTCTTTTGTAAGCGGACACCCCAACAAGTGTTGTCCTTCTTCATAGGGATTATATCGTAATTTGCGAAGAAGTTCTCCACAATATACTTCGCGGGAATAATGGGAACATATTTAAATTTAGGATTCTTCGCAGTATCAAGGTAGCAAGATTATTTACCAGCACCGAAAGTAGCATACTCAAGCATTAAGCGAATGCAATCCCCACTCAATTGATATACCGCCCGCAAGAACTTCGCGTGAGAGAGTATCTCATAGAATAAAGGAAGTTCAGGGTCATATAGAGGAATGAGAAGACCAGCCTCAAGATGGCCTAGCGAGACTATGATCTTCTCATGGTTACATGGAGGATCATAAAATAATGGAACAGAAAGTTCAGACTTAGGGTTTTGATTGGGAATGGTGGATAAAGTAAAACCTTTGTATCTTGAAGTTCTTTTTGAATCTTCTCGAAAGCAATCACATATTTGCGACCGGCTGCAACCATTTTTAGTATGGGAATGAAGATTGAAAGAGTAAAAGATCGAAAGAAAAATTATAACAGTAGCGGATCCGGAATTTACGGAAGAACAGTGAATTTGCAGAGAAATTACGGAGAGAAGGAAGAAATAAGTAAAAAGAAGAAAAAAGAAGAGTGAAGAAGATATATATAGAAGGTAAAAAATCTCGAAAAGATAAGTGTAATTAATATAAGGAAGAGACGTGAAAGTTTGGAATGCAGCGGTTGAAAGGGACGTGTCAGAAGTTGAATGGAAGAAAATACACGTGTAATAAATCTGGAAATAGATGCAGAAATGTGTCAGAACAGTAAAAAGCGAAAAGATGAACAGCTACGACATTTTAATTCTCATGATCTTTCCTCCTTCGCATAAAAGACATGAGAAGAGGCAAGATGTATGACCATAATATCGCCATGATATTACTCTTGCGAAATTAACAACACTTCTGCGAACACCACCGCGAGTTCTTCAACAACACTTTGCGAGTATCACAAGATAATTTAAAGAGTGACATAATAGCTGACGAATGAAGAAACACGAGAATAGCATGATTGTCCTGCGATGGTTACAACGCTTGCGAGAATTGACATTAAAAGTACTGCGATAATATCGCGAGTCATATCCGAAATTAAAGGACAACTTAGCTTTCAACCACTATGTAACTACCCTATATAAAGAGACCCAGTAGATTCACAGAGAGGATGATGTATTTTTGAGTGTTGAGAAAGTCTTGAAGAGAGCGGTTGTATTCTTGATTTCTTCCGTTTCTTATAAACATTTTTGGGAATCAAATAATAAAGTGTTGTTTTTAATCTACAAATATGTGTTAATTACTGTAAATTCTTATCAAGGGTGTAGTGTATTTTTTCCTACAACTACATATGGAAGAAAAGATACGTGTAACAAAATTCACGTAAAATACAGAATTGTGTCAGTATAGAGGAATATGAAAGGATAAACAGTTGCGGCATTTTGAAAAATAATTTCTCATTACATTCCCCCTTCGCAGAGAAGACATGAGAAGAGGCAAGATGTAGGATCTTAATATCACAAGAAGGACACATTTGCGAAGTTTGATCAACAACACATTGCGAGCGTCGCAGGATGATTTGAAGAATGACGTGACAGATGACGATAGAAGAAACATGAGTAAAGTGTGATGACTCTGCATTGTTTAGAGTGTTTGCGAAGATTAATAATAAAACTCTTGCGAGAATTTTGCAAGTCAGATCCTAAATTAAAGGACAGATTAACTGTCATCCACTATGTAAATCCCTATATAAAGAGTTGAACAGGCTTAAGGAAGGGGAGATCTTTTTCGAGTGTTGAGCAAGTCATTAGGAGAGAAAAATTCTAGAGAAGTTGTTAATTCCTTAGCTTCATTTCCTTTCTATCTTGTAAAATTTGTGAGGTTAATCAATAAAATTTGTGTTTGATGATCTAAAAATGACTTAATTGAATGAATTCTTGTGAGGGGTGTAGTGTGGGATTTCCTGCTACTACATAAGGATTACTTATGTAGTTTCGGTTTTAGTATTGGTTATCTAAAATGGTATGTGAAACCTTCGCTCTTAACTCTTATAGGTTGTACAAGTCTTATGGTTTTGTAAGATCCTTTCGGTTTTCTCTTATATTTATTCATTTCTTTGTTATTTTTGTGACAACAAGGGGGGGGAAGAGTATTCTGACTAAGGGGGAGAAACATATCATCTAGTTGTGTAGTATTCTGACTACAAAGGGGAAATGACAAAGATGTTCGAATTGAATATTTACCTAGCTTTCCTTTAATAAATGTTAGAGCATTGCTAGGTAGAACTCACAAGTGTTGATATCTCAATCTTGTTGTCAAATTTAGTTAGTTAAGTCTCAGATTAGGATAAAAGATATAGTTGAGAAACATATATCATGGCAGTCATCATTGCGCTCTACCGTTTGAAGGCGAAGATCAACTGAATATTTTGGATAACTTCATCAACAAAAGGTAAGTGAATACTGAACCACCTATTTCTCAAGTTATATTCACATTTCGATCTTTGAGACATTTTCGCGTAACTAATTAGACTGTCTTAAGCATATCAAGAATTTCGAGTCAAGATTCTTTTTGTAATTAGTCCTAAAAATATGACTAAGCTTAATGAACATTTCATACTTGATGAATTTTGGTTAAGAACAATTTATTGTTCGCAATCAAAATCATGATTCAAGAATATCATTCGAAAATATCCTGGAACGGTGATATGTGTCATTAATGTTCTTTGGGAATGTTTTGAATCGATTTAGAGAGAAATATGGAACTACTGTAAATTCGAATACAAGACATTATATGTATCAATCTTACAAACTGGGAAAAATGTTATAAGTCTGAAGTCGAAATACATGTACTCAGTACACGTAGCGGAGTAGATATATGTCGACTAACAGATTTTTGGTACGCATATTAGTATGCACACCTTTAAAAGTCCGTGAACTCGTGAATCCGGATAGGTAAGCAACTCGTACTATAAAGGAACTGTTGGTTACAGAACCAGTTGGTATCCATACCTGTGCGCGTACCATAAAATTTATGTGGACTCCGGAACGTGGCTATGTTTAAATAGTATCCATACCAGTACGCATACCAAAAACGTTATGTGGACTGCGGAACGTGGCTATGATTAAATGGTATCCATACCTTTACGCATACCGAAATAGTTCCTTGAACTCCGAAAATCGGTTATGTCTTAAAGTTTACATACAGGTACACGTATCCTGACATAACTGTTCAAGAATAGGTCAAGTACTTGTACTTTGTACGCCTACTTACCACGACGTCGATTAAATTCATATGCACATAAAATTATTTCTCCGAGATAATATCATTTGAATAATCTTTATTTATATTTATAAAATACCATATACATATTTGATCACATGATTATGTTTCAATTTGAGTCTTAAGTGTTTATGTAAATGCTCAAGCTTATAGTTCAGTTGGCTAGCTTTGACTAACCATTCATGAGCGTGGTCTTATACACAGTTCGGTTACGGTTCATCCTAACTAGAGTGTATATCTTGATTATGTAAATCATATTTAAATATTCGTTTAACGTTGGATACTGTTTGCTTGGTTCCAAAGCTATATTAACCCATGCTTTGAATGTCTATATAAATGGAACCTCAAAAAACTAGCATCTTTAAATCCCGATATTACTTTTTGGTGTGTCCTAGTTGTTACTAGAGTCGTCATCTCCAAAAACCCGTTTAGGGTTTAGCGATTACAAAGACTTCATATGGATTCGTGAAGCCGGGTACAACTAATGTTTATCTGATAGCTTGAGTATCCGGATCTTGATCGATTGTTGAGCTTCTCACTTGATCAAGATAAGTAGTAATCATTAAAGTTCTATTTGAGAAAGCGGGGGTCTAACAACCACACCCAATCTTTCGCTTAGCAATCTGATTGGACTAACTCCGAGTTACTTTCTAGATAATCAACTAGACAGTCAGACTCAATCCATATAGAAATATCTCAAGGAGTTATTATCTTTTTCTTGTTTTGATTTACTCAAGCTAATAGAAATCAGCGAGTCCTTAATTAAATATAAGGAATAACTTGGATGGTACCAAAGACCAATATCCAAGTGTCAATCAATGTAAATCAACAACCAAATGTTGGATATTCTAATTGATTGAACTTCAATGCACAACATGTATTATATCAATTATAAAGATAAACAATATAATGAGGAAAATGAAATAACAAAGACACCAGAATTTCGTTAACGAGGAAACCACAAATGCAGAAAAACCCCGAGACCTAGTCCAGATTAAGCATACACAGTATTAAGCCACTACAAACACTAGCCTACTCCAAGTTAACTTCGTACTGGACTGTAGTTGAACCCCAATCAATCTCACACTGATCCAAGGTACACTTATGCTCCTACATCTCTGATCCCAGCAGGATGCTATGTACTTGATTCCCTTAGATGATCTCACCCACAACTAAGAGTTTCTACGACCCAAAGTCGAAGACTTTAATAAACCAATATGTATCACACAGAAAAGTCTACAGTAATACATAAATTCGTCTCTCATGAATATACCTACGAGTTTTGTTCCGTCTTTTGATAAATCAAGGCGAATAAGAACCAACTGATAAAACCAGACTTATATTCCCGAAGAACATCTTAGTATTATCAATCACCTCACAATAATCTTAATCGACACAACAAAAAAAGATATTGTGGAATCACAAACGATAGGACGAAGTGTTTGTGACTACTTTTATATCTTTCCTATCGTAGATAGACATCACAAGCCAATTATTATAATTTTACATGTACGATAGAAACAGAAAGATCAGATCACACAACTACAAGAAAAGTAGTATCGGTCTGGCTTCACAATCCCAATGAAGTCTTTAAGTCATTAACCTGGTTTAGAAGAAGAAACCAAAGGTTAAAGGAGAATCTACTCTAGCTTAGCACAACTAGTATCACACATAATGTGTGGGGATTAGGTTTCCCAGTTGCTAGAGTTCTCGCTTATATAGTTTTTCAAATTAGGGTTTGCAATCAATGTTAGCTTAGTAACAAAGCATTCAATATTCACCGTTATATGAAAACCTGATTAAATTCAAGCTAATATTTATCAACCGTTAGATCGAAAACATAGCTTGTTATACACACATGTAATGCACGTTTCTAGGCTTGTGTAACCGTACCCAAACTTGTACATTAATTGGTTCAACAATAGTCAACCAAATGGTTAGCCATATGATAACTTTCATATCAACCATATTCTTCCTCACCATAACTAGTTCAAATGACTCAAATGAACTAGTTAGAGAGTTGTTCAATTACTTAGATCGTTATGTACTTCAAAAGACAAAATTGGAGCAAAAACGATTTGATTCACTCGAATCGGTTCATGAACTATATAGCCATGGTTTGCAATTGCATTCCTTAGTTTATAGAGATGAGTTCACAAACATCGTTTTTAGACATAACCTACTCAAGTTCGCGGAATGGGTTTGCGAACTTAAGTTCCCGGATGGAGTTCACAAACTCCAACAGAAATTCTCGGGTCGAGAACTTCTGCCAGTTTGAGGACTGGGTTCGCGGACTGACGCTCACACACTTCTCCGATTCTCTTGATCAACAAAGTTCGCAAACTTTGGTTCAAGGAATAAGGACTTATACATATATGTGTTTCCACAACACTGCTTATATCCTCCAATGGTTATATTGTTTAAACTCTCATTCCAATCATTGAAACATTCTCAGAGGGCATTATATAGTTGTTATTCACAAACTATTATTCTTCAGAGAAATTTTCAAGGTGATTGAAACTTAACATGATTTTCGTAACTAGGTAAAGATGAACTTGGCTAAAGAGAAAGCTTTACCAACACATATTTTAAGAAATAGATAAACGAGATATACTCAGCTCGAAATACTACATGTATATTAATATTAGTCTATATAGTAATATGACTTTTGTCTCAAGATAGGAGATAGAGTAGATAAACTTTTGAGTGATAGATAAGTTCAAGTATCCACATACCTTTTAGTCGATGAGGTCCTTCGTCTTGTATGATGATTTTCATGGAGTTCTTTATCTCAACTACACTTTCTATCGTAGTCCGAGTCCTTAGCTATAGTAGACTAGAAATCAAGACTTTATAGTTTTGATCACTAACATTGAAAAACATGCTTGAGATAGCACCGCATGCGAGTTCGACCGAGCAATCCTCTAACACTATTTATCTCAAACTTTGTTGATTCCACAAGTTTTATACTTGTGAGGTGAATAATAATCTAGGATGCACTTCGGGTTGCATAAATCCAGATTTTGAGGTTTGTTATACTTTGTCTATTGCTATCGATTTCCATCACCTTAATCTTTGATCAAAAATGAAATCACATATATTGGGTTATATTTGGGAGGAAGATTGGTTTAAAGTATTCAATTGAGCAGAAGCAACTTGATAAGTGCATAATTCATATGATTTTAGTGTCCATTCCATACTTGCTTTAGCTATTATTCTTGCATATTTTTGTATTATTACTCTTGTTTTATTTTATTTGTCTCTATTAGGTGAATCATCCAAAAAGGAGCTACAAAGTGTTGAAAATATCTAGGAAGAGAAGGTTTCCAAGTATCCAAGTACCCAAGTCCAAGAGAAGTGGAAGAAGTGCGACGAAAAGGAGCAAAACACTCAAAATCAAGAGAAGGTCCAAAGACCTATCTTAACTCATTCAAATTAAATATTTCTCATCACCATCTTGAAGAGAATTGAAATATAAAAAGAATGCAAAAAGAATGTGGTCATTCTGAGTTCGGATGAAGAAGTTGTGGCCAAAACAACCTTTTATTGAATACCGAAGACAGTAAAGTTCGCGGACGCGTTTCATACTTTAATTCCGAAAGGTTCTGCTGGAATTTGAAGTTTGCAGACTGGGTTTTCGAACTTAGCAAGTGGAAAATGTGTATAAACCCCTTGGAAGGCTTAAGGGCACATTTGGGAACGTTATTTCGTGTTTTCGGGTCGGGTTCTTGAACCGAACTAAATACTTGGAGACCAAGCAATGTAAACCTATAAAAAGTTATTAGGTTATGTAAAGATATATCAATAATCATCTCATATCACAACCTAGGGTTTACCCTTTTAGGGAGGAACCACCATTATTCATCTTCTTTGTAATATGAGTAGTTAAATCCTTTGTTGATTAAGGATGAATTCAATGTTCTAAGCGTGAAGCTTTATTAATAATACAAATCTATTTGAGGTTTTAATCATCATCGTTTGTCTTTACCATATCTAGGGTTTATGTGTGATTCTTAGATTGATTTGGGATGCATAATATATTAGTCTATTGATTGTTCTATCGCTAGTATAAGTTATGAGATAAGTAATCATCGATTAACTACACAACTAGAAATCGCGAGACCTCGCTGAGGGATTCTGTGGAGAAATCGTGTATGAAGAAAACACCAGCAAGTAAACCTTGATCTAAAAGTTTAACTATTGGGATCAACCTAAATTCACAAAGCTTAAGGCGTTCGATTGGTTACACCTTGAGTGATTTACTACTTGGTGGTTCGTTGGATAGAATCTGGTAGTCGAGAACTTCCGTATATTACTAGTTATTTACTTTATCTTGCTATTTAAAATAACTTATCAATTACACAGCTCTATGTGGGAACGATCTCTTACTACCGCTATGTTACTAGTTAATTAGTGGGAAATATATTCATTAATTTGTTAAGCCTACGACATCCCATACACAACTCTTAGTTGGTGTGACGTCAGCTAAGAGAACAATTACGCAGAGACCTGCTGGGATTCAAGAGGCACAAGGAACGCGACTGTAAATGAATTTTTGTGAGGGTTTAATTCCGTCTCAAATACATTCCAGTCTGAAGTTAATTGGTAGTATGATAGTGTCTGAAGTGGCTTAATATAGTTTGGTATTCAATCTGCACTAAGTCCCGGGGTTTTTCTGCATTTGCGGTTTCCTCGTTAACAAAATTTCTAGTGTCTGTGTTATTTATTTTCTGCATTATATTGTTTATCTTTATAATTGAAATATCACATGTTGTACGTAAATCAATCACAATAGATACATCGACCTTATTTATTGGAGACGACTTGATTGATTACTTGGGAAATTAATCTTTGGAATCACCCAAGTACTCTCACATGTAAATCAGGTTCATGGACTAGCCTTTGTAAACTTTCTGATTATGAGAGAAAGAGATATAACTCTAGCTACTATTCCTTGATTGAGATTCATTAAGTTGAACACTCGGAATTATGTTAAATTTGTCCATACAGATTGCCTAAGAAAAAGTTGGCGGTTATTTTGGCACCCCCGCGTTTTCATTAAAGCTTTTGTTATTCAAATGTCAACAACGGCATTTATTTTTTGAATATGTGCATGATATTGTGTTGTTGAACTTGGAATCAAGAGTATGAAGAATGTGTTATTTTGTATTTCGTTTATCTCCATATGTATTAGAGTTTTATCACTAAAATTGACAAAGAGGGAGATTGTTAGAGCATTGCTCGGTTGAACACACCAAGCGTTGGTATATCAAGTTTGGTTGTTATATTTCAGTATCAAAACTCAATTAGTGTCGCTTGATTAAATGTACTAGAGAACAACTTCGCTTAGGTTAGACTAGAAAGTTTGGGAATGTTGAGACATACAAATATTATTCTGAAGACGTGAAGATGTATTGACTACAACGAAGACATAATCCTTCCACTTGAGGTATTGTGATACTGACTTGACTTATTTCAATTCCTATTGTTACTTTCAAGTCGTTTAAGATTTAAAAGTAACATGCGAGGTTATATTTAATACTCTAGTATGACTTGATCATTTTAGTATGATCAAAGTGTCAAGGATGAATATTTGATTATGAAGTACCATATTTATCTTTTGAACTTCGTAATGTGACATCAACATAATCTATGTAACTTGTTACTTGATTGTGTATTGGATATAGGTGTCATTTCATCCTAAGAAACTATGTTGGATTACATATATATGTTTAAAGGAAATACGTACACGAAACTTGTTTCGTAATCGAAAGGAAATCAATAGGAATCTTGGTCCGGTTTTCATTGAAGAATCTATTGGATGACCAATTCGAAACCTGGGTAATAACTTTGATAGAACCGATCTTGACTTATGTTGAGAACTATAGTAGAGCCTATCTTTACCTAGTTTGGGATATGTGGTAAAACCGATCTTGACTTGTGTTGAGAATCTTGGTAGAACCGATCCTTACCTATTTTTGGATACATGGTAGAACCAATCCTAGCTATTGTTGGGAGTCATGGTTGAACCGATCCTTACATATATTGGGAATCTTGGTAGAACCGATCCTAGCTATTGTTGGGAGTCATGGTAGAACTGATCCCTACCTATATTTGGAGACTTGGTAGAACAGATCTTAACCTATGTTAGGAGTCATGATAGAACCGGTCCTAAGAGAAAAACCGATCCTTCATATTCACATATTATGTTTCAGTTCTGTGTGAGTTTGGAATTATGGTTTGCTAATTAGGAATATTATGGATATCAATATAATTTGGACATGAATACAAATCTTATATTTTATTGTCCAGAGATTTTCTTTGATACTCAAGGTGATCTCAATCTGAAATATTGAGAATCTTTTAATTAAGAGTTTTTGATTTTATGCTTTTGCTTTTCCAGCAAATCAAAACATAACTCTTGTAAAGTTATACTCCGTCCGTTCCTTTTTAATAGGCTGGTTTCTATAAATAAATGTTTCAAAAAAATAGGCTGGTTTCCTAATTGGGAAAGTCAAATGTTACATTAATTTTGTGGGACCACTTTTCTCTTAACTTCTTTTGATGACAAGTGTTATGTGGACCATTTCATTTTACTTCTTTTGCTGACAAGTTTCATGAGGACTATTTCACTTCACTTCTTTTATTGACAAGTGTCATGAGGACCACTTTCAATGATTAGTTCTCTTAATTTCCTTAATTTTCTCTAAAAACAAAACCAGCCTATTTAAAATAAACAGAGGGAGTATTAGTTAAGAGCTAAACTAATATTATGGTGGGTTTGGATATAAAATTTTAAAGATGGGATTCATGGGTCCAAAGGATTTAGTAGAATTATGTTTTCCTCGTTCCATTTGGTTGCCTAAATCCCTGGAATTACGTTTCCGACGGGATTCACTTTTCCCGCAAATCCTCCATATGGAGTCCGACCCCTCCCCCTAAGATTTGTTGGGAAACTTATCAAGGGATTTATGGACCCACTTTTTAGTCCAAATCCCATATATATATAATTTTAAGCTTCTTAGGGCAATGCCAAATAATACATGGACTTTAACACAAGAAAATTTTATGAATCCTAGGAATCTCAACTGAATTACCAAACATACGAGGGATTTACATGAATCCCAGAATTTGTAATTCCGTGGGATTACAAATTCCTGGAAATTATGAATTCTGCAACCAAACCCACCATTAGATATTTTCTTGAGAGATTTCAGAATTACAGGTTGGATATTAGTTGGAAATAGAAAAACCGAAATCGTACTTATTGCATATCTTGAGAATATTTTCGGTTTTGGAATTTCCTTGTTGTCTAAACAACCTTGGTCTGTAAATGTCTGAGTTTGCATTTGTTATAGATTTATAAGACGTCAAATAAATCAATCTCAAAAAGAAAAACTTACTGGGTCTTTAGCTTGCAAACAAAACTGTGGTTATCTAGCTATTCATACAATCATGTCCTATTCCCATCACGTCGTCGTCGCCATCTAACCAATAAGGATCACTAGATTTTGTCGTCGTCTATATCTTCGTAATCATCGTTCATTTGTAGATAGAATTACACATGCATTATGATTAGAGAAAACGAAAGAAAAAGGTGAAATATGTATACGTTTTCAATATATAGTTTGCTTCAATTTCTTGTTTTAGCATAGTAAGAATATTTACCTAACTTATGATTGTTTATCTAAACATAGACTTATCACCATTTACTAATACCACAAAAATAAAACTACTGTGTGTAATACAAAGTAACAGTTACAGGAATGGAATGGATACATTGGTACTACTAGTTTGGTGGAACGGTGAACTCGATGTCGATGTCTCTCCAAATTTCTTGATCAAGACCTTAAACTTAATGAGCCTTAGAAAACTGTCTTCTAATAAATACCTAACAAAGTGTCGAGCTTTCGCATTGTCTGACTATTAAAGAAAAGATTATGAGTGTGTGTACGTACTTATGGGCCGGCATTAAGATAACGATGAATATAGGTAATAATAATGTCAAGTACATGATCAGGTGTTCTTGGCGATCTTAGAATAATGGTGTACAACTATACATGTTTTTCATACTTCTCTTGGATCGACAAAAAACGAAGACGTTGCAGGTTTGATTCCTGTCAAGTCGAACAAAGCCGTATGTTTTTCTTGATCAAGAATATGTTGATCAGTTTTCAAGGGTTTTATGCACCATAAATCTTGATCAGGTCTTGATAATAGTTTCGAGTTTGGGATATGAAGTCTCAACGCACTGTCCGATTCTCCAACTTCGGTAACTATAACCTTGCATGAATCATCTTTAACAGCCATGTTGTGTACATATTGGCACAAAGTACGCATAAGTGGACCAGAATTCGGCCCCTCGCAACGCAGACCGTACATGAAGTAGAACCCGAACGGATTGAAGACATCAGGTACAGATGGTACAATTAAGAATGGGAAGAATCGATCGATAACTCTCGAGATTTTCGCATATATATGGCATGACATGGGTGCTCTTCCAACTCTCAACTTGAAAAGATCACCACAGTTCCATACACTAAGCATCGCCCAATTGGTGCCAGGCTTGTCCGCTGCATTTAATCCGGACCCGTTGAGCCCATTAGTCTCCGAGGGATGATCACACCATGATTCACCTCTAGGAAAAGCTATCCATGTACCTAAACTGAGTTTGTTCTTAAGGATTGCATCAATGTCATGAGGCAAGAAATCAGTTGACGCGACGAATCTCCGGTAGAGAAGCTCCGCCTGTTCTACTTTCAGCTTCATGATTTCAACACTGGCTGGTAAGTTTATGACGCAGTGGCGAACTGGATTGACTAATATCGATAGATTTCTGAATTCAACAAACCCAAGTTTGTCCATGAAGAGCTTCACTGAGGCTTCGTTGTTTTTCTCGGTGGCCATGTACGCGAAATCAACGTGATTGGTGATGAACCATTCTTCTACACTTCGAACGAGACTCAAAGCAATGCCTTTTCGTCTATGAACAGGTGACACTCTAAGACCCAATATGTAGCCTACAATAATTTGGTTGCAGCTACTCACTGTTACAGTCTTTATAGATCCTTGAATAACACCAATAAGCTCATCATCCAACTCTGCCACCTATAACGAGCAAATTTTTTACAACTCTACACAAAATTTCTGAACGTATGCAAAAAATAATTACCGACTCATAACTACGTATACGTACCAGCATTTTGTAGAGTGGGCTGTTCTTAATCCTACAGATGGGGTCTCCCATGGTGTCTGTGAAGAGATGAAACATGCTATCGGCAGACCCAACTTCACACCTTCGCTCGAGATCTTCGACACGAGATTTATCGATTTCCCTGTCGTAGTTCCTTACTGTTACATCAACCTTATCATTTATCGTCAACGGCGCCGGTAAAATTCCGTTCATTAAATCAGTTGATCCCATACTAACTACAGTTACTTTAAAAAAGAGTGCTTATGGATGACCTTAATTAAGCTAATTTGATTATGGATAAGATTGTGGAGAAATTAAGGGTATTTATATAAGATGAGGAAATGGTAAGTGTCATCATCAACCACAATTATAATTATAATAACTTTGATTTGATTAATAAGATTAGATATTGTGGACCTTTAATTATTATATTATATGTGGTACTTGAAAATTAATTAGAATTAACGAATAAAGGGTTTGTGTTTTTGTCCCCATCTAACCAGATATGTGCGTATAAAATTTTGCAGTACAAGTTGGTTATAGTGGGTATATTAGCTCAGGCTCACGCCATGCTGCTGCTGATGCACCACTGCTTACACCATGGTCCATGACAATGGTGGGAAGAACTTAATTATAATCCCAAAAGCTAAATGGACCACTAATAGTAAAATATCTAATTAAAAAAATGCGCTAATCAATAGTGAAGTTCGACAGTTCGTATTGGACATCGACACGTCATATACCCTAATTGGGTGATTAACCATTAAGTCATGATTAATAACTCAAAATCATTCCACTAATCACACTTCTAGAAACATAATAATCAAAGCCAAATGTTTTTTTAATTGTGATTTGGTGAGAATAAATTCTCAGACCGATAAAAGCTACTTCAGTTTAACTGTAATGTACTGTGTTTGCGCTTGTTTATTGCTTTTTCTACAGAAAAAACCTATAATTCAGATTTGTCTGGAAGGATTAAAATAATCATAAGCACTATGTTGATCAGCTGTAAGCAGAATTCCTTTTCAAAATGATGGAACAAACAATCAGTAAAGACTAAACGAGTACTCAACGCACCACAGAGTGCCACGTACACTAATTAAGGTCCTGGGATTAAGATGGTTAATTAATTAATAATCTTTCAGAAATGATTAGCATTTTTCTGTACACGAAAAATGATTAGTCGTGAATTAATTAGGTTATCTGCAAGATTATAAGAATAAATTAGTGTTAAACCTTCTGGCATTGTCGGGTTATTTATTTAGTCGAAAAAATATCATGTATGAATCCATTAGTTCGCCTGGTCGAATGCTGCTGTGGTCCTCCCCTGCTCTCCTTAATTTCGCTTCAAAAGCGATATTCTTATACGTACATGAAAGTGTGATTAACTGCCACTAACGATTATACTTAATAAAGTCGAAACGGATATTAGCCAGTTAATCACTTGCGTAATCGTTTGTTCATAGGTTTTTAATTAGTTGTAGAGCAAAATGAAGTCTATAATTGCAAATGAAGTCTAAATTACTTGCGAATCGTCTCATGAGGGTGATGCCTGTTCTAATATCGGACTTCCAAGGGGCTTTTATTCATGGTAAACAGATTCTAGATGGTGTGTTAATTGCAAATGAGTGTGTGGATAGCAGATTGAAGACCGGGAAACCGGGTATTCTTTGCAAAATCGACATGGAGAATGCGTTCGATAATGTTAATTGGAATGCCTTATCACTACACCATTTTCCATGATTAGTAACTAGATTTCGCAACAGCTTTGGCCCTGTTGCGAAATTTTCTGTTGCGAATTTCAGTTGCTAAAGTTTTGCAACAGTTTTCCCTCGTTACAAAACTCGCAACTTTTGGACTCAGTTACGAATAGCAACAGATTGGAGTTGTGCGCGTGCGACTAGCGAGTGTGGCTGCTCACACTCTTAGCTGACTCGGTCTATTCAGCCTATTCAGATCATAACTGACTTGGCTGACTATTATAATCGAAGGAAACCTCACTCTAGTCTCATTCTCCTCTGACCTCTCTCTCTCACTCGTGCTCTTCTTTGATAATTAGGGTTCCACTAGATTTCAAAGAACGTCTCAATTCAGTAATCTCTTTGAGATTAAGGTCGAGTGATTTACTGACTTCAAAGATCTCAAATCCCAAATCAAGCCCTAATCTCAAATCCGAGAACTAACCTAGCAGCGCCGTTCTCCACCATGATTCGATCTATTAATGGAAGTAAACTCGTTCCACCATGATTTGATCTTAGTTTTTGCATTATATTCTTCGATCTATAACCATCTTCTTCGATCTATAAATATTTTCTTGCTTCCTTCTCACTGTGGACCATTTTCTTCTTCAATATTTTACTGTAAATTCTCATTGCTTTTGTTGTTTTTGCTGTGCAGGTGGAGATTAATAGGTCAAGAGTGAAGAGCTAATTCTGTTGAAGTATCAGGTATGTATAAGCATTGGATGATCAATGTCTTTTTTCACATAGGTTTTGTTTGAGATTCGATTTACAAATGTTGGTGTAAATTCAGTTGCAGAAAGGGGTTTGGTGATTTGATTGTTGTTGTTGAGATTTTGCTTGAAGAAATAAAGATATAACTTGGGTATTATTCAGATTTGATAATATGTGTTTGAATGAATAATAATGCTTGTTCTTGGACCCGAATGAAAATGTGTGGTGGTTACGGTGAATCTGAGTTTTAGATTCAGAGAAGATGGAGGTTAAAATTAAAATATTTGTGTAGCTTTTGTGGGGCATTAAGGTGAAAGAATGGTTGATTCAGGAGTTTAGTGGCGAATTTGTCATGAGAGTGAATGAGTTTGATGTTGGTGATGGATAAAGAAGAGAATAGATCTGGTGGCTGGTTAAACTGGGTTCTCAGGGTAGAATAGATTAAAGGGTTTATGTGCAATGACGTTCGAAAACTTGCTTTTCTTATACTTTTAAGTTTTTTGACATTTACAGGGAGGAAGATATTTTATCTAATCATGGAGATGGACCTATTAGTTTACTGCGGATCCCCTACCTCCGATGATACATACTGCAACTAGGTAAGTGGGTGGGAAGAAAGCCAAGGTACCATCATTGTCGCTTTTGTTAGAATTTCTTAGTCGACAACAACACTTACACATTTTTGAAACAACTTGGTATGTGTCCTGCCATTTAAACAATTTTTAACAGGGTTTCATGTTTCAAAGTTGTTGTTTCATGCGAAGGGGTTTGGAAAAAAGCCAAGGTACTATCGTTGTTCTTATATATAGGTTTGATTCTTATGCCTATGCATTTGATGTACGTTCTTAGCTTAATATAAGTATTATTCTAATATAGATGTATTGGCGACATACATTTTAAGACTAACTTCTTGCTACATGTTAGGCTTATATAACCAGCATATTCAGATGAGTGTTGTCAAGGATCTTGCAGACCTTTGATTAATCAAACTTCAGCAGGTAGGTCAATTTGGATTATGCTCTTTCTTTCTTTAATGGAATATAGTTTGCTTATTTAATGGATTATGCTCTGAGTTGTCAATCGAGAAGAAGAGAGACGTTGAACTGAAATGGGTTTGTGATGAATTTCCATGGAATTGAAGTGTTGATGCAGAGAATTGGTGCCATGGGTAGTGGTGTGTTCGTAGTTATGCTGGTTACACCATTTATAGGCCTTCATCTAAGATATCCATCGTGTATCAAATCATGTATTTTGTACTGATAGTAATTTCAAGCTTTGCTAGACCCTTCTACTTCTCTTTTTGTGTACTAATGATTAATGAATTTCTTCGAAAATGTCAGATGGATACTAGATTGAATCCCTTCAACACAGAGAATGTAAGGATGCTAACTACCGTTTCCTTGTAATATGCCTTGAAACTTTATCCTTGCTGCTCACTGGATAGACAAACAAAATGGCTTCTTTCAAACCTAGTGCTATGGTTAAATTTTCTTCTTGAATATTTTCTTTTCCTTCAAGATGTATTCTTTTTCTGAAAAGTTTCTATTGCTGTCGTTAGGCTTCAACCAATGCTTTCAGTAGGGTGAATTATCTATTTATGGTTTACAAGTAGCGCAAGTAAGGTAAGATTAGTTTCTATTTGCAGCTTAACATTAAGTAAACTCTCACCTGATATCCTTCTTGTTTAAACAATGATGTTGAGACAACTATTATCTCTCATATACATATGTGTAGTTTTTGTGGCTATAGACATTTTGCTGTAATCATTCTTGCAGACAAGTAGTAGGAATATTCATGCTCATTTTCTACTTTCAGATTGGGTACCTTAAGAAGTTTGTTCATAGTTATTTTTTATTTAAAAAAACAACCTTGATTTAAGCATGTAATACTTTGCCATGACATCTAGGTAGAACTGTAGTTATAAATGTCAAAAAAGGCAAACAAAATCTCACTATTATCATATCAGTTCCAGTTCTAGCTTCCACTGATCATCCCTTGTTTTATTTATCATATTTGTTTACCTTTTTTTGCTGAATTACAGCTCACCAAGATTGCTGGATTTTCAGCTAGTTGGTTCTAAATGTTGTCCCTTGAAAAAAGGTACAGGGCAAGTGCTAGTGAAGAAACTCATATTTGAGTCTCCCATTTGCATGGCTCAACACCAAGAAATAAGCACTTCATTGTGAGTGTTTTACTGATCTCTTGGGTCTGAGTTCAGGAAATTTAGTTAACTGAAGTAGTAAGGCTTCCACTTTTGATTGTGTCCAGGTTTGTTATGAACACATCGCGGAGCAAGGGAATGAATACCTCCAGTCTATAAGCCACCACTGTACCACCTGTCCATTCCACAACCACCTATTGTTGCTTTGGTTTGCTAATTTGGTTTCAAATTACGAGTTCATGATCAGGTGCATATGTTCACTACTAGTGATTATCAAATACTGGTTTTTGGAACCCATTTCTTATGAACATTCTAATCTATCTTTACCCTTGCCCTAAATTAAGATGATTATATTGGAAGGAGATAAAGCTACAACAGAGGTTGTTGATGCGTTAAGAAGTGGAGCTGCTGCAATGACGGCTATGCAAAAAGAAAAGTAAGTAGATGATCCTCCTGCCTCTCTCTCTCTCTATCTCTCTCAGAGTATATTTTTATGTAGTTTCACAAAATATGATGCCACCCTCTCTTACTCGCACATATATGTCAGTATCATTACACTCTCTTTTTGGTGCCTTTTAAAGACTAAGAAAAAATTTGCATGTGTGAAAGTGGATGCACTTAATTCAGGAACTGCAATGTAACATAGATGGTCCTTCACTTAGTTCTGCACGCTTTAGGCCTTCATATCACTTTGTTATCATTTTTGTATTGTTCTTACTGACATGGTGCTTGGTGTTTAGGTAACAACTTAAACTGCATGCCTCATGCAACAAAAATGTTCACCTAGGTAGCTGGTTTCCTTAGTTCCAAAGAATGTGAGAGTTCTTTTTCTTTAAATCGTTTTGTAAGAACCTTGGTGTGATACTGAGTTTATAGATTCCTTCATATGTCTTGATACTACTATTGATTAATTTGATTTCAAATGAACAAGGGAAACTTGATTTTGCTACAGGGAACTCTAATATTGACCTGGTTTTGACCGGACAAAACTTGGTTTTGGCTGGTCGAAACCACTATTTTTTTAATGTTACAAAAATTTCGCAAGAATCGAGCTAACTGTTGCGATATTCCGTCATAACTTGTTTGTAGATGTTGCGACCATCGAATTCGCACAATTGCGATATTTTAGCGTTGCAACAGTTTGAAACTGTTGCGAAAAAAATATCAACGGCAATGTAGCTGTTGCGAAAAACTACAACATCGACTATCGCAACATAGCTTAACTGTTGCAACCCCACTTTGCAACTTCCACGTACCGTTGCTAATCCCTAAATTTGGTGTAGTGTATTCAAAATTTTGCAAAAACACGAATTTGGAAGCAAATGGATCTCTTGGATCAAATGGTGTGTTTCTTCTACACATCTCTCTCTTCTCGTGAACGGTGGTTCGACGGAAAAATTTAAACCGGGCAAGGGTTTAAGACAGGGAGACTCGATTTCTCCGTACTTGTTTCTTTTGGTGGCGGAAATTCTTTCAAAGCTTCTAAATGAGGCGGTGGAAAGAGGGAACCTTTCTGTCTTTCAGGTGGTAAATCGGGGTACTATTATCTCTCACCTTCAATTTGCGGATGATACTTTGATTTTCCTTGATGCTTCGGTGGAGGAAGTGAGACGCCTTTTTATCATTTTGTCGATTTTCGAAATTATCACGAGTCTGAAGTTGAATTTAGAGAAGAGCACTATGATAAGCGTGGGAGCCGATGCGGTGATTGATAATTTGGCTAGAGAGTTGGGCTGCAAGACGGAGAAATTGCCGTTTACTTACCTCGGGATGCCGATTGGTTCTCATTGGCGTAGCACTTCAGTTTGGGATCATGTCTTGATCAGAATGGAGCAAAAGCTGGCATCGTGGAAGAAAAGGCAACTTAATAAAGCAGGTAGATTAATTATTATTAAGAGTTGTCTTGCAAGTTTACCAATTTATTACTTGTCTCTTTTTCACTTACCGGTGAGTGTGGAAAAAAGAATGATTAAGATCATGCGCAATTTTTTGTTGGGGGCGGTGGAAGGTAGAAAGAAATTGGTGTGGGTTTCCTGGAAAAAGCTAAGTGTTCCAAAGGTGAATGGGGGTTTAGGTGTGAAAAATTTGAGGAGAACTAACCATTCTATGTTGATCAAATGGATCTGGAGATTTTCTAAGTCCAAAAATAGTCACTGGAGAAGGTTAGTTAACGAATTTTTTTTCCATAATAATGATTTGTTAATTCCGGACATGGATAATAATCCGCAGGGTAGGAGTTTGTGGAGGAACGTTACTAAAATGGTGACCATGATTCATAATATGGTAACCTTTATGGTAAGAAATGGAAAATGCATCCTCTTCTGGAAGGACGGATGGCTAGGCAGGGGGAAGATGCAAGATTTGTTTCCTGTTATATTCAAGGCGGCGAGGGCTAAGAATGCAACAATCCATGACATGATAGCAAACGGAGGTTGGGTCTGGGACTTTAGGTGGCCGTTAAATGTAAACGAGCAGCTGGAATGGGACCTTCTTAGGCGTGACTTAAATCAGGCTCCGATGCTTGTTCAAGAAGACTACGAAATGGAGATTATGGAGAACTTCAGTGCTTCGGGATGTTATGAAAGACTTTCTGGCTTCCTGGAACAGTGTGGATTCAATGAATTTCTTTGGAGAGGTAACATTCCAAATAAGGTGAGTTTCATCATTTGGGCTACATTTCATAATTCGTTACCAACAAGGGATATGCTGCGTCACCGGGGTGTTAATATGGATAGCGATCAGTGTGTTTTATGTAACGACGTCAGGGAATATGCAAATCATATGTTCATTCATTGCAAGTACTCTTTTCAGATTTGGAATTACTTCATCAGATCATTTAGGATAGCATGGCCATTACCAAATACTTTGCTTCAATTATTCCAAGCGTGGTCTAACAATGTGTTGCAAGGTAGAGGTGAGGATGTCTGGCAAATCTTACACTATGCGGTTTGCTGGATTTTATGGAAGGAAAGGAATGGAAGAGTTTTCGGAGGTCGGCAAAAGAGTGTGCAAGAAAGTATTGATTTGGTTAAGCAACTAATAGTTTTATGGTCTTGTGACAAAGACACTTTTAAGTTTGTCGACACTAGTTTAATTTGGAGTAATTGGGATACTCTAATGTGTATTTAACTTCGTTTTTTAACTTGGGTTTAATCCCGGGTTAATTTGATTCTTTTTTCCTTTTAATATAATCTTCTTTCTCAAAAAAAAAAATGAAGTCTATAATCAGGCTCTATTGATCAGCTCACATAACTGGCTTTAGAGCTTTCTTTGGATTTTGTTTGCTTTAAATGCATAATTTGATTGATGCATGAAAATCAACAGACATCTTTAAATGGAATCTTTGCATAATTATTAGGCCCAAAAGATTAAGAATTGAGTGCATTAAAATAGAGCCAAATTAGCTGCAGTCCATGATCAATGTATCACTAGTTTATATTTACTGATAATGCATATCCTATTCTTATTCCCATCCTCGAATCATTATTTATCAAATTATTCTTGCAACGTAATCTTTTACACGATGAAGCACACCAATGCAATTATACGATTCGATACAATTGTCAATTAATCCAAAATCTGTAAATTTCAATCTACATTCATTATTAGTTCGAAAATACCGGAAGCATGTTTATTCCATACATAAAGTTTTGGAAAAGTATATTCAGAGTTAGTATATATTCAGAGTTTTCATCATATGCGGCGGCGGAGCAAGGGTTTTCAACCCCATGTATAAATATAGTGAAATCTTAGGTAAATAGAGTCTTGTCTAGTGTACTATTAGAAAGAAATTTGATCTGCAGCATTACTGATTCTTGGTTATAATTTACAGTTAGACCATACTCTATGGTCAAAAATAATAATTAACGCAAGGCAAAACCAATCACATGTCTGGATCCATTATATATTGACTCGAATATAACCCGTGTCGTAACGGCACGACTCGATAATTAATAATTTCATATGCTCTGGTTTTGATTGTCGTTGTTTGTCTACAGATATTAACTACCACGACAATTGATTCTAGTTTTTTTTTTTTCAATTATCATGTGTTTTAAATTTTAATCGAGTTTATTTTAGCATTAAAACGATCAACCACGTTTTATACTTTATATATATATATATAAGGTTACACGTCTACCAGAGTTACGGACTTAACATAGTCTATTGTTACTCATCAATACGCATCGCCACCACAAAACAACATGATATCATTTCTTTCTCCACCACCACCCAGCGGTGGAGCCAATAGTCGACTAACCTGGCTCTAGCCCCCCTTAAAATTCTAATTAATACATAAAAATCTTTAGTTTTATCAAATAAATAGTACTTAGCCCATATACATTTAGGAATCCACCAAAGTTTACACGTTTCTTTAAAAAAAAAAAAAAAGTAGCCCCCTCGATGTTAATTTCCGACTCTGCCAATTCCACTACCACTGCCGCCCACCCCTGTAGGTTGTTGAGGTTAGTCTTAGTTTTCGATCACAAATAACATGTATGATATTTATACAGAAAATGGGCTATATAGCCAAAAAGACACTTTTTCTGGGCCATATGGACAGTTAAGATTTCGGCATGGGTCAAATGACCAAAAGAAAATTTTAATTGGGGGAGACGTTACTACCCTTGTAACCGTCACCCTCTCACCCACGATCTCCCTCTCTCACAATAACGTTCATCTTTTCTACGACTTCTCACAGTAAAGTTTTCAAACCCTTAAAATTCCTCCACCGTCTCCCCATCAAATTCATCTTCATCTTCATATTCTCCTCCACCGTCTCCTGCAAATATCAAAGAGTTTTCATCTTCATTATCTCCTCCACCATCAAATTACTCCACCGTCTCATAACAAAATTCAAAAACCCAAAATCAGTTTCATCCACCGGTTCCCAACCATTAACACTACCAGAAAATTGGGTTTCATCCTTCGTTTGTAAAACACCATCAACCCGGAAATAAGTTTCTGAGAATTAGGTTTTTCACCATTTCAGTGTATTGGAAGAGTTAGGGTTTCAATTGATCCACAGAATGTCTCCTAAAAATAGTAAGTTTTCAAACCCTAACTCTGTTTTGTTCTTATTAACAGAATTGCATGATTAATTTTTTGAATTGGTTCTTCTTACTTTCATTTCAGTACCATTCTCTGTGGAATTGCTTGCTTGCTTTATTTCATTTCAATTAGTATGTGTTAGATGAAATTGGTTTGCATCTGGTTATTTAAGTATTTATTTCAGCATGTTTCATAAAGTGTTAATCTGTGCCTTTTTGGTGTGGATGGAACTGGTTTCATCCAATGTACATGTCTAACTGGGATGATTTAGTATGAGTACTAGGATTTTATAATAAATCTGTGGATGAAGATCTATATTACATGTTGAAAGTGATTTCATCTTTCTTAATCTGTGGATGAAATTACATCTGGTTATGGATTGCATCTGGTTATGTTTTGGTTTGATTGCATAAAATTGGGTTTGTATTTCGTTACGAAGTAATGCTCAGCAGGTTATTGAAACAGGTTTTCATCTAACTTTAAGTTAGGATGTAACTGATTTGCATCTGTTGGTGGTATTAAATTTAATGATTATGGGACTAATAACATGATATTGTAATGGTTTATTTCGGATGTAGACTAATTTCAGATGATGGACGAAATCTGTATAGTTAGGCTGCAGACAATATGAGTTGATTCAGTTTGAAACACGATGAAACTGAACTAATTGCTGGTTATAATTTGGTGTTATGAAGTGTTTGATGGTTTGCATATTTCTGTAGTCTTAATTTAAACCATAATATATAGGATGTAAGTAGGTTTCATATGATACCTGCAGAAACTTGGTTTCATCTAACTATTATATATATGATGTAAGTAGGTTTCATCTGATACCTGCAGAAACTTGGTTTCATCTAGCATTAAAAATGGGATGTAATTGAGTTGTATCCACAGATTTGAAATATGACTTAACTGGTTTTCATCCAAATTGTTGTAGGAAGCAGTAGCAAGAAGAGTGATGGTGTTGAAAGAAGATCCAAGAAGAAGCATGATGTGGATGTGGGTGGTGGTGAGTCTAACACAGAGAATGTGGATGATGTGGATGTCGAAATGGACGAAGACAAGCTAGAGAAAAAGGAAGGAAAGAAAACGCTTCGATCAAACATGAAACTGACGGTTGAAGTGCTGGAATTACTGGTATTTACTGAAAGACAAGAGGCTATGTTAAGGAAGACTAAATTCTGGAGCTTTATTGAGGCGATCAAATAAGGAAAAGTGGGCAAGGCAGAATGTATCAAAGCTCCAAGGGCGTTAGAGTTCATCATAAGAAATTTTGACCCGAAAGAGTTGGCATTCAAGATTGGTGATCAAGTTTTCAAGACTGATCCAAACCATCTTGTTGTTATTTTAAAAATACAGAGAATATGTATGAGTGAAAAAGATAAGAAACTTTATGGACCAAAGGACGAACCTAGTTTGAAAGATTCTGCATTTTACACCAAATACTTTCTAGAGCCAATGAGAAGGGATGATGCATGCTGATAAGAAGCAAAGGAAATGTGAAGCCAACGAGAAGAAAAAAAAGAAAGCCGCAGACAAAAAGAAGAAAAGCAAAGAGAAGAATACTGGTGACAAATTACATAAGAAATACATCATTGAAGGGATACAGACTGCTATGAATGAAGAAGGCAAAGAAGAAGACTTGGCGATACTTTTATTGCTGTTCATGTTATGTATAGTCTTCTTCATAAATACCGGATGTATGTATGTCCACTACAGGTATTCGAACTGCCTACATTCAATTGATATAATTAACATAGTCTCTTGGTCGGATTTAATCCATGAGCATCTAATGCAAAGCGTTAAATCCGTGCACAAGACGCTTTACTCCATCAATGGTTGTAGCTTCTATTTACTAGTGAGTATCTTTTGAATATATATTTTTTTCATTAACTGAATCATGTGGTGATTATTAACTTATCTTTTTTTGTTGAAGTTATGGATTTTTGAGCAAGTGAAAATCGAAGGCATTGTTTGGAAAGCCAATAGTGATGCATGGCCAAGGTTTGCAAGATGAGACTTGTATAAAGTATCTTGCGAAATTGAGGGGAAGCTTGAAACTCTTTCAAGCAATCAGGTAAATAGATTCTTGCAGTTATTATTACTTGATGAAGCCAGTTACATATTACGCTGATTAAGTTTAGATTCATTTTTAAAATTCCATCCCCTATAATAACTGGATGAAACCAGTTACATCTTATGTTATTAATGGATGAAACCCATTTTCTACCCAGTTACATCCTGTGTTATCAGTGGATGAAACCCAGTTACATCATGTGTTATCATATGATGAAATCAGTTACATCATTCTGTTTATGTGTTTATGTGTTTGCAGGTTGTTGACTTTGTTGGTAGCTGGAGTGAAGAGGAGAAACAATTATGCATGTTTGATGAGGAAGAAGAAAACAAACATGAAGATTATATTTGTATGTTGAAGAACGAACTAGCTGAGAAGGACATCATTATTGATCACTTGAATGCCAAGTTAGGAGCAAGGAATGCAGTATTAGAAGCAAAGGAGGTTGAGTCTGAAGAAAAGGATAAGACAATCTCGGACTTGCAAAGTCAAGTGGAAGCCTTGAAGCGCAACTCAACCCTCAACCGGGAACTATTTCAACTTCGCAAACTCCGTAAGCTTCACCTACTGATATTGTTTTTTACACTCCACCTGAGAGATTTTTCAACCTCAAAATCACTCAAGAGATGAACAAACCAGCGGAGGGTGTTGTTCCTAAAGAGAAGGTATGCAAACCATTGGAGGGTGTTGTTCATGAAGATGCTAGCAAGGCAGGTGAAACCATTGGAGCCGCAAATCGGGAAGATAACGATATTCTCGAAGCAGAAGTTGTAACACCAGTTCCTCGAGCACCAGTTCATCAACCATTTCATCCACCAGAACCTCTAGCACCAGTTCCTCCACCAGAAATCACCGAAGAAGAGATTACTGCAGCAAAACCTCTGGCAGTTATGAGTAACCTTGGATCGATTGAGAATAGAGTGAAGAACATATATAAAAGGACTAGACATAATAAGTTTGTAACAGATGATCATGAGTGTGAAGAGAAGAAATAGAAGGACGATAAGTTGAAGAAGTTAACAAGGAACAACAAGCTTTGGAAATAATACTTGAGTTGCGGAGTAAGACTAGCTGAAGAGCAATTAATAAAGGACTAGACAAAATAAGTTTGTAACAATAAGCATGAGCGTGCAGAGAAGAAGCAGAAGGACGATAAGTTGAAGAAGTTAACAAGGAACAACAAGTTGTGGAAAGAATACTTGAGTTGTGGAGTAAGACTAGATGAAGAGCAGTTAATAAAGGAGTACTTTGGAACTGGAAAGTTAAGGTACATATCTGCATTCTTTTGCTGTTATTTTTTTTTACATTCTACTTTTGTTATTTCTGGTAAGTTTATAATATGATGTATTTGGTTACATCATGTTAAAAAATGAAACCTATGTGCTTGTCTGAAATTAGATGGACTTGTTTAAATGCAGCAACTGTGTTTGGAAATCCAATGGAGGTGTATGTATTAGTGGAGAACACATCCATCAACTTGTTTTCAATCAGCCATTGGTGAACACTATTTTGGAGTTCAAAATCGAAAAATGGAGACAATTGTTTCAATCTGGCGGTGATACCAAAGGATACTTAAAGTTGATCTTTCTTAGCGCACTTGCATGGGTAAACATTTTGAATACTACATTTGTTTTCATATAACTTTAAGTTAGTGTAGGATGTACCTGGATTGCATCTGTTGCTTGAAACATAATTCTCTCACTAGTGTAGGATAAAACTGAGTTTCATCTAAATATTATATATAGGATGCAACTGGGTTTCATCTGATACCTGCAGAAACTTGGTTTCATCTAGCATTAAACATGGGATGTAATTTAGTTTCATCCATATTAAAAATATGGTTTAACTAGTTTTGATTCAAATTTGTCTTCAGGTTGATGTCATTGTGGCAGATGAGATGAAGGATGCAGATATGATAAATGCTGAACTGCAGAAAATTGATGTCGATACGCAACACTTGTTCATCTCAATTCTGAACAAGAAAGAACATTTCACATTGCTTCACTTTGACATCCATGGAAGAACTTGGACACACTACAATTCTCTCCTAGGTTCTTCAAACTATTTAAAGGATGCTAAAATGATGGCGGAAAGAATAAATCATCTCTTTCTCATTCAACTTCAAAGTACTAGTATGGATAACATTGATGTCGTCGTGAAATCAGATTGTCCACAATAATGCGAAAGGTAGGTCGTTAACTCTTTGAACTGAAATTATAACATACAAACAGAAACGAAGTTTGAACCGACGTTACATTTTTTTTTTCTATATCTGTAAAGTGACATTACATATTCATTTGTCTTGCAGTCCTGATTCGTTGATGTATGTTATCTACTTCATGGAATGGGCAATGACAAACGGTTACTCCTTTGAAGGCAAAGATACTCTTGGAGAGGAGATGGGCACAAGACGAATCAATCTCGCATATGAAATCCTAACTGATGAGAATATCTGCTGGAAAGTTTGATGTGTTTAGGTTGTTTAGAAAAAAAATTATTAATGTAGTTTCATATGGAAGTACTTTTTTTGTTGGACTAAGTCTTCGCATACATTTGTGATCCGTGGATTCGTCTTAATTGAAATATGAACTTTTTTACTGAAAAATGCCTATACTTTAATTTCATGATAGTTGTGTTTGAATATGTTACGCATAAATGATTAAATTTGCAGGTTGAATTTTTTATTTTTTTTTGTCATAATCTAACCAGGATTGGATGAAACCCAGTTACATCCTAGCCTGTACAAAACTACAATTTTTTGTCAGAATGTAACCAGGCTTGGATGAAACCCAGTTTCATCCTGTACAATTAAATCTGAAACTTTGCAAACATTCAAATTTTACAGTGAACACTGAAGGGAATGTGCAATTAAAGCCAATCAACATAAGACTATAAGATATATACTATAAAACTGGAGCAATACTTGAAAAAATAATTCCATAAAATATGTTTTTATGAACAAAAGAAACAATCCAAGGTAAATACAAACCATATAATTCCAGGTAAATGAATCTTAAATGTGCAACAAGAGGATGCATAGAAGAATAAAATAATAAATGAACCGTGTACTAACTATTATCATGGTAAACATGTTCTTATGCAGGTTCTTAACGTTTCTTTTTCGCAGGAGGATGAGGACACGTCGTCTTGTTATGATGTGCCTGAGTATGGCAGTTATCGCACGTAATTGGTCTCTTGAAAATTACGCTACCAGTGTTAGGAATCCTATTCTTCCTCGGCCTACCAGTTTTTAATCCTAGGACAGTTGGTGGGTTCACAATATTTCCATTAGCAACATCAATAGGCTTGTCGTAATCGGGAATGGTCTTGATAGCATGATCATACGAGGCACGGAAGCTAGCAATGCTGAAAAACGGATTAATGTACTCGTAAACATTAATCTTATTTGAATGCATACACGCAATAGCGTGATCACAAGGGAACTGCTCAGTAAACCAAACCCTACAGCTGTAATGAAACTTCGCAATATTAATAGCATGCGTGTACTTTCCATCAAAAACTTCTCACTCCATGTCACCATACTTAGTTATTCTCCACTGAACACCAGCACGAATGAAAGCCATTACTTTTTTCTCTATCCTGGGACAAATGAATCCTTTATACGTCGCCCCCTTCAACTTCCTTTTACTCATATGATCCATAATCTTAAGTCTAATCCAGTTAACAAGTGTAGCAATAGGCATACCTTCTGCTTCCTTAATCCAAGATTTGAACGACTCTGCAATGTTTGAACACATGTCGCCATAATGACAGCCAAGACAATGTGCATTGGACCAACTTTCCCCTGGTAGGTCACTCAAGAATTTGTGAAGATCATCACATCCCATATCCTTCAACTTTTTCATACCTTCATGAAAGCCTTCATGCGTTGATGAATAGAAACACTATTTGAACAAATCCATCGCATCACCATGCTCTCCCTTCTTCTTGTTGGTCTTCCCGCGGACATTATTCTTCAAATGCTGGTAACACCAACAATGACAGAAAGTAGGAAAAACATCATGAATACCTTGGATCAAACCCTCATGGCGATCCGAAATAATAGTTAGTACACGAGAACCCAAGATAGTTTTTAATTTTTCCAAGAACCAATGCCAATTCTCAATAGTTTCACCTGATACAATACCGTATGCCAGAGGAAATATTCCTATAGAAACAAAACAAACACAAAAATAATAAATAATATGAAACCGACTGAAACTGCCATTGTACAGAATGAAACCAGTTTCATCCTTTAGTCTGACTTCAAAAATTAAGGATGAAACTGGATTCATCCAATGATAATCTGACAATTTTATTTCTGAATTTCATTCAAATTTATAATCTGACATCAAAAGTTGAAATGTAAAAATAGAAGACTTACCATTATTCGCATTCTTCCCGGTAGCCGCCATAAGACAACCCCTAAATTTTCCAGTTAGGAAAGTTGCATCCAAGAACAATACCGGGCGACAATATTCGAAACCCGAGATGCAAGAATCGATGGCTAAGAACAAACTCTTAAACTGTCCCCCTTCAACAACTAAATCAGTCATGTTACCTGGATCATTCTTCTTCATGGCTTTACACCACCAAACCAAGTCGGTGTATGATTTAGTGTCCTCGCCATACAATTCCTTCAAACATAATTCTTTCCCAGCATGCGCCTGATCGTAGCTCAATTCTAACCCATAATCACTTTTGAATTCTTTAACGATATCCCTGCCTTTCTTGTTGGGATTATGTTCGATCTGGTCAAATATCAAGCTCTTGACAAGTTCGCGTGTATCCAGATCAACCTTTGTTCCATCACTATAACCAGCACAGCATTTATTTTCACCGTTATAGGCCTTGAGGAATAAATTACCCTTCACATTGGAAGTCTTCGGAGATGCATGGAACATCAAGTCGCATTCCAATTTCTCCTTGTAATAACATTCCATTGTATAACGTTATGGATTGCTCTTTACGACTCTCACCCTGAGACCAAAAAAATGGTTATATTTTTCGACAACAAGACGAGCTTCATCTCGTCCTCCATAAAAATCTTGGCCAACACCTTTTATAATAAACTCCCATTCAGCATCCTTGCAAGATCTTTTAATTTCCAACTTTCCATTAAATGCACGTTCTTGAGACACAGGGATATCTTGAGAGGAAACAAGTTCTTAAGAGGAAGGAATAGGTGACTGATCAAAGCTATTGCCTTTACCTAAAAGCAACTCCGTCATTGTAGGTGTACGAGTGACTTTACTGCTACTCGGAAGATGACGAGGACTAACCAACTTATCTCTGCTAGGGTTTGGTGCTAAACGAAACTCGCTCATAGTAGGTTCACGAACAAAATCAGGAGCACGAAGAGGAACACGTTCAAATAAACGAAGCTCCAAGAAACTCAACTGAAAAAACATGACACATTGATATGACAAAATGAAGCTTCGCATCATTGTCAACAACCATACTTCTTCCCTCATTGTCAAATATAAACTGGATTGAGTCTGGCGAAATATAATTCCAATAAGAACAGACATACAACTTGAACTCATCAATTGTTGACCTCATATTAACGTGGTATGGACATGTATCAGGACCACGGATAACAACACAAATAGTTTGTTGATCCATCTACAAAAGGAATATTTAAAACAATGTAAATGAATATGGATGATATTCAATTGAACAAATTAAACAACCAGGATGACTAAAAACCAAATTCAACAACAATTGGAAACCAGTTACAGCTTTCTTCTGAGAAAAAATTGTAAGCAAACTCTAATCAAACACAGACATGATGATATTATACCAATTCTGTTTACTTCCAAAACAATGAAAAACTACAAATTACTTTAATCAATTTGGATTGCATCTATGTATTGTTTTAGCAGGTTTAAACAAAAATTACTTTGATGAACAATCAATCGATTGGATATAAATAAATAATCACGTTTACAAGCACCAACTAAAACCAAAAATTATTAAAACCCTGGATATGAACAATGAATTAATTGGATATGAACAATCAATCGATTAGTAAAACCCTGGATAGTCAAAATCAACAACTAGAACCAAAAATTGATAGAGAAACTTCAAAATCGACATACCCAGATATGCATTACAAAGAATTACACAAAAACGAAATCAAAATTGGATTAATTGAAACTTGAAACTTACTGATTTGCGTTACTGGTTGTTGATGATATTAGATGACTTGAAAGTGGAGTAATCTAAACTTCGATTCAACAATTTTTAATCACCATGATTGATAAACCAGATCTGAAAAAGACTAGTAAGAGCTCTGAATTTATTTTCGATAGAGCTGTAAGGGGCGAAGAAGAGCTGAAAAACAAATAAATTCGGTTTGAAAAGAAGGGTTTAAAAGGTTATGGGGTATTTTAGGTAAGATATATTTTATTATTTTAATTTTCCTGGGTGAAATATCCAAATTGGCTATATAAACAATATTCTCCTAAATTTTGGCTATATAAACAGTGTCAAAAGCTAAGAATCTATTTCACCCACGAATTTTCTGTTTTGGTCTTTTTGACCAATTTTGTGATATTTAAATTGAACAAAATTAGGTCGTATATTCTCTTTGTATTGCAATGAATTATATTTTTAACATTAAAAACCATGATTTATACGACAATGTACTAAAGATAGCAGGGGTACCATTTTGGTGATCCAACGATCATGAACATTTTGTCTTATATGATTTGATATCATCTCTGAAATATACGGTACTTGCCTTTATCAATCGTGCTAAAAAAATCAACCACATCTTTCACAATACAGTGTTATCTGTATTGTTATGATACAAAACTAATATTGTCCACCACTACTCACCACCGACACTACTTTTTCGACGACCACCATTAGGGGCGGAACCAGGATTTTAAAGAAGGGGGAGCAAAAATTCGTGGCAAGTTGGATACGGGTGAAAAATGGGCTTAGTAACACATTTTGTGATTGAAAGACCAAGAATAATTATAATTGAGCTTGGCTCCGCCCTTGATCACCACTAATGTTTCCGCCTCCACCACTTTCTAAAAACTGCCACCGCTTCCCCGTCCTTACTACCACTCACTACCGCCACTAATGTGTACTGTGATTTTTATTTTTATCAATATTATTTATTAATAGATTTAATATCATCCCTGAAATATATGGTACCTTAATCGTGCTAAAAAAAATCAACCACATCTTTCACAATATAGTGTTATCCTTGTTGTAATGATACAAAACTAATATTGTCCGCCACTATTCACCACCTCCATCAATTCTTCGACCACCACCATCAGGGGCTGAACCAGAATTTTAAAGGAGGGGGGGAAATTCTTGGCAAGTTGGATACGTGCGAAAAATGGACTTAGTAACCCATGTTGTGATTGAAAGACCAAGAATAATTACAATTGAGCTTGGCTCCTCCCTTGAATAATTCTTGGCCACTAATGTTTCCGCTTCCACCACTTTCTAAAAACTGCAACAGCTTCCACCGCCCACTACCTCACCTGACTACCACCCACTACCGCCACTAATGTGTACTGTGATTTTTATTTTTATCAATATTATTTATTAATGGAAATACATACTTATTAAATTAATTAAAAAAGCATTTATAATTAAAAAGTTTATACATTAGCAATTAGTGAAACAATAATTAATAAAACACATTATAATGAAAAAAATTAGTAGATCATTTATTATGAGCAATTAGTGAAACACTAATTAATAAAACACTTTATAATGAAAAAGATTAATAAATCATTTATTATGAGACACTAATTAATAAAGTATTTATATTACTTATAAGTTGAACAAATTACGATCGTAAATTTGTCTTCTCCTAAATAAATCTCGACCGTTCTTTATCTAGCCTAACTTAGTCAAGCTTTATTTTGTATTCCTCATAAGATATGGCCATCTAATCACTTAGTCCGTATTTTCCAAATTTACATCTAATCTAATGATCTTAGCAATCATAGTAATATAAATATACTACCCTTCATGTTTCCACATATTTGACGTTCATTTCTGAAAGTTGACCATAGCAAGGGACTCCAAAATAAAGCAGACAAGGAAGGAAGGATAAACATTACCTTCAAAATTTCTTTGATCCGGAAGATTTTCATTGATTACATATGTTATGCTTATGATTGTTTTCATGTTTAGTGGTGTGAACCTTATTGATGTCCACATTTTGGATGATTAATACTGGTTACCTGAAGTGGACGAAATTGAGAAAACGTTAAAGAGTCAAGTCTCACTACTTTGGCTAAGCAAAAAAGATTAAGAACATGTCTTTTCCAAAGACTTTTATGGTCTTATGGCCATATAAATCTTGAAATAACTTGGCATTTGAGTTGGTCATTTGCTACTTGATCAATTGACAAGGAGAAGTGATACCCACCGACGTTTTTTCCCGAGTAAAATCCCGATAAGGGATCGTGTGGTCCAGAAATATCTCTCAACATTGGGATTATAAATGGCACGATCCATAAATATCTCTCAACATTGGGGTTATAAATGGTGTTATGGTGGGACCTGCTGTTTGTATCAGTCGTGGTTACCGATTATGGATCTGGAGAAAAGCTTAGTAAAGGTAACATTTTCCAATGACAAGGCCCTTTTGGCCACTTATTTCTGCTAATATTATTAGTCTCGCTATAAAATATCTATACTTTCAAATTAGTTTCATATAAAACTAATAATAATATTAAAAAACTAATAAAATTTCAGGAAGTTCACATTTTTCAGAATAAAAACTAACAAAACATGGAATAAACTAATAAAAACTGGCATGATTGGGGTATACCAAATAAGATAAAATATGGTCATTTTGAAGTAAAAGAGGTCACCCCTTAACCAAATATTTTCAAAATGGCAAAATTATCCTCGTTTAATTAACACTAAGATTTTGATTAGATTAAATTAATTAAGTTTAAATTGATTGAATAGATTAAAACTTATGAATTTAAGTTATGAAATTTTGTTTTTCATTTAACTTTTGTAGGATGATTTTTGATGATTTTTTTTTTTTTTGAGAATATCTCTTGCAACGAAAATGAAGCACACAACCGAAACACTTCTAGAAAGGGGATTGCAAATCTGTTGTATGAAATCATACTCAAAATCAAAGAAGAAATCAACACTTTCAGTTCTGAAAGTATGAAAAGTCGGTAAGGTCGACGAATGAAGAACATATAATTGCCAACTATATTTGGCCGGCAAGGTATTTAAATGAAGAACATGCCAATTTTATTTTGTTTGACACACAGGAGATGGCTATTGAAAAATATTAGTCGACAAGGTCTACAAAAAAAAAACCTGTCGGTTGTTGAAAATACCACGCCGGCTGTTGAAAATACCCTGTCGGCTATATTTGACCGGCGAGGTATTTAACTGAAGAACACGCCGACTTTATTTTTTTGACACACAAGAGATGGATATTGAAAAATATTAGTCGGCAAGGTCTACAAAAAAAAAAACCCGCCGACTGTTGAAAAATACCACGTCGGCTGTTGAAAATACCCTGCCGGCTGTATTGGTCGGCAAGGTCTTCAAAAATACCCTGTCAGCTGTTGAAAAAAATTTACAGTCGCCGCCATGGCTGTTATGAAAAGTCGGCAAGATATGCATGTTAATTACGACCTTTCCGACCAAAAACACAGAAATCATAATTTTCGGTTTCTAACCTAATATAACAATCAAATCACACAGCACAATGATGGGTTTAAGTTTAAACATCATTTATAGTCTTCTTTTCGCTGGTAGAGTCAACAATTTTTTTGGAAAATCAAAGTTGAAGATTTTTATATGGCTTTGGTTGATGGAAGATGAAGATGAAGAAGAAGAAGAGAAGATTAAGAGTTGTTTAGTTTTTTTATTTTAGGGTTAATGAAATTAAGAAATGGGTTTATTTTTAAGATTTAATTAGTTCAAGGGTATTAAAGTAAAATCACCATTTTTAATAATAACACATCATGTCCCCTTGAAATAGGGTATACCCCAATTAATCTGGGTATACCCCAATCAAGCCAGGTAATAAAGAAGAATTAATTGGGGGATATGGAAACTTTTTTGGAAAATCAAAGTTGCCCTCACTAAAGATTTTAATAATAATTATGTATATGCTTAAGTATTTGGGGGATAGTTTAGTGTGTGTTTTGATTTTAATTTGTGTGAGTGAGGAGTAGAGGAGAGGAAAAAAAAATAAGTGGAATTTTTTTTTTTGGAAGATGATTTGATGGAAGATGAAGATGAAGATGCGAAGTATTCAACCAAAAAAAGAAGAAATTTTCAAAAAATTAAGAGTTGATTTTTTTTAGTTTTGATCTTTTTTGATTTTAGGGTTAATGAAATTAAGAAATGGGTTTATTTTTTTTTTTAAGATTTAATTAGTTCAAGGGTATTAAAGTGAAAAATCACCCTTTTTAATAATAACACATCATGTCCCCTTGAAATAGGGTATACCCCAATCGAGAATAACATGGGTATGATCTTCATCCTTCCGAATAAAATAAAAATCAAAGTGAAGAGAAGAGAATTTGATGTAGAGTGGGGAGAGTTTAGAATTTTAAAGGGAATGGGGAATATTTAGGTTTCAAAGCTCTACCCCTAAATAAGATTAATAAGAAGTGGAGATGGAAATGGGGGATATGATTTTGATTTTTGATTTTAAGTTTTTGATTTTAATTTTGTAATATTTAAAAAACCAATGCAATAGGAAAAATTCATGGACTCAATATCCTTATAAAGTAAAATAAATAATAAAATTGCATTGTAATTATACGTAAGATTAATGTAATTAAGAAATTTAGTTTTTAGTATGATTGTGATAAATTAATCAAAATAACGTTGGATATTTAGTGGTGAGTAATTGGCTATAATTAAATTATAAAAGAATTAGTACTAAACCCACATTTGGGGATACTCTAAGCTAAATAATTGTTAGGTATGATTAGGGGTGGGACTTGGGTTGGTTGGTCAGGTTAGAAGGTTTGGCCAAGCGAGACCCGAGTTAGAATTCCTTTGCCCAGATTGTCCATCTAACCCATAGAACCCGTAGATACTTCTCAAGTCTTCCCAAGTTATATTCCTCGGGTTGGCCCAAGTTGAAATTTAAACCCTGATATCTTACAATTTATTTTTAATTTAATATTAATATGATAATAATGAATTTTTGTAATAATAACTTTTAATTACTACATTTATCTTAAATTTCCAAATAACTTAAGATTATTTATAATATTATAATGCGTTTTAATATTGAATTATTAATAAAAATATATACTATAATTTATATATTCTTATTTAATATTATTACATGAAACTAGTTGGAAGCCTAACAAGCTAGACTCCAACGACATACTACTACATTAATTGAATAGGTTGTTGTGCTAGCCTACCAGCGAGCCTCATGGGTAACCTTGCCAAGGGGAGCCGAAGCGAGGGGGGGCGAGATTGTGTCACAAGGGGGGCAAACTAACACTACCTTCCATGTTAATTCCTGCAATATTACGCCATTGGGGACTTGAACCTGGGACCTCCTGGAACGCATGAAACTTCGGGGAACGGGGATGACCAGCTGAGCTAGGGCCCGTTCTTAAATAGATATATTCTTTATTAGATATAATTTAATATAGTATTCTTAAATAGAGTAAGATCTCAAAATATGATCCCAGATAATAAAGAACGCGCAATTGGGGGATACTTTTATTAATTGGGGGATATGAGTTACTTCCCTCAACCAGGGTTGGCTGATAAGGGGTAACTTTTGATTATGAAAATACCAAAATACCCTTTCCCTAAATAAAAACCTTTATGAAAAGGCTGTTATGCCCTTTCCCCTAAAACAATAAAATCTAAAAACCAAATCAGTTTATCCCCCAATTCCATTTGAGTGCCGGCACAATTAGGGTTTTGTAAAAAAAATAATCTTCATCTTCTTTATCGTTCTTCATCGACGATTAATCATTAAATCAAAAATTTCTTCGTCGATTAACCTACCCGAATCATAACCATGCCTCCACGAAGGAAAACAAAAGCCAAACCGAAGACCAAATCGATTGGTCAACAAAACCACGAACAACGAATTGCTTCGATTGCTGAAGAACAAGGAGAGGACGAGTCGTCGAACTCGGACGATCAACCACTCGCAGCAAAAATGGCTTATTTGAGAAGGTTAGTGATTTTGAACTCATTTATGATTGTTTTAATCGATTTATAGCAATGGGTTTAGGTTAGAATCGCCAAACATAGCTGAAACAGTCGAGGTACACAGAGTACCGGCAATCGATATGGGATGAATACCATGCCGGTTTTAAGTACCGGCGTGGGATCTGGGATGAATACCATGCCGGTTTTAATTCCTGAAAGTGAATTTCTAGTACCGACATACAAAATGGGTTGAATACCATACTGGTTTTAGGTACCGGCATAGGTTAATAGTAATTCGTGTATGCCGGTAGTATACTTAAAACACACAGAAACATTATGAACTTTGTCACCAGTACCGGCATTGAATGTAGGTTTAATGTATGCCGATATATGAGAAACGACATAGATTTTATTGAATTCGTGTACGCCGGTAGTAACCTTTAAACATACAGGAACATATATGATTTGTTGATCATTACCAGCACTCTATTTCTCTTCCATTGTATGCCGGTACAATGATACCGGCACGGAATTGATTTACTTCGAGAGTGCCGGTAGTTGTATTTTGGTGTCCATAAGAAACCCATTTAACTACCGGCATTCTCGATAGCTAAGTTTCAATGACGGTAGAACTGAACCGGCTTGGTCTATTTAAGAGTCTCCATGCCGGTACTTAAACTTACAATATGACTTGTCTTATTTTTGTTTTCTTGTGCTTATGTTATAGGTCAAAAGCCAAGGAACCTAACAAAAGAAACAATAAAGATGCTTTCACTAAGAGAAAGAGGAATGACGGTCTTGATACTCCTCAGTCTCTGCCTCCACGAGGGAAAGATGAAGGTTGCAAGAAGCGTTTGGGGTTTGAAACAAGAGTGGAAATTTGGGAGAGTGGTGGTAACCGTAGTACACTTGTAATCCGTAAAGGTACTGGAACAGTTGAGGATGATGATCATGATAAAGGGGAAAGTGAGGAGGAAGATGATGAGGTTCACCCAAGTCAATTAGCAAGCCAAAGCGAAGTTGGTGGGACAAGTAAACAACCGACACAAGTCAAAGACAAGGGAAAGGGCAAAGTTAAAGTTAAAGTTTGTCACATTCCTCATGTTGATTACATGATACCTGAAGTTGAACGTGTTAAGATTTGGGGTGAAGCTCTGGAATCGAAAGTACTATTTGGATACAAGCACTTTTGGGCTCATACTATCTATCAAACCTATGTAAGCATTTTTTATTTTGTGCATATGTATTGTTTTGGATTTATGCAAAATCTCTTAATCGTATTATCTTCTAATTGTAGGATCATACTAAGGTTGTTCGTGTTTTCCGAAACCAATCCGCGGCTCATTGGGATTTGTCTTTGGAGCATGATGATGTCCAAACAATAGTTAAGGATTCTGGTCTATATGCTTTGGTTCAAAATTATGTGAAGCCAGATATTATGACAGTCAATTGCTTCGTCGAAAGGTATCATGGTGAAACTGATACAATGCACTTCCCGTTGGGAGAGATGACCTTGATCCCTGATGATGCTCAGGACATACAGATCGCTTGAACGTTATCGGCAAATCAATTGCAGAAGGAGTTGAGTGTCTGGACCTTGAATGTTCGAAGTTGCATGCTTTGACTGAAAAGTTGTTTGGTTGGGACTTCAAAACTTCTGCGGAGAGCTTTTATGTATCCCAGTCTAGTAAGACGAAGACATTCAAGCTGGCGATGCTTAATAAGAGGTTTTAAAATACAAAGCAAAGAAGTTTGGAGGATGGATGGGAACTTGCACATATTCGTTATACAGCCGATGCGTACCTGTTATACATCATGGGCACTAGGGCATTCCCTGACACTAATGGCAATAGGGTAAGTGAAAACTTTCTTCATTACTTGGATCCGTTGGAAGATGTTTATATCTATTCTTGGGAAACCGCGGTAATGACACATTTGATGGCGGAGATGTGAAGGGCCTCTTTGGCTAAAACAAACCAATTTGTCGGGAATTTCACTCTACTCCAGGTAAATTTGTTTTCTTAACTTATTTTCTTATGTATATTATTCACATGTATATTCATCATGAACTTAGAATAAAAATTTACTGCTTCACATTGGAATAGGTGTGGTGTTATGAATACTTCCCAACCTTGTTCAAGAAGTTCCCTTTCTTGAAGATCAATGACATTCACGAACCCGATACTCCTAGATCTAGGAAATTCGAGTTTAACAGCATTCCAAAGCCCGAGAACAAAGGTCGACTTATCGAGATGAGATTGGCTCTCGATGCAATGAGTACAGAAGACGTTGTGTTTGACCCGTATAAGGAGGATATAGAAAACCGTCAACTTTTGAAGTTTGGTAACGTTGCATTTTAAAATGGACCGTTGTTCCACCCAAAAGGATATATCATGGCTGATCCATGTCGGGTGATGCGCCAACATGGATATAAGCAGTTATCACGTTTTGAGTCGGCCTATGATGATAATTATCTTCTTTACTTTTCTCTGTGCAATTCAACTCCAAACAAGTTTCATGTAGTGTATGATCCAGATCCGGAACCAACACACTGGAGGGATAGGGAGCCACGTCGTTTGGTAGATATTAGTAAGTGGGAGATTGCGGTTAATGGTGATGAAGTTGATAACAACTACATGGAAGATTACCTAGAATGGTCACATCCTTATGTCGTGCGCCAGGATGACCTCGAAGTTCTACCCAAGAAAATCCTCCTGTTGAAACTCCTACACCTCCACCACCTAAAACGACTCAACTTCTTAAGACCGTTGGATTGATAGTAAGTTTTATTAATTTCTTAGTCATTTAACGTAAACATAATGTTACATTATCATATATAGATATTTATATATACTAATTATGTGTTTCATGAATTAAACTAGCGCCGTCGGCTTGGAAACTTGAAGAAGATGTTTAGTTGCAAGTACTCCTCAGGAGTGGTGCTATGCCTTCAAGAAATCAAGGAAGTCGAGGAAAATCTTGATAGAATTGAAGAAACCGATCCTAGTGCAAAAGCTTCATGATTATGGTAACCCGAAAGGAAGAACTGCTAAACAAATCGAGCAACGACATGACATAATCATAAATTCGGTGGTTGAGTATCTAACCTTGAAACACCGGATTGATCAAGCTAACCGCAATAGATTGTCTCCTCAACAACTTGTAAGTATTTTTATGATTCATTAGACATAATCCACTATTTTTGAATTTGTATGTAACAAACATAATTTGTGCATTGTTTTTGTAGCATGAAGCCGTGAAGATGCGTTACTTACAAGAAAAGGGAGAAGCATTCATGTTTGAATCCAACGTCAACCATATTAAAACCAAGGTCACGGAGTACCACCAGATGGGTGAAATCGGAGATGGATTCTTCTTAAGAAGATTGATAGTTTAGTGGTAATTTCTTAGGTTTTTAGGGTATTCGATTAGGTTTTTTCGTAAGGTTTTGTGGGTAGATCTCTATGTAAACCCACACCATACAATATCATTCTTGTTCTTCTTTTCCTTTGTCTCTTAGATGGAATACAAGCTTAAAGGGGCACTCATCCTTCCTCGTTTTAGTCTTTTATACCCTATTAGTCTTCTTTTCATATACATAACCCTTTCTCTTATGTCTATTCTTCTCCTTGTATTTTCCGTGTGGTTCACAAACCATCTCAAAACGAACATCTGAACCCTGGCTATTCCTCACTAAGACACACATGTTCTTAAGAGCCGTATCTTTTGCCCAAGAAATTGCTTCGGCTGGAGATTTTATTCCTTGCATAAGGAAAACAATGGAAGATTATAAGGTTAGTTACAACCAATCCCAACATAAAATTGTAAAAGCTAGGTGAATTCATTGTTTGGTAACATACCCGAGGCATTTTATAGTATTCAGACGTATCCCGAAAGAGAGGTTTGGAAATTGGATCGATGTATGTCACAACCTAAGGCATGAATGAAAAGAAAATTGAATTAGTGTTCCGGCATTGTATGTTATTGAACTTCAATGACGGGATTTCTAATTCCGGCATTGTCGATAAGTTAAAATATGTGCCGGGATTTAGTGCCTGCGTGCATGATAATTTACATTCAAGCCAGTACTTAAGTTCAAAATATCAGTAACTCCTGTATGTTTTCCTTGTAAATCCGGCATAGTAAATATGTAAGGTTCCAAACCGGTACTTACGGCCGGCTTATCCCATAATATACAAACAAAGCCGGTACCAAGTGCCGGCATTTACGAAAAAATAAATGGGATGCCGGTATTTAAGTTCGAAATTACTAAACTCATGTATGTTTTTCCTTAAAAATCCGTCATGGTAAATATGTAAGGTTTCAAGTCGGTACCTACTGCCGGCATACCCCATAATATACAAACTAAACCGGTACAAAGTGCCGTCATTCACGAAAAAATAGAGAGGATACCAGTATTTAAGTTCGAAATTACTAAACTCCTGGATGTTTTTCTCGTGGTACCGGCATAGTTAGTTAAGAGTGAACTATGCTGTTTTGAATATTCCATGGAATATTCGGTGGTAGGTAAAAAGTATAACTACATACCGGCATCCGTACTTGGTTTGAATACTACGCCGGCAAAGTTTTAAAAATGGGGGATATCAGGAACCAACATAGAAAAGAGTATGAATACCACGCCGGTGGCGTTAGTTCCGGCGTAGTTCTCATTCTACGAGTGTGCCGGTACTAAGCTTTTTCAGAGAAAAAAAATGGCGGTTTGATAAGGTAAAATCAAATTTTCGACCTCTTTGAAGCATTACCTGTGTGTTGGGGTTGCTTGTATGTTGGACATGTTTACTTTCTTGGGTTGGTTCTTCACAAAACACTTCGTGCTCACAAAAATCATGATCCAAGGGTGTTGGTTCATCATATACCTCCAATTGTGAGTTGTTATCATTAACCGAAGATGGAAGATATGATTGTTGTTGTAGTTGAGCTAAAGGTTCTGCAGCTGCAAGTCTCTCATCACAATCATCTTCCATTTTCAAAAAAAAAAAACTTCACTCAAAAATATTTTTCCCTCTTTCACTCTCAACTAACCCACACAAATTCAAATAAAAATAAATACACACTAATTTATCCCCCAAATACTTAACATTTTACTAATTTAATTAATCACTAATCCTGATTAGTGGAGGCTAGATTAGGAATTATTAAAATAATTACATAGGGGGTCACCCAGAATTTCTATTGGGACACATTTTTTGTCCTGTAGCTATATCCCCCAATTAATAAAAGTATCCCTCAATTACGCGTTCATAATAAATTCCAATTAAAGTGCACCGACCTATATACTTTCACTTGGCAGTGGAGAACCCAATGCTCCAAGCAGAAACAAACCATCGCCAAATGCGGAGAAAATCACGAATAGAGGAACCCATTACTAACAATCATTAAATATACCATTTGTTAGCAGGAAAAAAAGTACACAAAATATGATGGATCTCTCCTTGGCAGTCGAGTATCTAAAGAGCCCCAATTTCATTAAAAAAAGTTTATTATTAGAAAACTTATAAATATTTAATAAAACTGTTAACCCTTGAAATTAATAAAAAGTATATAATTTAGAAAAAATCGGATACAAAGAATTTCTTTTATTAGATTTATAAACTTGGGGTGCAACATCTTCAAAAGGCATATTTATTTCAGCTTCGAGCCTTCAAGTTTTTCTCCAAAATTTTCTCAAAATTTTTGGAACCTATGTTATTGTTTTTCAGTATATTAATCTTGTCTCTTTTGGTCCATCTTCCATTATATGCCTTTGATTATATTTCATTATGAGAAGCGCCATTGAGATTGTGATGAATCAGAATCTCAAAAAAAAAAATATATGGATTCATAATTTAGAAGTAAAAAATGCACAAAATTAGGCACATGGGGATGAAATCAATCAGAGGCAAAGCCAACCCAGTGCAAGGGTCACATAGGGATGAAATCAAATAGTCCCAATTACAGATTTCATTTTATTCCTAAGCTTAATTTTGCTTTTTTGCACCTCTAAAATATTTTTCACACCCAAAGGCAAATATTTGCTATCCCATATTAGAAATCTTGGGTTCGCCCTTGTTGAGAGTGTTTAAAAACCAAATGTAGCGCCAACACATTGATACTTTTTGTTAAGGAATAAATCTCCACAATAGAGTTTTTAAACATGAATTTTTGATTGCCTTTTTACTAATCAAAAATATATAAAAAAAAACATGAATTTTTGAGTGTTCAGCAGAAAAATTAGGGGAAGACTATAAAAAGCTTAAGCTACACATTGAACCATATGAGAACCATTTAGATATGGTCACTTCGAACTTCAATTTTTCCTATAATTTCTCATCAACTCGTGGCAATGATCCTAACTTATATAGATAGCTACTTGTATCCATGTTCCGGTAATAATATAGATATCATATAGTCAAATAATTACCTAAGCACTTAAAATAGTCAAATAACTACCCGAGCACTTAGAATGTTACCAACTTTCATGTGTTATTCTTCTGGCATGTGGTTCTTTTGTACAACACGAGCTAACGGGCCATATCTTATTGCGTTGCATTTTAATGAATATTCCCTTTATTAGTTGTAATTAAATTTATTTTGCACGGACTATGTGAGAAAAAAAAAGACCACCATCCTAGTTAAAAAAAAATGAATGTAATTTCTGTTTCCTTTGAAAAACAAAAAGTCATAATGATAATTAATACTCCATGAGTCCCTCTGTAGGCTAGTTTATGTACAAATTTACACACAAATCATATTACTTTAAAACGTAGGTAGTACAAATAATCAAAGATAGACATAGATCAAACTGACACATAAAATTTGGGTTGTTGAAATTCTCCACGGCACTATCCCAGTACAGCAAAGCTACCAAAAAAATAATAATCAAAGTTTCAGAACCCTAAAGATGAATCCATCTAAACAAACCTAAAACTTAGTTTATAGAATTCAAGATCACTTCAAATCAAACAATTCAAAACCAAAATTCAAAGCATTCCAAATCTTTCCATACATGCAAGATGCAAACAGTGCAAATAGAGTCTCTGTAAGTACAAATGAAAAAGAAAGTACAACATAAAAATATGCAAAGTAGAACCTACCACACCATCACCATATAGTTCTTCCCCGGACATGTTTTTCCTTATCTGGTTGTGTGCCTACCATCAAAACTAAATCACATGCTGCTAATGCATTGGAAATAAAAGTATAAAATTACTATAAATCCACGAAAAAATGATCTTAAATGGCAACCAGATGGAACCACTAATTGTTCGTCACAATGCCTGAGTCTTCATCAATCAACTCATCGTGATTGAGAAAACACGATCATCTCATCAGTGTAGTAGCTTCTCAATGAACCTATAAAGGCGAAAACAAAAGCACAGTATGTTAGTTAGTCACGAAATAACCAAACATGCATCTCATAGATAAATCCTCACCCATCTTGCGTAGTCATACAAATAAAGTAACAAATAAAGTCAATAACTAATAACTGATCACTTTTAGTGCATTGGTAGCCCGTGGACTATAAATACATTGGTGGCCTGTCATAGCATAAACCTATGAAACCCAGTATGAAAGTGTTTCTTCACCCAGAGAGTAGCAGAAGGAGAACTACCAAAGCATATTAAAACTAAAATAAAATAAAAACCTTGCATCAAAGGTTCAAGTCAATTATTTAACTTTATAATAAAATGATGATTTACCGTTATGTAGCAAGGCTTGAATTAATTAATGCACAACCAAGAGAAGGAGATCAATCAAATTAATATTGAAGTGATCACCAAAGTGTTATGCTCCTTAAGCTTGGACACACGATTTTCTTCAACTGCAATTGTTCTCCCTTTCTTTAACATTGGCATAGGTTGAATAGCGTGAATGACTGAGATGCAAATATTGAAACAAATTGATATTATTTCAGTTATAATATGTAACCAGTCCCTTAACACTAGAGTTAAGAAGTCATAGCAAAAAAACTCTCGGTTAAGAGTAAATTTAGTTAATACATATTGATCAGTCTCTACTCCCTACAGAAAAAGGTTATATCAAGCCTTAAACAGAGAACAATCACATGAACATGATCATTGATTAGTAATAAGAAATTAATCAAACCATTAATTCTTAATTTAGCAACAGGTGAATTAGCGACGATCTAAAATATTTGCAAAAATGAGTTTATACCTTGATATTGTTACGTGTATCACATATGCACGGTTTCAACAGCCAGAACAGATGAATGAACCGAATGAAAAACCCCTAAATCGCATGAAGAGAGTTCCACAAAATCGTAGAAGAGAGAAGCAACCTGGAAAACAATGAGTTTTGGCTTTTGCATAGATGCTTTATATAAAGAGACACCAAACTCATACATTTCGTAAATAACAACTTTGTTTTTGGAACAATATTAATCAATATCTATAAATTTCTATAAATTTTCATATTTAATGGATCAGAGAATTTACTTGTTGCAATATAATTTGGAAAAAAAAAATCGAGTGCTTGGGATCGTCTGTGACCTATTTAGGTGTCTCCCTGTGTCCCACCAATAATAATCTGCCATGTGTTGAAATTAACTTACCATAAATAAAAGAATATATCACCGTTTGGAGAGCTGAGAAAATCAAGGAAGAAAAATGAAAAAAATAAAGACTTAAACCAAATTGTATATACTTTTATACCGAGCCTACTTCCTAACCAAAAGAATATATTTTATTCTTTTATACAGTGATTGCTCGTCTTCTCTTCTTATACTTTCTTGATGTCTTCTCGTCTTCTCTTCTTATACTTTCTACGGGTAAGTTCTGTTTCATCCAAAAGTTGATTTTAAGTTTTTGTATCTTCAGGACGAGTATTACTGTATATGAATTAATGAAACCTAAATAGAAAATTAATTTTTTTTGGCAGGATACAAATGAAAAATCTAATTGTATATAAGATGGGTGTATACGAAAATGTTTTTTTTTTCCATTTATAGGTAGAATGTTGGGATTCATTTATGAATGGATTATACGACTTACGTACTGTGAGTTTCACATCCCACTATATTCAGGGACCAATAAATTGACAAGGAAGAAAAGAAGGAGTGAAAGACCCGATCAACCACCAATGATTTCCTTGTTGATTGATGAAGCTTTAAGTTAATAGTGCACATAAGTAAAATTTTAGATTTTATTTGTGCTGTGAAAATGTTGTTCCTTACCTTTCGAAAGATGATCTTTTACAAATATTAGTTAGTGGTTTATGGTCGAAATAGATGGTGTATAAGCGACTCATCTTATTGTAATTTTCCTTTGTAGGATGCAGTTTAATCATCTTAATTTGTATTCCATACTCAGTTATTTTGGAATTCTATTCCATGTTCTTCCTATGATTATGATAAATGAAATCATTTTCCTACCGATAACTCTTAAGGTTTGATCATCTTAAATTGTATAATTAGAGACCTCATTTGATTTCGTTTATGATTATCATTCTTTTTCGGGTTAATCGGTTTTTGGTACTTACATTTTGTCCAACATTAGTGTTTGGTCTAACTTTTGTCCAACTTAGGGGTTGGTACTTGCATTGACGTTGACCCTAGTTGACCATGACTTCTGTTTAATAATTATCAAAAAAAAAAAAAATCTAAATACTTAGCGCTGTTAGATTGCCGTTAACAAGAAGAACCCTAATTTCATGTTCTTCCCCAAAATAAAAATCGCAGTTTCTTCTGCATTCCCATTTCAGTTGTTGTCATTCAACTTAACTTTCATACCACAAATTCAAATAATCTTAGACAAAAATCATGTCACAATTTCAGAGAAGAACAACCTGATTACAAACCCATCTTTAAATCACAACTATCTTTTGATTATCGCACAGAAAATAAAACCACACATAGTTTTCGAAGCTCCTTCAACTAGTAACATCATGAACACATTAGAAATACAAAAAAAAACCCAATATTTCACTCCAAACCTTCAATCAGATAATCCTGATTTCATTCCCAACCTCAAAATTACCTCTCAAATAAAAATTGAACACGCTACAGACCCACGAATCAGATGCGAAAAAAGTGACCAAATCAAGCATTTCTTCAGAACTTCATAAAAGCCTTTAAAATACCAAAAATCAGATCTCAAAATCTAGATGAAATCAACACTTTATGGCAGACGATTAATGGGTTTAAGGGTTGTGCTTTAGGGTTTGGAAAAAACTCGAAGAATATGAATTTTGATATGGGATTTAATCACAGATGAATTAAATATGAAATTGAATTTCAATCTGAAAAATATAGGGCAGACAATTAATTTCAATCTGAAATTTCTAGTTCTTTAATCACAGATGAGAAAGGAAAAAAAAGAGAGGGGAAAGTATTTTCAGGAAGGTGGCTATATGGGATTCGAAGAAAAAAAAAAATGAAGATTGGGGTTTTTGTGTGTGTATGGATTTAAAAAGAAGAAGACGCAGATGCAGTTTCTCTTCGGGGAAGATGAATAAGTGAAACAAAGTATTAAGATCCTAACCGTTAATCTCGTATACGTGCAGAGATGTAATATGGACCATTCATGTGTTTGATGAGTTGAGGACAAGGTTAGTCATTGTTACTAAAGATAAATATGTTTTAGTAATTACGTATTAATTATCAGAAAATTAAAACACGTCATGACTTAACCCGGTCAACGCAGGTCAACGTTATTTCCAAGTACCAACCCCTAAGTTGGACAAAATTTAGACCAAACACTAATGCTGGACAAAATGTAAGTACCAAAAACCAATTAACCCTTCTTTTTCTCATCAATTCTTCTTATAGCTACTGTAATTGGATGCTATTGATATACTTATTTTAGTTAGGAAGTAGGTTTGGCATAACAATATCTATAAATTAGTTAAGTTTTTCCTGTTTTGATTTTCTCTTCCTTAATTATTGCTACTCTCTAACAGTGATTTACGGTAAATTAATGTCGACCCATGGCAGAGTTCGATTAGTGGGACACAAGGAGACACCTAAATAGGTCACAGACGATCTGAACCCCATATCTTTTCGCGCGGTTTGCTAATACAATTAATGTTTCTTTTTTTCGTGGAGTAAATAATATCATGAAAAATAGCATTGAAAGACTTATTTAGGAAAATATCAAGCCTAAGAATGTTTTCTTTCCTGTTATTTTGATATCCACAATTGTTTTGATATCTTTCGAAATCATATTCCCATTCCTTTATTTTATTATTGATAACAAATTTTTTTCTTTGGAAATCATACTTTAATGATTTTGTATTTTTTATTTGTATAGGAAATCATACTTTTTTGTTGTTGCTGATAACGATTTTTTTTTCTTTAGAAATCATACTCCTAACGGTTTCGTATTATTTTTATTTGTACAGGATTAACAAGCCCTTCACTTTATTCATGCCTGACTCCCACAAATCAGGGATTTTCTTTTAATCGCTGATATAAATTTTTTCTTTTAATCAGGTATATGCTTATGGATTTTTTTTAGGGACCAACTGAAAGTGTAATTGCAAGTATTTTCTTTTACCGGCAAAGTGTAATTGTTCAATTTCTTAGTTTGGAGCTGTAATTAGGGAATTTTATGACAAAAACTGTAAACGGACATTGAACATTGGATTATATCTTTTCATTCATATGATTGATCTAATTTTACGATGAACATTGCATATTTTATCACGATGAAATCGTTTTTTTTTTTTTTGGATAATGTTGAAGTTGTGTATATTTGTTTTGATATATTTCTAAGATTAAATAAGATTTATTAATTTTAGAAAATTATTTTCTATTATGTAATTGGCCAAATAATATGTTGTGGGTCCAAAAAATTCATTTTATTGGCTGAAAATTTAAATGATGGGGCCAGAATCAACCAAAAACTTCAAAAACTTCGATTAATCACGTCGTTCGAAAAAACTTTTTTTTAATATAGAGAATTTTTGTTAGTCAGTTATGCTGCACAGCCTACACTTGACATGCATGTTGGTTATCTTTAAAGCACGCCCTATAGGAAAAAAAACACCTTAATCCGACGGGAAGCTCAAGTAGTTAATCGCTTTGGATCTCTTCTGCTGCTCACCCTAACGAGTTCTGCAATGCATCTTTCACTTCAGCATCTTTCTGAACATAATATTTAAGGGAACATTTTATTGTGGCTCAACAACATAATATTTAACAATATTTGCATTCTTCGGAAAATCCAACCATTAGACCTTGTGCATCTTTTCCTACGGTACATGAATGAATATGTGAAAAATTGTAAACAGACACAATGTGACACTTTTCAAGGCTAACGTGTGTAAGATTGCCGCCATATATGGTTGATTACACTGAAGATGCTATAGGTGATTGATTTGCCGCTAAACTATTTTAAAGATCAAACAAGAGAGAGGAGAACATAAACACGGAAGCGTAAAAGACTACATTGATATTAATCTTGGTGGAATACAATCTATTTGATAATTTTTGATTGTTTGATTCTTTCTTTCTTACTTACTTACAAATGAATACAACATGCCTATTTGTAGGCTACAAAAGAAGAAGAGAACTATGCCTATGGAGGCTAACAACTATGCCTTTGGAGGCTAACAACTATGCCTTTGGAGGCTAACAACTATGCCTATGGAGGCTTACCAAACCAACTACTAAACAATCTAGTATTCTTGTTTGATTTGTCTAACCCTAGAACACTCATTTTACACATGTTAATTGTCTAATATTGACTCTAGACATCCTAGATATTTCTAGGTTAGTCTAGATAGGTGTGAACTCTTGACTAAGTTGGTGTTGAATATTCAACACTCCCCCTCAACACCTACTTTCCAACTTCTCTCTATCTTAGACGTTTCGGTCCCCTTCATAGTTTAAGGATGTTTCGGTCCTCTTCATAGTTTAAGGACGTTTCGGTCCTCTTCGGAAGTTTAAGGACATTATGGTCCTCTTTGGAAGTTTAAGGAAATTACAGTCCTCTTCGTAGTTTTAGAACATACGGGTTCCATCGTAGTTTAGGGACATACGGGTTCCATCGTAGTTTAGGGACATTGCGGTCCTCTTCGTAGTTTTAGAACATACGGGTTCCATCGTAGTTTAGGGACATTGCGGTCCTCTTCGTTTCAGTAAAATACTTCTTGTACTCTTTGGACAACGCATAGGATTTTCACCCACTTTTGTTGTTCTCTATCTCATCACCACTTGGTGATTGCTTCCATTTCTTCACAATCTTTTTGTTGTTTCTTCTTATCTTCTTCTTTTGTTCCGGTCATGCTTTTGTTGCGAAAACCTTCACACTTCTTTGATTTTTTTTTTAAGATTCTCTCACAATCTTTCATTTCGTCAAGCTTCTGCCACAAGCTCTAACTATTCTTCTTCTTGCTATATTTTTGTTACAATTTTGCCACGCTATCCAGATTTGCCACATTTCGAATTCGTAATGATTTGCAACGCTGTGACAATTATTGTCACACTTATGTTTCCGATCATCCTTGCATTTAAACAAACATCTTGTCGCATCTTCTCTATTTTCTTTGAGGCTTTCATCCCATCTTGAATCACCTTAACTTCTTATTTGTTTCGAATTTTTCTTGAGTTCTACGGCATTTGCGAACCCAACATTTTTTTTCTTGTCGCGGTGAGATGGACGTTTGGTGTGTCGGTCACATCATGAAAAGAGAGTTGAATGTCACTTTCTCCTTTGGCAATCTCCTTTTTTTTTTTTTTTGCTTTCTGCTGCATGCGCGACTATCCATCTCCAACTCCATCGAACACCGTGTATCATCATGGAAACATTCTGTTTCTCTCGACACAACATCATGTTCTTCTTCCTTCAATGGTTAATTCAGCTCTTGTTCGAATCTCCATCGGTGGAAGAATTCATTACAGCAGCAACACCTCAATCCACTCTTATTGCTCAACCCATTTCATTCCTTCATCTGTTGGCAGCAGCATCATCATTGTTGGGAGTGGAAGCAACATCAGTCTCCTTTCTCGAGATCCAACAGTATCATCACTGTCCCAGAGAAACACCGGAATTGCCAGCTTTGTTCTCGTTGTCAACACCTATCATTTCTGGCATGTTTCCAGCTCGAGCTCGTCTTTCCCATCTCTTTTCATTATTGCCTCGGACTAAGCTCCATCATTACTTCCAACAACTCTCGATCACTCATGCTCGACTCCATCTCTCGCCCAAACAAACCATGGCAGACAAGTCTTCACATCTTGCTTCATCATCAATGCCAACACCGACCAATTCTACACCACCATCTAGCGAGAACATAGCTTCGAACTTCATCGCCACCTATCATAGCGGCATCTACGATCACCATGAATCACCGAGTATATACGACCAATGCCTCCATTACCAAACATCTTTTAGTCACAGACAAGCTCACCATTTCGTCGTCGGTGACCATTGATGATGATCATCATCACCGAGCCATTGCTTTTCATCGAGCTTAACAGCTCCATCTCGAGCTCTATCTCCTTGAATTCTGCCGTTGTTACCGACAACAATTCCATCACGAGCTCGAACTTATCCCGAACACCATAGCTTCTCCGTTCAACTGCCAAGCTCGTGTAACTCCATAAACGCAGCAACACCACTATCATCACAACGGCTGGGTAAGAAACATTAACCTTGTCATCCACATGATATTCCATAGTCAAATTCGAGTCTGACCCTTTGTTCATTGATGAAGTAGATGCCATTCTCGCCTTAAGTTCATCCCCATCAGTGTGTTTGTGCACATCGTTTCTTATGGTTTCTTGAACATCCAACTGATGGAAGTTATATGCTCCTTCTCCCCTTTTCACAGGGAAAACAAAATAGTTTTGACCGGTTGAATCTATTATGCGACTGCACTTTCCAAAGATCACAACGACACATTGGGGATGAAGATTCGAAGAACATTCTATTGTTTTTGCATCGTAGTAGTTATTTTCTCATCACTTAGTTTGAGTCTGCCGATTGGAGAAAGTATTTTGTCGTAAGCCATTGAATCCAATCTGACAGTACACTCCTTAAATGGCAACTCTGACCCGTATTTTGACGATACATGAGGGAGAACTTCTTTTAGTTTATTACCACCATCTCCAATTTTGTATTCTTCATTTGCTCTATTGGTCTCCTCTTGGCTACCATATGCCAATTTAGGAGTCTCCAGCCACTGCTTAAAACCACAACAAGAACTTATACGCTAACAACCATGAATTTTCTGAGTTTCTCTAACTCTCTTCCTCTCCTCTCTCTTCCTATAACCTCGCTCTGATACCATTTTAAAGATCAAACAAGAGAGAGGAGAACATAAACACGGAAGCGTAAAAGACTACATTGATATTAATCTTGGTGGAATACAATCTATTTGATAATTTTTGATTGTTTGATTCTTTCTTTCTTACTTACTTACAAATGAATACAACATGCCTATTTATAGGCTACAAAAGAAGAAGAGAACTATGCCTATGGAGGCTAACAACTATGCCTTTGGAGGCTAACAACTATGCCTTTGGAGGCTAACAACTATGCCTATGAAGGCTTACCAAACCAACTACTAGACAATCTAGTATTCTTGTTTGATTTGTCTAACCCTAGAACACTCATTTTACACATGTTAATTGTCTAATATTGACTCTAGACATCCTAGATATTTCTAGGTTAGTCTAGATAAGTGTGAACTCTTGACTAAGTTGGTGTTGAATATTCAACAAACTAACCGTTCCATTAAGGTGCTATAGGTGAGGGTATTGGTAAGATCCAACTGTTTCTGAGATAAAAAAGACAAGCGAGTGCACTACAGCACTCAGGCACGGAGCTGCACCCAGTCTAGGGGGACAACAGTCCCCCTAAGATTTCCTAATTTACATACATAGACTTTACATAATTAACATTTTAGGCTTGAAAATTTTAAATATTTATAAATTTGTCCCCTTATCTTTATATATTACATAAAGAATCTTTATTTTTATATATTACATAGAGAATCTTGAATCCTCTGCTGGTATTAGCTTAAATATCAAAATTACGTAGGAAAGAAAGAAGTGAAAAATATTAAAATATTAAATCCAACCATAAATCTAAACATCATACAACTTATTGGATATTTTAGTGACATCATACAACTTATTGGATATTTTGGTGACATCATTTGAAGGAAAATACCAAAACCTAAAGTCTAAAAAAAATTTGCGGCCTAAAGTCTAAAAAAAATTTGCGGCCTTTGACCGCCTACTTTTACGGCGAAACTACTTTACCTATATATATTTGTCCCCCAAACAATAAATCCTAGCTTCGTCCCTGACAGCACTAGTATTCTAGAACCTAATGTATCATTGCTCAAACTACCTCTATAAGGAATATGGCTAATGAACACTGTAGGGATTTACACTGAAGATGGACTTGTATATGTATACTGCAATACTCCAAGTAGAGCAAAACATGAAGCACATACAACTGCAAATCATCTAACATAGAAGGGGGAATACCTTGAAGCCAAATCTGGAAGAGATTAAAGAAAGAACAAGAAAAGAAAGATTGTGAGTAAAACGGATGAACCATATACATTTATGATGATTCCACAAACTTCCACCTACAAAAATCCCCATTTTAAATTTACCATCAATATGGTCTTTGTATACCCCCTTTTGGTACAATGATGCAAAAGGTTAATGTACAACTTGGACAAACCTACACAGAACTGCTAAGTGTACAATGCATTGATGTCCCATGTTCTCTGTTAACGCAACATTGCTTTAATGCCCCATGTTGACGATATATGACTATGTTGTACTTCTTCCTTATTAAGATCCAAACTTAGAAATGTTTTATGTTCTCAAACAACTCATGAACTGTACAAGACACTTGAGTCACTACCTATTCTGATGTATGTACCTAGATATCATGTGCAACCGGCCCCTACGATGTTACCTGCAGTCCTCCCATTTCATTAAAAACATAGTGCTACAACAACTGACAACACTAAGTAAGACTGAGAAGTGAGAACTGTTATTGCTAGCATTACCAATAATGTTGCAGCTTAGCCATGAGAGTGCAAAATCAAAAACACCAAATATTGAGGATCAATTGGCAAAAAGATGTCTGAACATATATCAAAATTAATTTAGCAACGTAATTGAGGATCAATTGGCAAAAATTGAAACTTCAGAAAAATCTATAAATACATTCTAATAGATACTATTGTAGTTCTTTCTATATATATATATATGTAGAAATGATCATGGAAACAAGAATGTAATCCTTGTCAAAAAATGAAAAATACAATCGAAACACATATGGAAAAAAAAACAACAACAACGTACCAACTTTGGATTTACATATCCAAACAATTAATGTAGAGAGTTGCAGAATGCATGTGGTAACTGGTAACATTGCAGGCTTGCAGCACAAACCCAATCCTATTCTTATACCCCCTCTGGTGCTGGCTACTCAAATTGATGATGATTCAACAAACCTCTAATTAAATTAAATACCATAAATTGAACTTTTTTTTTTTTTTTTTTTTCATTCCATGAGATATGAAACTGGATGATGACATCTAAGAATACCATGAGACTCATCATCAATAATCCTTTTGAGTGTGCTTGCATGCATTCCCTTTCATAAACTTAAGGCTCTATCCTCTTGAGAGAATGTCAGACATGCAAGACTTCAAACATCAACAGAACCCAATAGGTTTCAAATTAACTAGATATCAAAGAAGAATGAATCAGAATCATCCCAGAAACTAGAAGTCGTTGTTGCTGGATAATCATCATCTTGATGCTCTTCATCGATATGTGTGTAAGACCAGAACGCTGGTGGTGAAAATGGAGGTGGCACCACTGCATCTTGATCATGCTGCTGATGTTGTTGCTGTTGGTGATGATGATGGTGGTGGTGGTGGTGGAGTTGCTGGTGACGAGAAAGAGATAAGTTAGCATCAACTGAACCCACAAGAGAAGTAATCATCTCTTTGTTGTTAGTGTTCTCTTCATCACCCATTTGATTGTTACTATTAGGGTTAACATCGGAACCTGTTGTACTAGTAGTACTAGTAGGAATATCAATATCTAAAGGACGTAACTGATGATGACCATTATGTTGTTGATGATAATGGTTTTGTTGATCTTGACGATATTGTTGTTGCACAAGTTGATGAGGATAATGATGAAGCGTTACTGAGCTATAATTGGTGTAAAGAGCATACGGAACGTAAGATGAAGGCGTTAGTCCAAAACCAGCAGGTCGAGGAAGAATAGGTCTTAGAGTTGTAGTTGAAGAAGACGACGACGACGACGTAGACGATGAACCACCATTTGACGTAGATGAATTTCCAGCTGACGGAGAAGGTTGAAGGTTTAATTGTGCTCTAGACCCATAAAAGATTATAGCAGCACGATCATAAGCACGAGCAGCATCTTCAGCTGTTGCAAACGTACCAAGCCATTTACGCGTACGTTTACGAGGTTCACGAATCTCTGCAACCCATTTACCCCAACTCCTTTGTCTAACTCCTCTATATCTAAACTTGTTATTATCTGGACCTCCTTTACCTTTGCATTTCCTATTAATACAAGTAGTGTTGTTGTTGTTGTTGGTGGTGGTGATGTCTTTGGTGGTGGTGGTGTTAGTGCTGCCATCACTACTATTACTATTACTAGTAGTAGTAGTACAAGGTATTGGATGTTTTTGATCTTCTGTAGTGACATCCATATTAGAAAAGAGGATGGAAGAGATCAGTTTGGATGATGATGATGATGACCTCGTTCAGTGTGGTGGTTGATAGAAAAAATAAACTTGTTTGAGAGTTGGACTACAGAGGAGAGATGCTAAAGCTGTAAAATGTAGAGCTTATTTTCTCTATGGTTACTATGGGCGGTGGTCATTACACAAATGGTATATTTATACCATCTTGCACTGAGAAAGAGACAGAGAAATGGGTTTCTTTGTGGGTATGTAACTAAGCAAAGTAAGTTTATGTATTTTAGAATGTCACAGGGCTTTGGAATGAAGCTGCTCAGCTGCCCCGGCTCATGACAGACAGTCATTTGTTTTATGCATGCCGCCTGCTTCTGCACTTTCTGATAAATTTGGGATGGTTTTGTTGCTTTCTTTGGTTCCTTCTTCCTAAGGAAAGCTGAGAAAGAGAGCATTACTTCCTTTGAAAGTAAAGCTGCTTCTAGTAGCTACAGTTGTTGAAAACTTAATCGTTAGAGGGTTTGACAGGGAAAAAATTTAAGAACGGGATTTGACCTTGCATATGCTGCCGTGCAGCTCTCTCAGACTGCAATGTTTATGGGTTGAATCGAGGTTAATACCAGATTACAATACCTATCTTTGTTGACTAACTGATTAGAGGAGTTCAGTGGGTCTACACCCTAGTGGGTCCCACAGGTTAAGAAAGAATAACTGGGACCCACCGTTGTTATACTGCTGGGACCATATAAAAAGATTCTGATAAGCCCACCAAACTTTGCCAACAAAGCGATCGATTCTCTATGTAGTGCTGCTGATAATCTGCATGTGTGCCGAATGTACACAATGTGGACTTTTAAGTTAGTTTATGATTTAGGCCGCATGACTGCGTTTGAAGGTCATGGCGCTGGGAATAAGCAAACACATTTAGCGTTAATACAAGTTGAGTAAAATGTGAAGTAGGGATTCTTAAAGACTAATATAGGTCAAGGAAGCAGCTTTGCACAACTCAGACTTTGATGGCTCTCAGCGGTCAGTCATAATAACACATCCCTGACATTATTACGTACTGATCACATCCGATTCCAAACTTGAATATATTTGACTTCTCCACACTCCAAACTCCAAAGCAGACTATACTAACAAAACCCAACTTAAAACTCTACTAGTTTTATAATCGGCTCTAGTGCACTCTGCACCTAGTAGTACGACCTGATGGCATTCATGGTACTATCTTAGGACCATATAACATCGGCTTCATTTGATAGCGTCGTACAGATCTCTTGACAAGTGAAAACATTGAAAAGACATATTTTGAAATTTTTCTTCTGGATCTATAACTTCCGATATTCATTATATATACAAGAATTAAGAAGATTTGTAGTTTCGTACCATAGTCCAAGATATCGACTAATATTCTCCCATGTAAGAAAAACAATATCATCATAAAAACATAATCAGATCTCTCGCCCACTGGAATTAACCCAGTTGCTGTTTTTATATGCATGTATGCTTTATCTCAAGACTATTCTATTTTCTGATCCCAAATATTTGCAAGTGTTAAAAAATTCCAAAAAACACAGAATATACGATAACACCAATAAATATAATTGTGTTGATTAGCTATTTCCCAATGTCTATGAAAATACTACTCAAACACTCACCATTTACAAATGGGAATGGTCCATCATCAACATCAATCAGGATCACTGGAATTAACCCAGTTGCTGTTTTTATATGCATGTATGCTTTATCTCAAGACTATTCTATTTTCTGATCCCAAATATTTGCAAGTGTTAAAAAATTCCAAAAACACAGAATATACATATATTAGGTGAATGAATAAAGAATTGCTTAAATAATTGCTGCTTCACTGTTGCTTCTTAAACTCCCTTTTTGATTACCTTCCCAAGCTATAAAATATAAGATAGTTCCCTTTCATGATAGCAGAGATGCATGTGGTTGCCTCATTTAAGAACTTCTCTTTCTTTCTCTTCTCGGTACTCACAGTTCAGAATAGAATTAAAGACAAAGTGGAAGTGATACCTTTCCGGCTTATCTTAACACTTTCTTTCTTTCTTTCTTGTTCTGATGATTCTTTTTCTTCTGATACGCAAGGTTGGAAACATGTGGAAAGTTTAATTGCAAATTTGGAAGCATGGGTGGTGTCAGTGGACCTTACTTACAGTATAGACAGTACCTAATGTCCTGCTTCATCAGAAGGACGTCAATTTATTGTTATGTTTATCCTGCTGGTTGGATCTCAACCAATGTCGACTAATGTCTCAAGAAGCTGTTATGATGGTGCAACGGATGTGTCTTTGGCTTTGGATCGGAGCCAACTAAGGATAAGTGTGTCTGACTTCAAATTTTGTTATTTCCTCTTATAGCTCGTCTTGATAGCATGCAAGATTGATAATGGGGTAACCGAATTATGGGGGTGTAGCAAGCCCAAGGCGAAAGCTGTTTTGTTTTATATGAGAAACTGTTTTGTTTTATTTAAAACTTGGTACACCCACCAGAATTCGGTCCCCCATTAACAACCTTGGTTTTATGACTCATAAAAGTTGAAAGCCAGAAATCAGTTTGAGTATCGAATTTCGAAATGACTTCTAAAGATTGAAAAGTTAATTTTTTGTGAAATAAAATAGTTTTATTTCTGACTTCTGCTTTTGACATTTACTTCTGGAAAAGCAGAAACACTGCCATTTGTGATATCCAATCGTGCTATACACCCTAACTTTATTTCTCTATCACTTGTTGGCTCTCACGGAAACAGATTCCTACCTAAAATCTTGGCTTAATTTACCATTATTTTCTCTTAAATTATTGCTTTACTTTTTAGCGCTCCTCAAGAGCATCAATAGTGGTTATTTCGGGCGCTTCCCTATGAAGGCAAAAATAAAACATGATGATGTTTTTGCCCTATCCATCTTGGGAAATCTTATGATATTTTTTCCCTACCCAGCTTGGGAAATTTTGTTGTGCATCCAAAAGTTTTTTGGTGCGCACATTGGGTATGCAGAGTAGTAAGTGTGGTTGTATAATACTCAAATGGATTTGAAGTCGAACACGATTTGAGATCGAGTGTCAAGATTCTCAAGAAACAAGCATTGTTCTAAAAAACAATCAAAATATAAAACAGACCATCCTTTTGGATGATGTAAAAACCGCCCACGTATAAGAGTGGGCACCATGAAACCAGCACCTCTTATAATTCCTTTGAGACATGGCCCATGTACACCCATTTCAGTGAGCGAGCGGTTTCCAAGTCGTTCGAAAAAACTGTCTGTTTAAAAGGACTGAAAAAAATATCTAAATTTGAATCTGAAACAAAAAACTGTAATTGTCACTTCATTATAATTGCTAAAAATGTGATGAAAAATACTCCAATACCTAACATAAATGTTATACACATTTATCTTCTCAGCTCATGGTAGCTTAGATGACTAATTTTTAATTGAATACCTAACATAACATATGTACTACGAATGATAGAAAATTTCAAATATTTTTAGTTTTAATTGAATACCTAACATAACATATGTACTATGAATGCTAGAAATTTTCAAATATTTTTAGTTGCGTGATACATAGTGAGATGAAAAAAAAAAATTTATGGAGTAATTAGATATGTTATTATAGCTTAAAATTTGCTGCATGATCCAAAATATATCCCATCACCGAAAATTTGTCGCCCAAAGTGTTCCCTTCTTAAAATTGTGTGCGACATAACGCAATATTTTGCATTGTGACCCTAAATGTGCACGACAATTGAAAAGTTGTCACTGTAACGCAAATTTGTGTAGGATTTGGCACATAGAGTAGAGACTATGGAAACACAGATCACACAGAGATTACATTGTGCAAACTTACTTGGAAATTTTCATTAATGTAAAGGATGCCTCTATATAGGTTGCAATATACAAGAATTGAACTACGGAAACTCCATTAATCGTTGCACGATGGCACAACTAACTCCTAGTTAATCGGCATGATAACCATGACTTCTAAGCTCCTAAAGACTATGACTAACAGTTACCCACTACAATAAACTATTCAACAAATAGTAATATGTGGGTATAGTACTTGAACACCATTAACCCACGACCAGGTCCTTAGACCCTTATCAGAATATGTAGTTTGAGTTTAGTTAAAACTTCAACATCCTCTCTTATTCTTTTTGAATATTTGGCATATAAAGAGTATAGAGGTTGGAAACAGTTACACGCAATTCCTACTTTCGGTATCAGAGTTAGGATAAAGTTCAAAGAGAGGATTGAAAATTAGGGAGAATGTTTAGTTTGATCCATTGTGGTGTTTAATTTTTTCGGTGGAAAGAAGTAGCTTAAATCTCGATGTAAATGTTTACGTTGTTGTTACAAGATGTATGATTCATATACCTAGTTGTGTTGATTAACTCATAGTTATGATATCTTCTGTTAAAGTTGATTTTGTTAGAGCATTGCTCGGTCGAACTCGCAAGCGTTGCTATATCAAGCTTGTTTGTCAAGTTTAGTTGATCAAAACTATATATTTTATTTCTAGTCTACTTATAGCTATATCTCGGATTAGGATAGAATGTGTAGTTGAGCTTTAGACTTGACGTCGTTCACCAATTGAAGAAGAATATCTACTAAGGAGCTTGGAAGAACTTCATCAACAAAAGGTATATGGAGACTAAAACTTATATATCACTCAGAAGTCTATTATATTCTATCTTCTAATGAGACTAAGTCATATAGCTATATAGACTTTTACATTATACACATTTGATATTTCGAGCCGAGTTTATCTCGCTTATCTATTTCTGAAAATACGTGTTGGAAGCTTTCTGCTTTAGCTATGTTCATCATATTCTTGACGAGTTTAGTTGGAAATAATTTATTTGTTGGAAACTAAATATTAAGTCAAAAGATGATCATATGAAAATTACCTTGAACATCTTACATGATTTGTGTGAGACAGTCATTTGATGTTAGCTTGGGAAGTTTCGTATTGATCATTCGATCATTTGGAAATTACTTGAAGATAATGGAATGTGTGATATTACCATTGTCATCTTCTAAGGATGTTTCAATGATTGATATGAGAATTTAGAACAATTACCCATGTCTAGATACAACACGGTATGCATACTCAGTATGCGAACTGTTTTGTTATGATTCGGGCCCGGAACTCTTGTTTGCGTACCTAGTATGCGAACGGATTTACCTGAGAAGGTCCGGAACTATTGTTTACGTACCTAGTATGCGAACATGCTTACCTGAGTTGGGTCTGGAACAGTCAGGGCCGGCCCTGAGGTTGATGATGCCCAAAGCAACCTTCAAAAAATTTGCCCCATGTACCATTGACTAAGTCAAACATATGTTGACATTTGGTGAAAGTTATTCTTTTGATATAATTGAAAAAATAATTTTCTGCAACTTTGATAAAACGAGGGAAAGATTAACAAAAGAAAACAAGGAAACACAGTAGTGGAAACTATGGATGGTGTGTTTTAGCCATTTATTAGTAGGCAGTTTACGATATTAAAATAGGTAAGCAGTTTAAAATACTAACCATATGTATAGTAATTTTACAGTAGCTAACAGAATTGTACACATCAAACTAGACTATGGGCAGCCAAATGGAGTCACTCTTAACATGGGGATACACATTACAGTTAGTGATTCTGTAGCTTCTTAAACTTCCAATTTGTTCCCTTATAGTTGCTGCAAATTACAAAAAGAATCTAAGAAAGAAATTACAAAACCCCCATTGTAGATAATATTTTTGATGCCCCTCTTCACTTGATGCCCAAAGATGAACTTCGTCAACTTTGGATCAAGGCCAGCCCTGGGAACAGTTGTTTGCAAACCGGGTTTGCGAACGGCTTGACTAGGCCAAGGTCCGGAGCTGCTATTCGCGAACCTAGTTTGTGAACACAATGGTTAAGTTCTAAAATCGGTTATGTATTATTCTCATACTCATGAACTAAAATATTTATGATTTAAGGAATCCAAATTAACTTTGCAAACTGTGTCTTAATTATGAATTGAATCTTGTATAAGTACTTTCTACATTTAAGAATCAATCGCTTTCATTTCAATTTGTTCATGAATATTTCTATGAGATAGTGAACAATTGAACAACTCTATTTGAAACACAAATAAATTGATTTGATTATCTATCATGATTGATTGATCATCATATTTGATCTAGAAGTGTTAGATGAATAAGGCTAAGAAAAAATTGTTTATATGGCTAACTTCGATTAACTGTTATTGAGACAACCCAATATACACGTTTAGGTACGGTTACCCATATCTAAATATAAGTATATTTCATTTGTGCGTAACAAACTAAGACCATCTAACGGTGGAGCTTAGTTGCTTAATTTCTAAGAAGACTTAGCTTGAATCTTGAATCAGGATTTCATCTAACGGTGAATATTGAATGCTTTGTTACTAATATATCTTAGCTTTGATTGTAAGCAACCCTGATTTGAAAGACTATATAAGGGAGAACTATAGCAACTGGAAAAGCTAATTCCGACACTTTCCTGTATCCTAGTTACAAACTAGAGTCGAATCTCTTTTAACCTAGGTTTTCCAAAACCATTATTAGGTTAACGACTTGAAGACTTCATTTGGGATTCGTGAAACCATATCCAACTATTTTATCTGTAGTTGTGTATTCTGATCTTACTTGTTCTATCATATTAAGTTTTATCTTCTCTAAGATTTACTTGAGATTTATCTCCGATAGGTAAAATATAAAAAGTAATCACAACAGTTCTTCGTCTCAGACTCTTGTGATACCACAATAACTTTTTATGTAATCAGTTGGGTTATTGTGAGGTGACTAATATTTTTAGGCTGCTCTTTAGGAGTATAAGACCGGATTATTAGTTGGTTCCTATTCACCTTGATTTATTAAAAGACGGAACAAAAAGAATAAAGAATAGACATATCCGTGGGAGAAAAATTGTTTATAAGTCTTCGAATTTGGGTCTTAGCAACTCTTAGTTGTGGGTGAGATCAGCTAAGAGAATTAAGTGTGCAGAATCCAGCGTGGTTCTAGAGGCGTAAGGAACGTAACTGTACCTTAATCGGTGTGAGACTTGGTTAGGGCTCAACTACATTATAGTTTGAAGTTAACTTGTAGTAGGCTAGCTAGTGTCTGTAGCGGCTTAATACAATGTGGTGTTCAAAGCTAGACAAGGTCCTGGGGATTTTCTGTATTTATGGTTTCCTCGTTAACAAAATTTCTGGTGTCTATGTTATTTCTTTTCCGAATTATATTTGATTATATAATTGAAATATCACAGGTTGTACGTAGTTCAATCAGTTGATAAATTCGAACTTGTTTGTTGGAGATAACTTGATTGACACTTGGGCATTGGTCTTTGATACCATCCAAGTTATTTCTCATATCAATCAGGCTCACGGATTTCTACCTGTTCGATTTGCTGATTGTATTGGGAAATAGAGATAAAGCCCTTTGATATATTTCTTGATTGAGTCTCACTTTAAGTTGGTGCTCTCGAAATTATATTGGAGTTTAGTCCATACAGATTGGCGAAAGAATTATTGGGTGTGGTTGTTGTACCCCCACTTTTTCAGATTCTATAGAAGAGTAGATGACAGCTTTTTCTTCTTAGCTGTGAAAAGGTATGAAGCTAGAAGATTTTATTCTTTAAATATTTTATGTCAAACTGTGAAGTCATAATGTCATTCAAATTACAGCAAGTGTAACTGTTGGTCAATGGATGAATGTCGGTCATATGGTTTTGTCTTTAGGAATTACTTGAATTTAATGGTGATGATGTGCTGGTTATATTGTTGCCTATGACCTATGAGAAAATTTCATAAGGAAATATGTTTATTTTCTTGTTTCAACTGAATGAGTGGTGTTATACTATTATGTGTAGCAAGTATTTGACGTACCCCGAAAAAAAGCAATTGGTAAGATTGTGTGTTTGGAACTTGTTAGAAGACATACTTATAAGTTAAATAAGTATAAATGAAATTCCTTCGACTAGTAGGATGTTTGGTTTCATTTCATGAAACAAGCAAAAAGAAAGAGTTGCAGCTCTTGCTTGTTGACGTTGACGGTGGTACTGATGTATCAAGGGATGGCCCGTGTTAGTAATCACCTGTTGTGGAGTTGAAGTAAATAAAATGAATAGAAAATGAAAAGTCAATTAATATAAATAATTAAATATTGATTAGTATTAGTATTAGTATTGAAGGAAGAATTTAAAGGTTAAGTGAAACCAAAAGGCTTGAGATAATGAGAAGGAGATGGAGCTAGATAATTTTCGAAAATAAATAAATAAAGAAAATCAGAAGGAGTTTGTAGCAATTGAGAGGCATAATGTTAATTCCCCTTTCTCTTTGTGTTTCTTTGTTATATTTGATTTTAATATTGTTAATCTTATATCATTAGGGTTCTGAAATTTATCTGTATAATTCTTTGCATTTGATTGATGATCGGCTTTTGGTTATTGATACATAACAAAATTGAGTATTCCTAGTTAAATTTGAGATTAATCTACCGTAAATTCAACGTTGAATGTTTGTCTTCATATAGATGATATTTTCTGAAATTTCTGAACAAATTAGCTTTATTATGTTTGTGATTGGGTTGCGTAACCTTAATGTTGTTATAATAATTGTAATCTTAGCAAAATTTATAGATATATGTATTAGATTTCATCTTGCTTTGCATTTGAACAATCTCATATTATCATGAATTTAATACGAATATTTTTCTAACATGATGAATTTTCCCAGATTTTATGATGAGTTTGCAATTTCAATATCTTTGGTTTGTATCGTTGGTTTGCTATGAAATTTGGATACGTGGATTCTTATTTAGTTATGTATATTCAACTAAAATTTTAGGAAGATTGGATAAAGTAAGCACCCTGAGATGCACAGTGTAAAATGTCTACAATATTCTTGTTTGCATTAATGCTTGAAAAGAAACTCATGTTGTTTGTCATATGTTGTTAAGTCATGGTTTCTTGTATTGTTTGTGAAAATGATTCACAAATTTATAATGAGTTCATATGTTACCATTATAGGGAATATGGTTCCATGCTAACGGTGGGTAATGATCCCCGAGAGTAAAACGTGTAATGATCCCCGAGAGTTAAATAGGTAAAAATCCCATGTAGTAACTTATGTCCCTGGACATCGATGACGGCTGTCCGTGTTGGATAATAATAGGTGAGTCTATGAACCAATGTGAACTCATATGTTAAAACTTGAATGGATGAATTAATAGAAACATTATTGGTGTTGTGAATTTATGTGTTCAAATCTGATAAGATACATTATTGTCAATAATATTGGTGTTGTGAACTCATGATTGAACAAATGAAATTGGATGATTTATTGAAATATTATTAATATTTTGAAGTATAGTTTTCAAATCTTAATTAAATGATTTATTAGAGACAATATTGGTATTGTCAATTTTATGATTGAACAAATAATTTAGATGATGTAGAAAATAATACTTGAGTGATAATCTTGTTGGCTAAATATATATATATATATATATATATATATATATATTGATTGCGCGAAATTATGTCATATACTCATTTTTATGTTAGTTGACTCATTGATAATGTTACGTATGTTTTGATATTGGGAATGCATTCTACTCAGCTTTCATCTCACCCCCAATTGACATTCTTGCAAAAAATTTAAAAGTTGGAAGCGGAAACTATGAAGTTAGTTTAATTATTTTATTGTATTGCTTGAAATGAATTTAAACTAAAATGTTGCTAAAGATGTTTAGTAAAATTATATGCATCAATTCATGCTTCATAAAGTTTCAAATATGTTCGGTACAAACATTTAAGTAAGATAAATATATGCACAAGTCTCTTTCCCACCTATAACGCTTCGAGTTCAGATCTTTATACGGGTTTGATCCTGATCCTGATCCAGAACTAAGGGTATTACAAATAAAACCAAAGACACATGTTAATCATGCTACCAAGGTGGAGGATATTATTTGATTTAAAATATATTTACTTATTCATGTATTCATTGAAAGTTTTAGTGAAATAGTACATTTGTATTGCTAGAAACCGAAGGTTTAGCGAGCGGATTTGCAGGATTTCTAGACCTCATGAAGGAAACCAAAAGTGGCACAACTGATCAAGAGAAAAAATCCGAAAACTAGTTATTTTGTGTGTTCATTTATATACCTAACAGAGATCCATGAAGGTGTGGAAGGTACTTATATCGATTATTTGAAGTTTCTTATTTGTTTATGTTGGTCATAAACTATTTGCATATGTTGCACCAATGGAGATGTCTAAATTATATGGTAAACATATTACTTGATTAGTAGGATTGAAGTTCATATTAGTTACTTTGATGTTCTTTCCTGCCCCTGAGTTGTTCAATTGTATTGCTTATAAAACAATCTCAATTGTTGGTCGGTGCATGTGACCACAATTAACTATTTTATTTGTTTGGTTCGATCCGGAAGGAGAAATATTCCACTTAAGATTGCAGTGATGTTTTCATCCTTTTGGGAAGCATTCATTCCTGAAAAGATGGGTTTGTCGCAGAACTAGAGGTATTTATATTTGGCATTGCAGACCTACTAGCGATCAGATGTGGTATTGCAGACCATTCTTGAAAGACGTGGTTTCAAAGATTGTTTAATATACTTTCGAATCTATGAAATAGGTTCATCTTGGGTGGTACATACAGTTTGATATGTAGTATCAGTATATATCTCAAGTAGAATTTAAAGCATAGGTTGAAACCAGGAGTAATAGAGGACCAAGTTCAACCAAATTTTTGAAGAGTTGCAGCTACGTAAATTAAGTGGTGATCACATACGTTCAGATTAACGGAAAATGGAAAATTGGTCCGTTTGCAGATTGATTTTAAATAAAACTCCAACAATTCGACCTCGCATCTTTTCTTTTTTTTTCTTTGCCCCCATGTCATAAGATTCACCACATTCCTGATAAATTACCTGCAGTTGCAGAGTGAAACTGTTAAGATACTTCTCATTCATTTATATTCTGGCAGTATAGAATATGAAAGTAAGAAAGGCAAAGATACTTAATTGGTTAACTGCAATTAGGTAATATGAAGCTTCATAAGTTGGCACTATCTTTGGTCCTGCAGCAAACCAAAGTTTTTTTTTTATTATTGGTCATCAACAAAGCACAATTGAGGTCAAAATACATAATCTCTAGACATTTCAAAAATAGAACAAACATGTAGCACCCCATTTTCAGTAATCTGATTTTAATGCACAAGTCCAAGACTTAAGGTATTAGTCTTCCTAATATCAAAAGTACTAATTTGATGAAACCAACTAAAGAGTTAACAACATGGAAAAAATTCAAAAGGATTACAGCAAAAGTTTCCCCTGCTGAGCTAAGAGTCGATATGTATTGATTTAACTATACACATGAAGATAACTTACAAAGGTTCAAGAAGAAACATGCGCTAAAAAAAGAACACGACCATCTTAGGATTTCAAAAGAGATAACCTACATACATAGTTTTACTGAACATATAGATACAATGTGTTTGTGATATATATATATATATTTATATTTATATTTATACACAATTTACACAAGTCATACTATAAGTTAAACACCGCACCATCCCAAAAATATACAAGCACAGGACTGCTCACAAAAAGATATCGGCAGTTCCCTTCCTACACAAAACCTGTAAACAACTTATTCGAACCAAACGCCAAACTCTCCTTCGCCATGTTAACATCACTTACTTCAAGATTACCTGCCACTAAAAGGATAAGGAGAAAAAAGGGTGAGCTAAACAAGATTAATGGATACTTACAGTACTCAAGTGAAATCATCAAAGTTGAATTTCAAAGAATGCAAGTTTTTCCCAGAAATAACGATAAAACAAGTCCATAACGTCCTCAATAAATTGCAGTGTATAAAAGAAGAACCTAACAACACATTCTTTCATCAAAACAAACATATACAAAACTTGCTCCCTGCTTTTGATAGTAATATTGATGACAATTACACACCTAGATAAGGTTGGTGACAATTACATACCGTAATATCGATGACAATTACACACCTAGATAAGCTTAAATTGTAACGAGCCCCAAGATCGTCAACGTTATTAGACCAGTCACGAGACAACTAATCCGTTATTGACCCGATTAATTAAAGACGAACGTTAATTAATAGAAATTAATCTAACAATGATCTAGTCATGAAACTAGTAGAATTGAATAGGTCTCTAAAAGTTAGGCAAAATGGACTACTCGAACGTGTCATTCGGATGCCGGGCAAAGAAAATATCATTGGATATAAGTATGAAGGGGGAAAATTACTATTTTCCCTTAGACCGACTCGGGCTTCCCTTATCAGTTTCTCGAGTGCCTTTATCATTTTGTTTGGCCTTATCTTCTACGCATGTCGAGATAAAACCATTTCTCTCTTCTTCTTTCTCTTTCTTCTTCTTTCTTCTCCGCTCTTCTTCTTCCTGTTCTTCCTCCTTCTCTTTCTGTAGATCACAATTCGAATAATTGAGTTATTATCGTGTGAGAAATTGCTTAGAAACTCGTCATTAGGTTGAATTGAAGGAGTAGGCAATTATACTATGGTTGATTAAGCTCGGGAAGGAGGAGTTTGAGTTGATGTTGCTAAATCAAATTAGTTTCTATTCTTGTGATGAAGAAATCCAGAAAGGTTGTTGAATCTCTTGAGGATTTGGTGAATTATGGTGGTGTTGATTCTAGGATTTGATTCAATCTTAGAGGAACGGTAAGATAATTTAGGTTTCTGATTTGATTAATTTCTTTTATTGAAATTGCTTTGTATTTATTGATTAAAAATGGGTTATCTGTAAATTTTGAGTTAGAGATTATATGAAGTTTAATTTTAATTTCATAGAAACTAGGGTTTCTGTTCTTCCCTAAATCAAATTAGAAATTAGGGTTTGAGTTTTAATTAGGAATTAGCTAAGTAGTACTGGAATGAAGTTGAATTGGAGAAATAAGGATGATGTTAGTGGTTCAGAATTAGAGTTCAGAGACAAGAAGATGATGAAGATTGTTTTGAGGTCTGTGAAGTTTGGAAGTTAAAGTTGTAAGTGAATTACAAGGGATGAAGAAAAAATTAGATAGTAAAGGTTTGGTATTTGTGTTGGTGACTGCAAGTGCTAGGGGTTTGATTTACTGGTGAACTGTAGTAGCTGGTGGAGTTGTGTTTGGAACTGGAACTGTTGATGAGTTGTTCAGATGAATGAATCAAAGAATCTGAAGATGAAAGAATTGCAGCTCAAGGAATTATGAGTTTTAGTGTGGATTGTAGGTAGAGATGAAGTTATGGGTTGCAGTCTGAGGATTGAATTTGGGATACAGATGAAGATGTAATTGAGCTTATGTTGTGGTTGTGGTTTGAGCTACAGAACTTGGAAGATGATGATGAAATTGATTGGATGGATATACAAGAAGTGTAAAAACTGATGAAGTTAATTGGGATTGGTGGCCTTGGGATGTTGGAGGAAAATTGGGCTTGAATGATGATAATTGAACTACTAATGATGATGATGGTTGTGTTGAGGTTACATGGAGTTTGGGAATCATGAGTTATATCTCAGGTGGATGAAGTAGTTACCAGTGAGGCTGCAGTTTGTTATGGTATTGGTGACTTTGAATGTATGTATGTCTGAATTAAGAGAATAAGTTGAAGATAAAATGGGGATGTAATTAGGTTTGCTGGTGGTGTTGTGGTGTTGTCATTGGTAGATGATTTCAGGTGGAAGTTGTTTGTGAAGTTATTTAGGTGTGATGAAGCTGCCATGGTGAAGACATAGGTTTATAATTATTGTGATGGTGCCTTGGTGTTGGTGAATTGAAGTGTTGGATGTGATTATAGACTAGGAGGTGTTGGAGTGTGTGGATGAGAAGTAATGACAACAGCATAAGGAATGAAGTTGTAGTTATAGATTAGATTTGTGTTTGAAGATTGTAGTTAGGAATAGTGTACATTTCAGTTAGGAAGTTTTACCACTAGAATTGTATTGATGTAATTGTTGTTAGGGATAATAATTGTATGAACTCTTGTTTTATGTTTTGAGACCTGTTAGTCATCCAAGTCAGCTTAGCTGACTCAGTGTATCTGACTGAGTTGAATCAGTCTAACCCTGAGTTGACTCAATAAACCAGATCTTGACCGAGTTGACGGTTGACCATAGTTTGACTTGACCTTGACCCTGGACTTTGGACGTTGACTGTTATTAGACCCTTTTGACTAGACATGGACTGTTGGTGACCATTAATTGACCAGCTGTACCAGGCCTTTAGATTAATGGGCCGTGCCAGTTCAGACATATGGGGCTTGGGCTTAGTTCCATGTATTCTTAGTTTAATGTTTTGGACCCTTTATGGCCCGAATTAACCTTTGATTCCTTCTACAAAGTTATAGATATTCATAATACATATATAATGGACTATATAACCAATCTAATTGGATTAGTAAACCTTTGTATGCCAAAGATAGATAATGGAAATGTGTAGAACCATTAGATAGTTCACTTATCTTATAACTAGTGTATTGTATGAGTTTGTTTTATGAGCCTTGTATGAGCCTTTTGGCTAATATTTAGAGTGCTTGTGTGATTAACAGTTAAATATTTATTAACAACGAGCGATCTAAAGAATGAACCAATGGATTATGGATCTCAAGGTATGCGAGGCTTGTCATCAAAAGAGGTGGGAATCGATAACGAACTCTCTTGTATTCATTATTGTTTTAAAAATCAATATTTGTGTTGTGAAATTCATGCATATATTTGTGTGCTTGGTGTGGTATGAGATGTGTGCCGGCACAATATCAGTATTCTATGGCTAGGGAGATACACCGTAATATTATTATGGCTAGGGCGATACACCGCAATATTATTCTTCCTTTATATATATTCAATATTCTATGGCTAGGGCGATACACCGCAATATTATTATGGCTAGGGCGATGCACCACAATATTATTCTTCCCTTATGTGCGGCAACACACATCTCATACATGGATGTTTACTGTTATTTATGAATGTCTATGAAGAAGTCTCTACTTTATGTTTCATTGTCTTTCCTTGTATTACCGACTTTCGATTAAACCTGCATTGTCTTCGAATCATATTAATTTTTACTTGAAAGCTAGTTGTTATATCTACTGGGAACCCCTTTTAGGGATGATGTGCTCACCCATTCCCACTTTCAGTTTCAGAGACAGATCAGAGTTGCGCAACGGAAGTTTCGTGGCGTTGAGTCTTCTACTATATTTATTATATTGTATATTCTATTTGAAAACCAAATGATTATTGAATATGCATCATTTGATAGGAGTTCTTGTATATGTATTTAAGAGTGGGGCTAGTTTTTGGGTTAATTTTTGTAGCAGATTTTTTAATTGAATGCTTAAGTGAATGATTCAGATTCTTAGCGCCTCATTACTTAGTTAATTTCTTGTATTAGTCATATATTAGCTTTGGGGACGCTACAAAGTTGGTATCAGAGCTCACTATTAGATCTTACATGGGAAACAATAGGATTAGCCAGTGCCAGACAGCGAACTAGATTAGTTTAGAACTGGGTTGGGTTTGTGAGGTAAATCTTAATCACTAAAAGCAATCAAAAACTAAAATAATTTTTGATGTGATTGATTAATTTGTTCAATATGTTGATTGTTTGCTTCTTGTTTTACTTGTATATATCTATGAAGTTAAAATTGTAGGCTGAAACCAATTGTGGTATAAGTTAGAAATTTCAATAGATAACTAGAAATTAGTTAGTCTCAATTGAATGATACTTAAATAATCTAGCATTGGAGAATAGTGAGGTTTGAAATTCTGGTTTTTTTATGTTGTCTTGCTAACCTGGACCGGCCAACTACAAGCATGGATTACCGTTCATATTAGGAAGACTTGCTTCTATTAGTGCATTAATAGATCCCAATTTTTATTTAGAAACTAATAGAGTACATTTTCTTCTAATTAGAACCATTAATCTATTAAATTTGAAATGAAGTTAAACTATAAAAGTATGTAAGATAATAGCTCGACCACTAGTGTTAATAATAATAAATGATAATAGTATCACTAATAATCATAACAAAAGTAATATTAACATTTATCAAATAGTATTGTATCGTACTTTATGTAAATTAAAAATCTTATTAGTAAATATATAACGATAAAATTAATAATTAGGATTAAGTAGCTAGCAAAATTATTAAATAATATCTACAGTCAAATTTTGTAATTAAATAAAAATTATTCATTGAAACCAGATAGATAGTATACGATTTATTAGGTTAAAACTTAAGAACGTGCAGATATATTGTATAAAAATTAAAAAAAAAAGACTAAATTTCTTAATAATCCTATACTTAAATTATCTTTAGTTCCATAACTGATTTAGTAAATCATTAGAAATTAAACAAATGTACGTGAAGAAATAATAATAGTATTTGAATGCTTAGTACACAAATAGACTTGAAAGGAAATAAATAAAAATTCATATATTAATAAGATACTTTACACTAAAGATTATTAGAATATATTATAATTTTATACAAACTCGATATGATTAGGAAAAATCAAGTATAGTCATACTTAGAAATTTAAGACTTAGTGTACCAACGGGACTATGAATAAATGTTTAACAAATATAGAACTACATCAAATTAATAAATTACTGAATATTTAATTATAAATTTTAGCGCGAAGAACTTAGACATACCTATTTTTTAGAGATTAATTCAACATATTGATCTTAGAGACAATCATACTATGAAATAAAAATTATTGTAGTTGAACCTAGAGCTACAAATTATAGATCTTAATTATAGAAAACCATATAGGTTTGTGTTTTATTTCTTGCTGCTGTGAACTCATTCAAAATGAGTTGACTTTTCGCGCGTTTGTAAGAATGAGCAGTACTTGAATTTTTTTGAGAGATAGTATTTCTCTATAAGGTGGGGAGTTTTTGAAGATCAGAAGAATAGTTCGATTTTTGAGGACGAAAATGACATAAGGTGGAGAGAATGTAACGAGCCTCAAGCTCGTCAACGCTATTAGACCAGTCACGAGACAACTAAGCCGTTATTGACCCGATTATTTAGAGACGAACGTTAATCAATAGAAATTAATCTAACAACGATCTAGTTACGAAACTAGTAGCATTGAATAGGTTTTGAAAAGTTAGGCAAAATGGACTACTCGAACGTGTCATTCGGATGCCGGGCGAAGAAAATATCATTGGATATAAGTATGAAGGGGGGGAATTACTATTTTTCCTTAGACCGACTCAGGCTGCCCTTATCAGTTTCTCGAGTGCCTTTATTATTTTGGTTGGCCTTATCTTCTACGCATGTCGAGAGAAAACCATTTCTCTTTTCTTCTTTCTCTTTCTTCTTCTTTCTTCTCCGCTCTTCTTCTTCCTGTTCTTCCTCCTTCTCTTTCTGTAGATCACAATTCGAAGAAATGAGTTGTTATCGTGTGAGAAATTGCTTAGAAACTCGTCAGTAGGTTGAATCGAAGGAGTAGGCGATTATACTGTGGTTGATTAAACTCGGGAAGGAGGAGTTTGAGTTGATATTGCTGAATCAAATTAGGTTCTGTTTTTGTGATGAAGAAATCCAGAAAGGTTGTTGAATCTCTTGAGGATTTGGTGAATTATGGTGGTGTTGATTCTAGGATTTGATTCAATCTTAGAGGAACGGTAAGATAATTTAGGGTTCTGATTTGATTAATTTCTTTTCTTGAAATTGCTTTGTGTTGATTGATTAAAAATAGGTTATCTGTAAATTTTGAGTTAGAGATTATATGAAGTTTAATTTTAATTTCATAGAAACTAGGGTTTCTGTTCTTCCCTAAATCAAATTAGAAATTAGGGTTTGAGTTTGAGTTTTAATTAGGAATTAGATGATTAGTATTGGAAAGAAGTTGAATTGGGAAAATAAGGATGTTGTTAGTGGTTAAGAATTAGAGTTCAGAGACAAGAAGATGATGAAGATTTTTTTGAGTTCTGTGAAGTTTGGAAGTTAAAGTTATAAGTGAATTACAAGGGATGAAGAAAAAATTAGATAGTGAAGGTTTGATGTTAGTGTTGGTGACTGCAAGTGCTAGAGGTTTGATTTACTGGTGAACTGTAGTAGATGGTGGAGTTTTGTTTGGAACTGGAACTGTTGACGAGTTGTTCAGATGAATGAATCAAAGAATCTGAAGATGAAAGAATTGTAGTTCAAGGAATTATGAATTTTAGTGTGGATTGTAAGTAGAGATGAAGTTATGGGTTGCAGTCTGAGGATGGAATTTGGGATACAGATGAAGATGGAATTGAGCTTATGCTGTGGTTGTGGTTTGATCTACGGAACTTGGAAGATAATGATGAAATTAATTGTATGGATATACATGAAGTGTAAAAACTGATGAAGTTTATCGGGATTGGTGGCATTGGGATGTTGGAGGAAAAATGGGATTGAATGATGATAATTGAACTGCTAATTATGATGCTGGTTGTGTTGAGGTTACATGGAGTTTGGGAATCATGAGTTGTATCTCAAGTGGATGAAGTAGTTACCAGTGAGGCTGCACTTTGTTATGGTATTGGTGACTTTGAATGTATGTATGACTGAATTAAGAGAATGAGCTGAAGATGAAATGGGGATGTAACTAGGTTTGTTGGTGGTGTTGTGGTGTTGTCATTGGTAGATGATTTCAGGTGGAAGTTGTTTGTGAAGTTGGTTAGGTGTGATGAAGCTGCCATGGTGAAGACATAGGTTTATAGTTATTATGATGGTGCCTTGGTGTTGGTGAATTGAAGTGTTGGATGTGATTATATACTAGGTGGTGTCGGATTGTGTGGCTGAGAAGTAATGACAACAGTATAAGGAATGAAGTTGTAGTTATAGATTAGATTTGTGTTTGAAGATTGTAGTTAGGAATAGTGTACATTTCAGTTAGGAAGTTTTACCATTAGAATTGTATTGCTGTAATTGTTGTTAGGGATAATAATAGTATGAACTCTTATTTTCTGTTTTGAGACCTGTTAGTCATCCTAGTCAGCTTAGCTGACTCAGTGCATCTGACTGAGTTGAATCAGTCTAACCCGGAGTTGACTCAATAAACCAGATCTTGACCGAGTTGACTGTTGACCATACTTTGACTAGTTTGACTTGACCTTGACCCTGGACTTTGGACGTTGACTGTTATTAGACCCTTTTGACTAGACATGGATTGTTGGTGACCGTTAATTGACCAGCTGTACCAGGCCTTAGATTAATGGGTCGTGCCAGTTCAGACCTATGGGCCTTGGGCTTAGTTCCATGTATTCTTAGTTTAATGTTTTGGACCCTTTATGGCCCGAATTAACCTTTGATTCCTTCTACAAAGTTGTTGATATTCATAAGACATATCTAATGGACTATAGAACCAATCTAATTGGATTAGTAAACCTTTGTATGCCAAATATAGATAATGGAAATGTGTAGAACCAATAGATAGTTCACTTAACTTATAACTTGAGTATTGTATGAGTTTGTGTTATGAGCCTTGTATGAGCCTTTTGGCTAATCTTTAGAGTGCTTGTGTGATTAACAGTTAAATCTTTATTAACAACGAGCAATCTAAAGAATGAACCAATGGATTATGGATCTCAAGGTATGCGATGCTTGTCATCAAAAGAGGTGGGAATCGATAACGAACTCTCTTGTATTCATTATTGTTTTACAAATCAATCTTTGTGTTGTGAAATTCTTGCATATCTTTGTGTGCTTGGTGTGGTATGAGATGTGTGCCGGCACAATATCAGTATTTTATCGCTAGGGCGATACACCGCAATATTATTATGGCTAGGGCGATACACCACAATATTATTCTTCCTTTATATATATTCAGTATTCTATGGCTAGGGCGATACACCGCAATATTATTATGGCTAGGGAGATGCACCACAATATTATTCTTCCCTTATGTGCGGCAATACACATCTCATACATGGATGTTTACTGTTATTTATGAATGTCTATGAAGAAGTCTCTACTTTATGTTTCATTGTCTTTCCTTATATTGCCGACTTTCGATTAAACCTGCATTGTCTTCGAATCATATTAATGTTTACTTGAAAGCTAGTTGTTATTTCTACTGGGCACCCCTTTTAGGGATGATGTGCTCACCCATTCCCACTTTCAGTTTCAGAGACAGATCTGAGTTGCGCAGCGGAAGTTTCATGGCGTTGAGTCTTCTACTATATTTATTATGTTGTATATTCTCTTGCAAACCAAATGATTATTGAATATGTATCATTTGAGAGGAGTTCTTGTATATGTATTTCAGAGTGGGGCTAGTTTTTGGGTTAAGTTTTGTAGCAGATTTCTTAATTGAATGCTTAAGTGAATGATTCAGATTCTTAGTGCCTCTTTACTTAGTTAATTTCTTATATTAGTCATCTATTAGCTTTGGGGGCGCTACATAAATGTAGGTATAAAATAACTTATGAGAGAGAACATTTTATACAGCACTGATGGGAAATTTTCTTTCCCCAAACAATCACAGAGACAAAGAAGAACATTTCAAATTCTTTCCAGTCAATGGAAAGATTACGAGAGAACATCACAACTCTATGAAGACCAAACTAGATTTGCTGCCCTCATTCTAAAAGTACCCTTTACAAAAATCTGAATCAATATAGGTGTAGTTCCACCACATTTTATAAGACATAATTTATAATTGTAAAACACTAACGCATGGGTAGAGAAAACGATGCATGAATTTGTTTAAGTGAACAGGCATAGTTTTGCAAAAAGACATCGATGGTTGCATAAGAGTAGTGGAAATTCCCACCTCAAACCGCTAATTAAACCTAAACCTCTGCCGACCGTTCGTCGATACTAAAAGAGACACCTTAAACACATAGAAGCTAGATTAAGATATTGAACAAACCAAAAGAAATCGTCCTATAAGAATGACAAAACAACTGCACTGACTTTAAACCTATCCTATAACAAAAACTATAGTATTAGAGATCAAAATAGAAGCACTAGACAAATCTCTAAGCATTAACAGTGGAAACTGAAGCTGAAATAGCTATATATTGACAAATTCCTCGGCATCTGAACTACTAGAAGTGCCGAACAGTTGAAACACAAACTGACATAATACAGAGGCATAGTTCTAACTGAACCATCGAAAGGCATGCTGGAACTCTTGTTCAGAAGATGAACTAATCTTGTCGATAGAAATCTTAAACAGCTTAATATGCATATATGTCAAATTCACTGAAAAGAATTAGTCAAGAATGTTGAATAATAGTTATTGAATTAGGCATCTCTTACATCAAGTAGCTCAGGTCATAACATATATTAAAAAATTTGATTTGTCTCTCAAAGGACTGAAATTTGAGAGAAGAACACTCAATTCCGGTCTTTTTCTAAAATGTTTAAGATCATGCAAAAATTCACAGGACAACACAAGATACTTCAGAAAAAGATGTTGTTTAATTCAATCCAACAACCTCCTCCTAGAACCCAAATTTCATGGTGGTTCAAAGATTCATAAAACCAGCCTTTAACAATTTCTAGTCTAATGACAGCACAATAAATAATTTCAAAAGATAAACCCAAAATCCTTCCTAACCAGGGATTGTCAAGATTCAAGAGTAATATGGTTCGTAGAATCATTCAACAAGTTGTACAGGTAGATTCAAATAGTCGAACATGAAGTATTAGAGTTAAAGACTCTAACAGTCTATATAAATGAAGCAATTATAATGAGGACCCAATACTCTAGAACCATATATAAACAAAACCCGATTATCACAAGATTCAAAACCTCTTCAAAATATTCAAATTGTAGTCAGTTTCAAGTCTTTGCAGTTCTTTAAGACATTTTATCAAACAATAACTGAGCACTGTCAACTTCAAATAGATGTAAACATTCTGATCCCTAAAATACAAATTAACATAAAACCCTAAACTTAGTTGAAGTTTTCGAAACTTTATACCTTCTAAGTCTTCAAATATCTTCAGAGTTCTTCAAGTCTTCAAATTTCTTCAAACCCTTACAGGAAATTAGAAAAAATAAATCGAATCAGATTTTTATGAAGAAGATTAACAAAATGAAACTAAGATGAAACAGATCAATTGAAATAAATCCCCAAAAAAATAGATGAAATGAACCCTTAAAAAACAGATCGATTGAAAAAACGATGAAACCCTAAAAATCAAAACCTATAATGATTAATACTTACACAGATCAATGATTGAAGGCTATTGAAAAGATTTTTTTGATGGTTTCTCGGCAAATACGATTTCTGAGATGAAACCCTAGTTTCATCGCCTGGGAGGAGAGGAGAGAGCAGGAGAAGAAGAAGAAGAAGAAGAGAGAAAGGGAGAAAAAAAAGTGATAACTCATCTCGACTGCTAAGATAAACTCATAAGCACGCATGTGAATAGCACATGCAGGGGAGGAAATATCCTCTTGTATTACTCATCGTGGGTGAAAACATAATACCACACATGTGAATGGCACACGCACATTCAACAGGTGTTACGACTCAAGTGTGACCAAGCGTGTGACTCGCACTCTTATAAAAAAATTAGTAACGGCTTCACTCTGTTACGAAATTTTAAAAAATTAGTAACGGCCCTTGTCTGTTACGAATATTTTGTAACGGCCATTTGTAACGGAGATTTTGTAATGGCCACATAGCCGTTACGAATGACTTTTACGAATCCGGGAATTTGGTGTAGTGTCTATAAGCATCCACATACTTGATACAAATATAGGGATTTACTCTCACCGATCATATTTAGTAGCTAATTTATGTTTAGTTCAGTTAATAGATTAGATAACAACTCATTTACAACTCACAATTATAAATTTTTGTGGATCAAACACCCTTAAAACATGATATTTATGAGCATGAAGATTTCCGTGAAGAACCAACCCAAGAAAGTAAACAAGCTCAACATACAAGTACTCCAAATACTTAGGTATGTGTATTAATATCATGAAATTTGATTATTTTTTTCATTGAATTAGTTTTTGTTACGCCTGAAAACTCAATGCCATCATGCCAATAATATCTAATCTTCATGGCATTCATACTCTCCCCAATATTAAATGTTTCTCCGACATCGTATATATAAAACTAATCATTCTGGCAGTTCTAAAAAATGTACAGAAAATAGGTACTTACAAAATTTTCTTCTGGTATAGAAAAATAAAATTATCTTGCTTGCCGGCACATGTTTCAAATTTTCCAGAAACTTAAGTTTTTCGCTCAGATGTCGGCATTGTTTTTATTCATATCGAGCATATTGGCAAGTCTGTGCCAGCATAAACTAAAAAAATATAAACAATACCGGCACAAAGTATCGGTATGGTCTTCAAACATGTTCCTATGTCGGCATATGTACATGCAAAATTCTGGACAATCATGATTCATGAATATCGACATGGCATTCATACCGATGAACACAGTTACAGTTTTTTTTAAGCATTACCTTAAAAAAAATAACACTTTAAATAAAATTGGGTGTCACTTACCTTCTCAACGAAGCATATGTTTTTAATTAACTTAAAAGGTATAAAGGGTAGTTTAATATTTTCTCCCCCCATAAATACTCCTTAGCATGATTCGAAGAATGGGAATATTAATTCATATCCGCCAATAAATCAGGACATACCCCAATTGTGCCTTTATTTTCAACTGCAATTGATGTTTTTAGACTAGCGGTGGATTTGTTTGGAAAAATTCTTAAGCATCTTTCTTTCCAAATTAACCAAACTTCCCAACTCTACTTTAATTTCAGTATCATTACTTGAACCTTCAATCCAACTAGAATAATACTCCAAGAAAGGAGAATCTAACAACAAAACCAAGCTCTATGCCTGCCAAAGGAGGCATCATCCGTACTAATTTAGCATAAGAGCAATTTAAAAAGATACATGTGTTTAACAAATCCAGCTGGGGTCACTGAATACATAATATTTACATCAATAAAAAAAATCCTCTAAAATATGTTTAATTTCAGAAGGATTCTACAATTTCCGTATAAATATTTAAATAGAGAATTAACCATTGGTTGTTAGTGAAAAGGAGAAGGTACCAAGTACACCACCAATTTTTTCGTTCGTAAACATGTATGGACAAACTTGTCTTAATTAATCAGTTGTATTGGTCAATATATGAGATCATGTACCGGATGTGTAAACAAGTTTACTTGGACGATCTCGAAAATCAATATCCAAAAACCAACCTATTATGTACTCGAACCGTTATATGAACCGAATTCCAACAATAACATGTTCAGTGATCTATATTTCAATACAAGAATTCTCAATAATAAATCTTGTATGTTCTGTATAGTCTTTTAGGCTTACAAACTGTATATGTTACTAAACGTATTACTTATTTTGTTTATATTATAAAGATAAAAAATATAATACGGAAAATAAATAACACAATACACTATAAATTTTGTTAATGAGGAAAACTGCAATGTGCAAAAAAAAACCTGGGACCTAGTCCAGAAATTGAACATCATACTGTATTAAACCGCTACAAACACTTTTTTACTATCAGACTTCGGACTGGAATGACATTGGGATATAATCGACCCTATGAACAATTCAATTTCAGTTGTGCTCCTCTACGTCTCTTAGATCTCGCAAAACAATATGCAACATGAATCTTGTAGATGACATCCTTTACATGCCTAAGAGTTTCTTCAACCTAAGTAAATATTTTCGAACTATTATGCTTCTAACAAATAACCTATTTGATTTCCTTCAGAAAGATATTCAATCAAGGTAATGGAAATTTATTTGCTTATGAGGGATCTTCAAGGTAATAAGATATCAAGAGAAACTCAATCGATTAGGATAGCTTACTCTCTTCAAAGGTTATAAAGATATCTAATAGATTCTACCTTACAATAACAATCTAAACAAATCAAAAGAGAAGAGTTTTAGATATTTATCTGGTTGAGTCACAAAGTTTGAGACGGAGAATACTTTACGATTTCTATTTATCTTGTTCCTGCTGCTTTGTAGTTTGTGAACTAAAACAATCAATAAAAACAAGATTCATTTAACAAGGATCAATCAGGTAAAAGATAGTTTCACCGGGCTTCACGAATCGCTTAATGAAGACTTTCAAAGTCGTGACCTAATATAATTTCACCATAGGAAACCTAGGTTTTGGGAGGATGACTCTAGACGCAACTATAATACAGAAGTGCAAAGATTAAGATTCTAGTGGAGAATCTTCTATTTATATTTAGGAACATGGTGAAAAAGCGGGGGTCTAAAAACCACACCCAATATTTCGCTTAGCAATATGTTTGGACTAACTCCAATATACTTTCAAGAGAATCAACTAGACAGTCAAATTCAATCTTAAGAAAAGTATATCCAATAGTAATATATCTATTTCTCATTTCAATCTACAATCAAACAAATAGGAATTTGCGAGCCCGATTGAATATAAGAAATAACTTCGACGGTTTAAAAAACCAATATCCAAGTGTCAATCGATTGTGAATCTAACCTTTGTTGATTAAATTGATTGAACTTACGCACAACCTGTGATATTTCAATTATATAGAAAATATAATGCGGAAAGGAAATAACACAGACACCAGAAATTATTTTAACGAGGAAACCGCAAATATAGAAAAACCCAGGGACGTAGTCCATATTTGAACACCACAGTGTATTAAGCCGCTACAGACAATGGCCTACAACAAGTTAACTTAGGACCGAAATGTAGTTGAGCCCTAACCAATCTCAGATTGATTAATGTACAGTCGCATTCCTTATGCCTCTAGAACCACACTGGATTTTACGCCCTTGATTCCCTTAGATGATCTCACCCAAAACTAAGAGTTTCTACGACCCAAAGTTGAAGACTTGATAAACCAATCTGTCTCACACAGAAAAGTCTATTGAATAGATAAATCTTTCTCTCACAGGTATACCTATGAGTTTTGTTCCATCTTTTGATAAATCAAGGTGAATAAGAACCAATTGATATACCATACTTATATTCCCTAAGCACAACCTAGAAATATCAATCATCTCACAATAATCTTAATTGTATGGTAGCGAAATAATATATTGTGGAATCACAAACGATGAGACGGAGATGTTTGTGACTACTTTTTATCCTTCCTATCGTAGAATAAATCTCGAGCGAATCTTAGAGAAGATAGTATTCAATACGATAGTAAATAGCAAGATCAGAACATGCGACTATAGAGAAATAGTTTGGTCTGGATTCACAATCCTAATGAAGTCTTCAAGTCGTTAACCTACAGGGTTTCATGAAAAACCTAAGGTTAATGGAGAATTGACTCTAGTTGTGACCCGAGTAGGTGTAGGGATTAGGTTTCCCATTTGCTAGAGTTCTCCCTTATATAGTCTTCAAATCAGGGTTTACAATCAATGTTAGTACCTTGGTAACAAAGCATTCAATATTCACCGTTAGATGAAAATATGATTAGACTCAAGATAATATATTTCAACCGTTAGATCGAACTTAGCTTGTTACACACAAATGAAAAGTGACTTCATTTAGATATGGGTAACCATACCTAAACGTGTACACCTTGTTGGCTCAATAATAATTAACCGAAGTTATCCATACGAACACTTTCATATCAACCATATTCATCTAAACCATAACTAGTTCAAATGACTCAAATGAAGCTAGTTCTAGAGTTATTCAATTGTTTATATTCTCAAAGAAGTATACAATACACAGTTGAAGAAAAATCGATTTTGATTCACTCGAATCAATTCATGAACATTATCGCCACGGTTTTCAAAAGATTGCATTCCTTATTATATAAATGTATTGGTTCATGAACAAATCGATTTTAGAACATAACCAACTCAAGTATGCAAACGGGTACGCATACCTAAGTGGCTGGACTAAGTTTTGGTTCGCCAGCATGCGAACGGGTACGCATACCTTCCAAAACTCGGTTGAATTTCCGGAACTTGAAACTCAAGCAAGTACGCATACCAGTATGCATACTAAGTTCCTTGACTTTCATTAACCAACCAGTATGCATACGGGTATGCATACTATGGTTCCCAGAATATAATGTCTATCTTTTGAACTTCGTATATAAGGCATCGACATAATCGTATGAATGCTATTGTGATTATGTATGGGTATGGGTGGATATTTCGTCCTAGTGGTGGTTTTTAGCTTAGGATTAAAATCGTAAAACCCTAGTCAGACAGTGATGTCATAGGATTCGAGTAATAATGTCTCCACTGAATGCATTTATTGAACCCTTTAATATGTCTGCGAGGAAATTACCAGGGTACCTTTTTTTATACTAATTAGGGACCACATGTGCCATTGGAAAACCATGCCCGCCACATCCACCGCGCAAAGGCATGCCAACCATGCTAGCCGCACCACTATGCCAATGGCAAACCATGCCAGCCACATCCATCGCTCCAAAGCATGCCAACCATGCTAGACGCACCACCATGCCAATGGAAAACCATGACAGCCACATCTATCGCGCCAAGGCATGCCAACCATGCTAGCTGCACCACCGTGCCAATGGAAAACCATGCCAGCCACATCTATCGCGCCAAGGCATGCCAACTATGCTAGCCGCACTACTGTGCCAATGGCTCGCCGTGCCAGCCACATCTACTGCGCCAAGGCATGCCAACCATGCTAGCCGCACCATGTTCCAACGGCATGCCAAACCTTTGGCCCCACCATGCCAAGCCAAACACACCAAGACCTTGGCCCCATCGTGTGCCAACGGCATGCCAAACCCTTGGCCCCACTATGCCAAACCAAACACACCAATCCCTAGGCCCCACCGTACCTTGCCAAACGCACCTTGCCATGTCCCAATGCCAACCTAGCCATGCCACCATGATGGCCTTCCCTATGCGGCTACCAAAACGAAGACGTGCGACAATCAACGATCGCCCTTCAATCCCAGAGGAAAATCCTATCCGTCCAAGGTTACTAGGAAACGCATGGTAACCTTTGGCCTAAAACCCTAGTTTGGCCACGCCAAAACGCGCCAAGGAATGGAATGACCAATGGCATGCCAACCTAGCCGCGTCACCATGCTGGCCTTCCCTATGCGGCTACCAAAATGAAGGTGTGCGATAATCAACGGTCGTCGTTCAATCCCAAGAGCAAATCCTAGTCGTCCAAGGTTACCAGATAATGCATGGTAACCTTTAGCCCGAAAACCTAATTTGGCCGCGCCAAGGCATGCCAACCTAGTCGTGCCACCATGCTGGCCTTCCCTATGCGGCTACCAAAACTAAGGTGTGCTACCAAAACTAAGGTGTGCTTCAATCAACAGTCGCCCTCCACTCCCAGGGGAAAATCTTAGTCGTCCAAGGTTACCAGGCAACGCATGGTAACTTTTGGCCTAAAACCCTAGTTTGGCCACGTCAAACCGCGCCAAGGCATGTCATGACCAATGGCATGCCAAACTAGACGCTCCACCATGATGGCCTTCCCAATGTGGCTACCAAAATGAAGGCATGTGACAATCAACGGTCTCCCTTTAATACCAAGAGAAAATTCTACCCGTCCAAGGTTACCAGATAACGCATGGTAACCTTTAGCCCAAAACCCTAATTTGGCCGCACCAAGGCATGCCAACCTAGCCGCGCCACCATGTTGGCCTTCCCTATATGGATACCAAAACGAAGGCGTGCGACAATCACAGTCGCCCTCCACTCCCATGAGCAAATCCTAGTCGTCCAAGGTTACCAGACAATGCATGGTAACCTTTGGCCTGAAACCATAGTTTGTCCATGCTAATGGCATTCCAACCTTGATGAGCCACCATGCTATCCTTCCATATGCGGCCACCAAAAACTAAAATGTGCGATGATTAACGACTACCTTTCCTCTTAAGATGCAAAATCTCGACCGTCGAAGGTCACCAAGCTAGCAAGTCTCTCAAGCTCAACTTGCCATGCAACAACAATATGCTACATGTTTTCCACAAAAACATTCGAGACATCAACACATATCACAAACTGGGGGATCCTCTTTGGGTATTGGTTTGGCGGTTTACATCGTGCGGCGTACATTACGCCCGTCATAAGGAAGTGTCATAAGGATGAGGCGGTTAGTAAATACATGGAGTTAATGGTGAAACACTATTTTTTATGGAACATCAATTCCATACGTTAACGGTTACCACCTCCTCCCATTTACTCACCCATTTTTCCATTCCTTAATGAGACCAGAGTACGTTTCACTTCGACTTGTATAAATAGGTCTTACCTATTTCCACCGAACAACAAGTTCAGTGAGGAGCATACAACGCTCAGAAAACATTTGCTAGATTTCTATTTGTTAGCTTCCTATTTTCTGATACAAGTTATAGAAAACAACTACTCTTCCAGAAATCAACTATTCTGGTCTCATCACTTTCCTTGCATCCCTCCCTAAAACCAACCCATTCTCCTTCACTTTGTGACCGAGGCAAGTATGGAATGGCCATTTCTTGGTTTAGGCCGGACTTGTACAGATTGATCTCTCGAATCTAAAGTACTCCCTTGCAGTACATTGTTTAGGGTTTAAATTCATTTCTCACCCATACACCTGAAATTACCGAAATTAGCAGAAACCCCTCAAACAATGGGCGACCACAGTGGGAGGTTGATCTTTCGGTTACAATGTAAATTTTCGACCATCGATCTCATGCTTCAACCTAGACATCAAAATGGTAGAAGCAGGCAATCCGTTTAGGGATCGATGACTCAGTTACCAGACGACCTGATTATCAGTCTTAATACGACAAAGGATGACTAGGGACTTTCCACAATCACGGCGGTACTTCCTATAAAACTCGGTCTTACACCCGGAAGATTCCCTTTTCATCAGGAGACCTGAAAAACTGAGTAAGTCTTACCTAGACAAGTAGGGCTGGCAACGGATAAATATCCGGCGGATATTAGCATTTCCGGTAAGGTTAAGGTTAAGAGTTATCGGATAATCGATATCCGATAACATCCGACGGATATTAGAAAATACAATTCGATAAGGTTAAGGTTAAGCTATCGGATATCGGATTTTTATCCGTTAAAATCCGATAACTAGGAAAAATACTAAAAGCTTGAAAAAAACAGTGTCTTTGTCTTTTTAAGTTCAAAATGTTCAGTAAAAGTATAAACCCACACACAAGCACAATGTTTAGAGTTAAAGAGTTTACTCCCAGTCTAGTGAATGCAAAAGAAAGTACACAACAGCTACAACAAAGCCAAAAAAGAAAGAAAAAAATGTCTAACATCTGAGAGGCTAGTGAGTAGTATAACTTAGTGTGATCTTGCATCAACTTCACTTGATCCACTATTTCCGTATCCGCATTCACAAATCACAACATTTCAGTTTCTCAAAGCTTTCACCACTATAAGCAAAGTAGAAATTTAATAATAAAGTTGCGGTATTGGCAGACAAATAACATCATTAGAAAGAACAACAATTGGCAGATAGATAATGCATGTGTATATGACAAGTGCAGGTGTCCAAGGCTCAAATCAGGAGGAAGTTGTCAAATATGTTGTGCAGGACTAACAATCAAAACAAAGGAAACAACAAAAGACTTAGTAGAGCATTCAAAGGAAGCAACAGTCTAAACTAGAAGGCATAGGCAGGCTTTGCAGATAGGTTGGATAAACATTCAAAGAACACGGTTCATTAATGTACATATGACATAAAAGGAAATGCCAGCGAGAGACGATTGTTAGCAACTTACAAAGCTCATCACCACGTTCATAATAACAAGGATATTTTGGAAAGATTATAGGGATGAATCCAAGTAATAATTAGTACTCGAGAGAAAACGAAACAAAAAAAATGAAACCACCTTTACTCGCATTGCTTGTAAAGCACTCATGATGTGATAAATTTGTCAACATAAAACTATTTAGAAAGAATATACAACGAGAGAATGTACAAACAGATTCGAAACAACATTAAATTCATAATCTAAGATTACTTGCCTATTGATGGTTTATCAAGATACATGACAATATGATATGACTGAGTAGTTAAGACTCTAAACTGATCAAAACAAGCTAAAAAAACGATAGTTAAGACTCTAAACCCGAAAAAAGGAATCGAGACTTGTTGTATCGGACTTACAAAGGCCATTCAAACCTGATTATCAAAAGCATTTAGTATAAACTAAACAAACCGAAAGAGGTAAGGCACAGACCTCAACAATTAACAACCTAGTTTCGTCGTTCAAGTAAAAGACAAGGACTTGGGATCAGAAGAAAGGTAATACAAATAATCCTGTGAAATTCTGAAATAAAATACAGGCAGCACCATATCAGGAGCAAATGAACTTAATTAATGGCTCCTCCTCCAAGATTACCCTCAAATAGTCAAATTAGTAATGGGGTCATGCATAAACAAAACAGGGTTCAAGTTGTTGTATTTTTTTGGACCAGATCAAGTAGTAGTACTGATGAAGCGAAAGAAAGACTAATCATGGAATACAAACTCAAAGTACATTTTTAGTACAAAATGGATTAACAATTCTATGACTATAAGGCAAGATTGACTAAAAAAAGATGCATACGAAATGGACTCAAGTGATGAAAAACATTCATGGAATACATTCAATATCACGGTTGTTAAGTGAGTTAACAACAATTCATCAAAACCAACCAAAATCAGCAAATGAACCTATCAACAACCTAAACCACCTTAATCCATCGTAATTAGCTGAACAGAAACAACAATATGACCAAGAAATCATTCAATCTGTCACTTCAATGGGTTATATTCAAACATGAATCAGAAAGAACTGATCTAATCTTCTAGAGAATCAATTGAAGTTGTGTAAACCTAGAAGAGGGAGAGATTTAGATCGAATCGATATAGAAAAATCAAACCCTAATTTTTTATTGCAACACATAAACCCTAATTTAATAAGAATTGAACATAGAAATCGAACGAGAAATCATTAACAACATAGAGGGGAGCGATTAAATACACGAGATTAGTTATTGGAGAAGTGAGAACCGACTATTGAGTGATTAATCGAGAGGAGGAGGGGAGCGAGATCGGACTGAGAGAAGAGAAGAAAAAAAAAGTAAAGGAAGGTCGAAATGTTCTTTCCTTCTCTCGGCTACTCGACCTCGACTAGTATTGGTAGTATTGAAAATTACTAGTACGCCCCTACCTTATCAGATATCGGATATTAACCAATCGGATAGAGCCCAATCCGATTCCGATAGGTTAAGAGAAAATATCCGATAAGTTATCGGATCCGGATATCCGATATCCGATATAACGGATAAAATCCTATAGGATTTCGAATAATCGGAAACGGATCCCGGATATCGGTTATCCATTGCCAGCCCTATAGACAAGATACATGGTTTGTTATTTAAAGTTTTCACGGGAATAAAAAAATCAATAGCCATGTTATGTTTCACCCCATGTCATCTACCAACACATGGTTCCATGGTTTTCCTGGGATGTCTGCGTCACTTTCAACCGTAACCAAGATAACATCATTTCCAAAACAATTCATTCCAAAAAAAAATAAATCCAAAACCCTCGAGATAACATTTGTCTATCAACCCAAGAAATCCAGGAAATCAAAACCACAAACTAGGCGTTTCTTCTGCCTTTCAAAAAAATGAAAACCTAAGAAAAGAAGTTCAGAAAACAAAAGTATTCAAGGAAAATTGCCTAACAATGGCTCATTCTTTTTGGAGAAAATGTCTTTCATGCTTTGAAGAGCAGAATGCTTCAACTTCAATTCCTGGGACAACTTCTCGATTTTTACCTCCTGTTTATTAATTAAATCCGTGGAAGGGCCATCAATTGTTTCAACCTGCAGCCTTTGGATCTCGGAAAATCCTTCACAGAACCAGTAAGCGTTAAACTCAAAGTTTACACACATATCCCAGGTGGAACTCCCAGTTTGAGATTACATATCCAAAAATAGTGTAGCCAGTCGCCTTGCGCATATCATAAATTGAAGATAATATTTCTTCCACTCGCTTAACCAACGCGAACCGGCTAGTGATCTTTTTTGCTATTGCGATGTGTCCATGTATCTTCCATATTCTGGTATACAACTCCTCATGCTTAGCCGGTACACTGAAGCCTCCAATCAGTACACATGATCTTCATGAGGACTCAAGAATAGAGGGTTGAAAATGGCGCCTACAATCAATTCCGCGACCAGCAAAGATTTTTTGGGAACAATCACGCCCACCACCACGGCGTTGTTCTCCGCCATTGGAGACACAACAACATCCTCACGGAGATCAACCTCCATCTTCAGATTATTATCCTTCACGTTTTCCATGATTGGAGACACAGTTACGCCTTCACCGCCATGAATTCCCATCTCGGGGTCATCTTCAGAAGCGGACTCTTCCTGCAAAATATCACCAATTAAATGTTTATTCCACAAATAAATAGACCAGGGGAAAATGTGCGGAAACTCACCGAATCATTTGTAGAACCGCTAAAAAAAGACTCGCCGCTACGCTCTGAAGTATTTTGCCCATCACTATCGGATCCTGAACTTTCCTCTTCTTCGCCTTCCTTTTCACTAACAAGAGGCTCGGTATCGCCGGATTTTTCTTCAAAAGGTGCCATTTCCTGGCCACGTGCAATTCTGGCAAATGCGTTTGTCTTGCTAATACCCTGAGTCAAAAAATGGAAAAGATATTTAGTGGCAATAATTCAGGATATTTATGCAATACGGCCAAATCGGGAAGAAAAATCATACATACTTGCATGTTGGAAGAACTAAAAGTGACAAGAGCCGTTGGAACTGAATCCGATCGGAAGCATGCACGATTTTTTGACCTTCGCTCCTTTTTTTGGGAACTCTCTACATCCGAGCTAGAGGATTTTCGCTTGCCCGAGGGAAGCTATTTTAACAACTTATGCTTTGCTAGAACCGCAGAAGAGGGTTTTCCGCGTGGATTTTTCACAACGTTCTGCACGAACTGATGAATGGCGAGAAACTCATCTTGCCAGAAGAGGTTATATTTGGGAGTCGTCACAGGTTTTCATTCCGGGAGCAAGAAAGGAAGGTATTTACCTGGCGCAAGAACACTGGCGTCAAGAGCAGCTGGTAACAATTCTTCCGGAGCGGTCAGCTGACGCATAAATGGAACCCCTTGGTCAAAACCCATATGTCGGGCTGCCCTGTCAATATTATAAGGGACCTCCTTGAAGGACTCCTGGAATAAGGATGGCATGTGTCCAGAGATACATCTTCGCACGAATACAATCTCTCCAACACTCATATTCTCTCCAGCAGAAAGCAAAGTCAAGCTCGGAGCAGCGGCAAAAGTACTTTGCTGAACTATGAAGGCATGCATGGGCCGGCCCCAAGGATGAAAATTAATTGCATAAGAATTATCAAGGAAATCAATGAGATTTACGCCAGCTTTTGGATGCCTCTCCAACCAACGAAGTATCCTAGAACCGCCATATGCTCAGGAAACGAAACTCTCGGGTTAGGAGCGTAATTTTTTAAATGCTCCCATAACCATGCTTGAAGAAAAGCGACGTGAACATACGAGTCCACTTTCATATAACCATTTGAAGCATATATTTCCGCGACCAGATGATCCAAATGGGTGTACAAAGAACCAAGAAACAAGCCTCCAATGGGAAGAACAACGCCTTTCGCCAATTTGATGGCAAATTTGAGAAGCTCATGTCTTATATCCTTTTTACCAGAGCCATCGTCGAAAATGTCTCTGAACAACCACATAGCTAAAAATGCATCAACATGGAGCGTATCATCTAGCACTAGACCCAACTCCGGCTCATCAGGGAATCACTCAAAAACCCACCAGTTATAGAAGAACTTTTCCTCATAATTATTTCGAACGTATCCAACTACCTTTGTGACCAAAGTAGAACGTATTGTTTCTTCTTCCTCATACAAGACGACATCAAGATTTCACATTATCGGGAGGCTCAACAGAATGGCCATGATTTCCAAAGAAATAGTCATCTCACCCCATTGACATATAGTTGTATGAGTTTTCGGGCACCACCTGGATACGAAAGTAATCAACCCTGCAACATCTTTTCTAATTTGAAGTATGGCAGGCGCCATGAAAGCATGCATGATTTTCGCCTCGTTTAAGTTGGCCTTCACGTGATCGCGGCTCATCATGAACTTCATCAATTTGTCATAAGATCACAATGGACTAAGGAGAATTTTGAAGTCTATGGGAGAAGCCAGATATTCTTTCTTCTGAAGGAAAAACCTCATTATATGCCCAGGGAAGACTGATTGGACTTCTCCATCATTCTCCGAATCAGTCATAAGGGTTGCCATGAATTTAGGATGGGTCCTTGTAATTGTAGCAGAATTCGTAAAGAACACATCATCTATGTTCGGTTTGGAGTTGTTAATGCTCCTCAACACGGCGGCGGAACTACTTTCAGGTGATATCCTAACAAAATTCCTTATGCCTTTGAAGTAACTACAACGAAACAACAACACTTTTTTTTGGCCGCGTGTCATGGCATTCATGAATTAAGGAATGGGGACTGCTCAACGAGATGCACGTCATGTCGTGGGAAGCACGTCGTTGGCTGAAACTAGGCAATGCCACATGGAACATGCGAAGTCGCGGAAAGTAGGACCTCGGCCAAGTTACGATTGATCATAGGAAATATGCCCGCGACCAAAATGAGGATGTTTCCACCACGGAAACTGTGCACACGGCCACATGAGGAAAAGGAAACTCTAAAGCTAGGTTTTCACGGTAGGGGGACTAACGGCAACAACGCATTTACGCACGCTTATTATGCATAATAATTGGCCTCCTTACTATTGTGACAGCTAATATTGCTGCAATACTGCAAGCAGGGGAGAATCATTCATACAAAAGTACTTTTATGAGTTTATGAAGAATATTTTTGTGGCTGGGGTTTACACCAACAAAAAAAAATGTTGTAACACATACCTGGAGTACGCTCGCCTACTTTTGTGCCTTGTTGATAACGCGAAGAGGTGAAAACAAAGCCAATATTACAACAAAAAAAAAGTGCAACCATTTTATACACATATTACTTTGGAGTTTGGATGGAAGAAGGTTTCCTTTTATAAGCACGGCCTTTTTGGAATTAGAATGGAGGAAGGTTTCTTGTTCAAGTTATGCACGGAAAAGGGAAACCGGGTGTAACACCCCGTGTTTTTAGCATGACACATGCTAAAAGATGCTTCGTGGCCTGAGATTTAGCTTCATCCAAAGCTTCCGTTGCGTAGAAAAAGGAACATTGGCCCTTAGCCAATGTGTTGGCAGCGGACGGCCAACATGTCTAGACATCGGGTTGGCAGCGGATAACCAACATAGCCGGACATCGGGTTGGCTAGGGTGGTAAGGTGCGGCCATCACGTCCTGGGGAGTTGATGAATGATTTTTGGTCTCCCAATTTAAGTTGTAAAAATTTTATTTTTACATATATAGGGAGGGGTAGTTGGTTGATGGTGCATATGCGGACTATGCACCATGTAAGCTTCAAAGATTAGCCAGAAGAGTATAAATGATGCCTAAGGCTCATTTATAGTTGCGTAGCCTCACGAAGAGGGAATTTTATGCTTAGGCATCGTTATTCCATATTGCGGACCAAACATGCATCACTTTGATGCATTTCGACGGAACGACCTATACGGACTAGGCCATTTCCATTATTGCTTGGCCACGGCCATGCAAACGAGTTGGCTTAAGTTTCTGTCCCTTCGTGGATGAACTACGGTCTGTGCTTGATCCCTTTAGAGTAGGGAAGGGTACGTAGGCAGCCGCAATGAGTTGCAGCATTGCAGGTCCAGTACGTTGTCGCTCGTACCATCTAATTTAGAGATGATTGCGATACTTTGGCCTCTCATATCATCTATCTTGGTAGCTCAACGCAAGAGATGATTGTGGCCATACTTGATGAGGCTAGTTGCATTCCATTCCTTGGATGCTCATACTTCCTATCAAGGCATTCGACATTGGCTAAAAACCCGAGTGTCGTAATTTAGCTCAAAAGGAGTCCATTTTGATGGGAAACGACCCAAATATGAATATCGATCAACATGTTCACCATAATTTAGCCAAATTCCATCGTTTAGGGCCTCAAAAGGCCGTTTTTTTCCGTATTAAGAAAGTTTTTATTTTCTTAACAAATCCTTTTCGGAACAAGGGTAAGTTGGAACGGTGTGGAAGCTTAAATAACTGCATCATGATCCACGAGCATGCTTTCCAGGGCAAATGAACGTGCATTTTCCTAGCTCTAAGGCCCGAATCGTAGCTTCATCACGGCGCATCGGGGAAGTTACGGCCTGCAGGGCAACGCGTCAAAGGCGTAAATTTTTGATCCGTCACACCAAGCCCGCGAAGGCAACTTCCCATGGCGCCACCAACACCATGTGTCTAATTGCACTAAGTCGCAAGAGGCTTGGGATATCTTAGAAACTGTATTCGAAGAAAACTCCAGTGAAAAGGAAGCAAGGCTTCAAAACCTTAATTCCGATTGGGAAAACCTTCGTATGGCAGATGAAGAAGCATTTGATGAGTTTAACACAAAGTGTCTGAAATTGTTAATGCATCTTTTGCATTGGGTGAGACTATTCCTGAAAAGGACATTGTGATGAAAATTCTCATATCACTGCCATCTAAATACGATGCTAAGAAGCATGCCATCGTCGATGGAAATAACCTTGATACTCTTTCCAGAAATTCCCTAGCTGGAAAGCTGAAGATTTTCGATTCTGAACTGGAACAAAGAGAGAAAAGACGTCTATCTAGCAACAATGTTGTTACTTCTAAAGGTAAGTATCGATGTCCCAAATTGATTGACAAAAAGGATGAGAATTGCTTTAATTCAGTTTTGTCACTGTTTATTCAACAACTTAAGAAATCTCTTAGACAAAATAAAACAAAGTCTCAAAAGAAAAAGAAGTCAATTAATAAAAAGGTTCAGAAAAGTTATGCCTATTTTAAGTGCTATAGAAGTGTTCATGATACTTCAAAGCATCCAAATTAGGAAGTGGATGAGTTAACTAAAGCATTGATGGCCACTATTAAATATTGTCCTGAGGATGATATCTATGAAAGTTCTCTCAGTCTGTTTGTTGACAATCATGAATGTCCTCCTTGCAGTCCTGATCATTCCATGATAAACAATCTTACTTCCCCAGAAGACTTACAACTAGATAAGGAGGTCGTATCTAAAAGGATTGAAAATCTGGAAAATAAATTGTCAAATTTAAAAGTGATAACTTGCAATCATGATTTTCGTTGTCAGCAAAATTCTCCTGAGACTATACCCTTCTTAAGTCATTCAAATAATAGAGATGGTACATAGAATCACAAGGACGTCCCTAATCTTGCAGACACTACTTGTGATTATCAGGACCCTGTGAAAGTTTGGGACACTCGGAAACAGAAAAAACTCTCTTCTACAAAACGTTGGTTGCAGAAGAAGAAAAAAGAATCTCATACAAAATCCTCTGCGTTTGTAAAAGAGATTTCCAAAAGAATGCATAGTTTGCAAAAATAAGCAATCAAGGTGTTCAAATCTATGCTAAAAATAGGAAAGGATGATGTCTACTCATCTTTCTTAAAAACAAGACAAAAACAGATTATAACTTCATCACCTCAAAAGAAGTTACCCAGTTCTGACAAGAATTGGAATATGTACGGTTTATAATATTGTATTAATGATCTCTTTGTCTATCCCTCTTAGACAAAGAAATCATAATCTTTGAGAGGGTTGTGATGAAACATTTATGCTCCAGTTTTTAAGGTCTTTTTCTGAGGTTAATCAAAATTCTGTTAGGGTTTTGGTCAAAGGTTAGTTTGGAAATTTATCTTCTCAGTTTCCTTTAAAATAAAGTTTTCTCAGTTAAACATTTTATATATCTCTTCTATCATGTCCTCCTCAAGTATTTCTAGCAAAGAAAGTGATGTTTGGATTGTTCTCTTTCCATTAAATAATATACGCTTTGATTCTTCAGATAATGGTGTGAATCCTGATTCTCATGATTCCTCCCTAGATGGAAACATCTCTGTTTCTCATTTTGATAAGCTCTCCTTGACTATGAATCTAGTCCTGGAACAAGTTCGTTGCCCTAAAAAGTGAACTGGAAACTTCTTCCAAGAGACTTGAAGAAAAGATGGATAGTCTAGAATCTATAATTGATTTGATCGAAGATGATCTTGAAGAGTACAGAGAATATGAGAAAAGTATACAAAGTAAGTGAAATGTTTTTGTCTAGTAAATCTTCTATGTTTTCTGTTTTATTTAGAAGAATAACTAGTGTTTTGGAATAGCAATGATTGTGACTACACATAGCTATATCCAATGAGTTCATCTACTTGTTTTTAGATTTATTGGTTTTAATTCTAAACTGGTTTGGAAGATGATGGTTGCAGTATTAATCATTTTGATTCTATATATTGCAATATTTTGATGGGATTTGTATGTTTACGTACGTGAACTTGATTATCCCATATTTTGTCAAAAGTAAAGTCGTTCACATATTGGTATGCAAATATTTATAAAGGAATGAATGGACTTTTGGCAAAACACAAAAGTTAAGCCTATATTGTCAATTATTGATGTAAGATAGGTTAAAATCTTTTGTGATTCATGGATCAAGTCTATTATGTCACCTAGTGATGGAAAGATAGAATAAATCCTTGTTTTTGTGATCCATGGTATAAAGCTTAATTGTTCCATATTATTATGTATTACCGTAAAGGTTCCATCTTGTATCTTATGTTGAGCACGATACGACTAAGTCGATTTCTTATTGGCATGGTTGGTTGTTCCTTAAAGATGCAAAATGTTGAGCATTAAGAACTAATTTAATCAACTTGTGTGGTTATTTAGTTTTTATTTCATGAGTTCTCTCATGTTGAGTACGTGTACGGTTAAGGTTGTCATTTTCTATGATAATCTTAGTCGGGGTTCCATAATCTCTTATGTTGAGCCTAAATGAACTAAATCAATCTTCTTGTGTGATTATTTAGTTAGCACTACATAGATTTTTCTCATGTCGAGTGTGGACAATTGAATTGATTACTTTGTGATTAGTTTAATTGTGTAATCCGGTTAGAATATTTATGGGTTCTCTTGTGAATAATCTAATCGATGAATTAAGTCTCCATAAGTTTACTTGTGTTGAGCATATTTAGTCAAATTAATATTGGTTCGCTTTGGTTAATATGATTGAATATTTTGGATTCCAAATTCATACTTGTATGCAATTTGTTGAGTCTAAAGAAATCCTTCTTTTCTCTTGAAATTAATGTCGCTCTTGTTGTTCCTTAGGGAATGACATCTTATGGGGGAGAGTTCTTTAGAACTTGCGCTTAATTTCCAAATCTTTGTGGGGAGTGCGGCTGTGGAATTTTTAGGGGTTATCTTGTATCTTTATAAACTCCTTAATGAATGCATTTAGCCTCGGCTTTATGATTGCATCTAAACAAGATGATAGAACATTTACCTTTGGTCATGAAATGTCTCTTACGGAAATTTCATTAGGATCCCGTTCTTGTACCTTTGCCAATTTTATTGACAAAAAGGGGGAGAACTAATTATAGTTCACACTACAAATACATATGGTTTTCAGATCATTATGTAAGGGGGAGTGGTTTCCATGTGAGATGGAGTATTGACTAAGGGGGAGTGAAGTATCACCATAGTATTGTTGTTGAAGTTGTGATGCAATTGGACTTTGACGATGTGTAATAATACTATGACATTGTATAACAATGATTGAGAACCAATGCTTTTCTCATTGTTATTGCTACGGATTTTCAACAACGATGATATTAAACTTACAACCTTTGGGATCATTGGACTACTTGGAAGTGACGAAGATTTCGAGTATTGTTGAAGATTAGGCATGTGGAATAGGATCTACAAAGTTTATTTATATAATTTTTGTATTCCATACGTATTAATAGTTTTTCCACTAAAATTGACAAAAGGGGAGATTGTTAGAGCACTGTTCAGTCAAACTCGCATGTGTTGCTATCTCAATCATATTTGTTAATCTTAGTGATCAAAACTAGAGCTGGAAAATAGGCGGGACGGGGCTGGCCCATTGCGGGTTACACGGTTCAAAACCCGCGGGTTGAAATTCTTCACGGGTGGTTATTTCTTCAACCCGTGCCCGTAAAGGGTAAGGCTTGCGGGTTTACGAGTTAACCCGACTCGTTTAATTAAAATAAAATTAAAAATTAAATAACTTAATGTATGAGAAATTTACAAGGATCATACACAAATTGGAAAAATTCCATGTAACACCTAAAATACATCTAATCATTGGGTGTTTAATATCATTAAGATGAATTTTCCTAAGAGCAGCTTTACCAAGATCAATCACATAATAATCAGAAAGTTAAACTAGAATCATATAATAGAACATCTGAAAGTTCTTCTCTAAAATGTTCTTTCTCTTCTTCTTTCTATTCTGGTAATTCTTTTGGTACTTTGCCTTTCAATCCGGTAACTTTTCTCCTAAATCTTCTATTCAAGCAGCTTGTGCATACAACATATTCATCCCCTTACATAAAAAACATATCAGTAAGCATTCAAAAGATAGCTAATCAGTTTAGTAAATGCATAGATCAGAGGTTCAAGACTTAAGTCATTCTCTTGACTTCACACATACCTTAATTGTGCAAACCAAAACCAAAACCTTGGGGGCATTATTTCAATTTATTGTAGAAATCAAAAAACCAATTTCTAGAATACCAAATTGAATTAAAGTATCAAAACCCAATTCCTAAATTATCATCACTAACAGACGTTAAGTGGAATATTGGGATTGAGATAAAAAAATTAATTAGAAGTTCATCCCATGTAATCCTGCATCTGTTGTTGCGTTATCAATTAGTTAAACAAATTTTAATTTTAAAAATCATTTAATCTTTCAAGAAAAGTTATAAGTTCAATAAGAGGTAGAAAAATTGAAATTTCATGAAAATGAAATCAATGATGTGGGTAATCGAAATTCATGTACACTGATAACGAATGTAAAGTCAGTTTTTCAATCAAGATAAAAAAAAATCAAGAGAATGATCAAAATTACATCAATAACTTTCTGTAAAATTCTTTACGAGATCTAAGATTTCAAAAAATAATGATAATTAGTAAGAGACAAACCTTTGTGATTGTTTGTGTTCATGAATCTCTCAGATTCAGTTTTTGATGATAAAACATCTTCACCACCGACCAAAGTTGGTCTTAAGAGGATGTCTAGGGTTTTGTTACTTTTGTAAGGATTTTCTTATGTTACGTCAGATATGAATAAAGGTTTTAAGTCTTTACCAAGATGCCTTCAATGATTTATCCATGTTCTAGGGTTTTGATTTGGGTTTTAATCTGGAAGAAGAAGAAAAAATAAAAGAAGATAGACGAAGACTAAGAGGCAAGACTCAAGAGAGTGGGGACTGGGGAAGGGTTTTTCTAGTTAAATTTCTCCTCACAGGAGAAACGCGGATGGCGTATGTGATGTGAGACCAACTGTGTAGGGAATGGACCGGTTAACGGGTTGTATCCGCAGTTTCACGGGCCGGGACGGGTTAACCCTTTTACTCGCAAGCCGACATTTCTTCAACCCTAACCCGGCTTGTTTAGACACCAGCCGAGCCGGGTGCGGGTTTTTTACGGGCCGGTCGTGCAAACCCCCGGGTTTTGGCTTGTTTTCCAGGTCTAATCAAAACTATAAAGTCTTGATTTCAAGTATACTATAGCTAAGGTCTTGGACTAGGATAGAAAGTGTAGTTGAGCTCAAGAACTCCATGGCGATCATCATACAAGACGAAGGACTACTCAAGGAACCAGTGGATATTAATCGACTAAAAGGTATGTGGAGACTTGAACTTATATATCACTCAAAAGTCTATCTACTTTATCTCCTATCTTGAGACAAAAGTTGTTTATCTATATAGACTAAGAATATGCACATGTGACATTTCGATTTGAGTATATCTCGCTTATCTATTTCTCGAAATGGGTGTTGGTAAAGATTTCTCTTTAGCCAAGTTCATCTTTTCCTAGTGACAAAAATCATATTATGTTTCAATCACTTTGAAAATTGCTCTGACGAAAAATAGGTTGTGAATAACAACTATATAACGCCCTCTGAGAATGTTTCAATGATTGAAATAAGAGTTTAGAATATACAACCATTGGGGGATATAAACATTGTTGTGGAAACACATATATGTATAAGTCCTTAGCACTTGAACCGAAGTTTGCGAACTTTGTTGATCAAGTGGAACCGGAACGTGAGCAGCAATTCAGTCCGTGAACTCAGTCCGCGAGCCCAGTCCGTGAACTGGGGTAAGTTCTCGAACCCGAGAATATCTGCTGAAGTTGAAGCTCGGGTGCAGTCCGCGAACTGACAGAAGTTCTCATCCCGAGAAATTCTGCTGGAGTTTATTAACTTCAACCGGTTAGCTTGAGTCCGCGAACTCAAGAGGTTATGTCAGAAAATGTTGTTCTTGAACTTATTCTAAATTACTAAGGAATTCTTTTGCAAATCGTGGCTTTATAGTTCATGATTAATGATTCGAGTGAATCACATCGTTTTTGATTCAATTGTGTCTCTTGTAATACTTGGGATCTCATAGAAATTGAATAACTCTCTAACTAGTTCATTTGAGTCATTTGGACTAGTTATGGTGAAGAAGAATATGGTTGATATGGAAGTTATCATTTGGCTAACCATTTGGTTGACTAATATTGAACCAACCATTGTACACGTTTGGGTACGGTTACACGAACTCAAAACGTCAAGTACATGTGTATGGAAAGCTAAGTTTTCAATCTAACAATTGAGAGATATAAGCTTGTATCTAATCAGGTTTTCATCTAACGGTGAATATTGAATGCTTTGTTAGCAAGCTAACATTGATTGCAAACCTTGATTTTAAAGACTATATAAGGAGAACTCTAGCCATTGGAAAAACTAATCCCCACACACCTTTCTTGTGTGATACTAGTTTTCTCTAATCTAGAGTCGATCTCCATTAACCCTTGAGTTTTCTGTCTAAATTCGGGTTAACGACTTAAAGACTTCATTGGGATTGTGAAGCCAGACCGATACTACTATTCTTGTAGTTGTGTGATCTGATCTTGCTCTTTCTATCATACGAGTATAATTGTAATAATTGGCTTGAGATTTCTATCTCCGATAGGCAAGATAAAAGTAGTCACAAACATCTCCGTCTCATTGTTTGTGATTCCTTAATAATATTCTTCGCTGGGTCGATTAAGTTTATTGTGAGGTGATTGATGAAACTGAGCTGTTCTTCGGGAATATAAGTCTGGTTTTATCAATTGGTTCATGTACACCTTGATTTATCAAAAGACGGAACAAAACTCATAGGTTTATTCGTGGGAGACGAATTTATCTATTACCTGTAGACTTTTCTGTGTGAGACATATTTGTTTGCTAAAGTCTTCGACTTTGGGTCGTAGGAACTCTTGGTTGTGGGTGAGATCAGCTAAGGGAATCAAGTGCTCAGTATCCTACTGGGATCAGAGGCGTAGGAGCATAATTGTACCTTGGATCAGTGTGAGATTGGTTGGGGTTCAACTACAGTCCAGACCGAAGTTAATTTGGAGTAGGCTAGTGTCTGTAGCGGCTTAATACAGTGTATGTTTAATCTGGACAAGGTCCCGGGGTATTTCTGCATTTGCGGTTTCCTCGTTAACAAAATTCTGGTGTCTGTGTTATTTCTATTCCACATTATATTTTTTTTATATAATTAAAATAATACAGGTTGTGCGTTGTTAAATCGATTAGAATATCCGGCCTTATTGGTTGTTGATTTAAATCGAATGACACTTGGATATTGCTCTTTGGTACCATCCAAGTTATCTCTCTTTGATTCTCTAGAAAAACAACTCGGAGTTGTCCATATAGATTGCTATTCGAAATATTGGGTGAGGTTGTTAGACCCCCACGTTTTCACCAACCATGCTAGCCGCACCACTGTGCCAATGGAAAACCATGCCAGCCACATCCACCGCGCCAAGGCATGCCAACCATGCTATCCGCACTACTGTGCCAATGGAAAACCATACCATGCCAGTCACATCTACCGCGCCAAGGCATGCCAACCATGCTAGCCGCACCAATGTGCCATTGGAAAACCATGACAGCCACATCTACCGCGCCAAGTCATGCCAACCATGCAAGCCGCACCACTGTGCCAATGGAAAACCATGCCATCCACATCTACCGCGCCAAGGCATGCCAACCATGATAGCCTCACCACCGTGCCAATGTCAAACCATGCCAGCCACATCTACCACGCCAAGGAATACCAACCATGCTAGTTGCACCACTGTTCTAATGGCTCGCCATGCTAACCACATCTACCGCGCCAAGGCATGCCAACCTTGCTATCCGCACCATGTGCCAACGGCAAGCCAAACCCTTGGACCCACCATGCCAAGCTAAACACACCAATTCATGGGCCCTACCGTGCCATGCCAAATGCACCTTGCCTTGGCCCTAGCCATGCTAGACGCACCATGTGCCAACGGCATGCCAAAACCTTGGCCCCACCATTCCAAGCCAAACGTACCAAGACCTTGGACCCACCGTGCCATGCCAAACTCACCGTGTCATGGCCCCATTCCAACCTAGCTGTGCCACCATGATGGCCTTCCCTATGCGGCTACCAAAACGAAGGCGTGCAACAATCAACAGTCGCCCTTCAATCCCAGGGGAAAATCCTAGACATCCAAGGTAAACCAGGCAATGCATGGTAACCTTTGGCCTAAACCATAGTTTGGCCATGCCAAACCACGCCAAGGCATGTCATGACCAATGGAATGCCAACCTAGCCGCGCCACCATGCTGGCCTTCCCTATGCGGCTACCAAAATAAAGGTGTGCGGCAATCAACGGTCGCCCTTCAATCCCTGGAGTAAATCCTAGCCGTCCAAGGTTACCAGAAAACGCATGGTAACCTTTAGCTCGAAACCCTAATTTGGTGCCGACAAGGCATGCCATGCCAATAAACAGTGGTTAAAGATGTCTGCTAAACAGCTGGATAAAGAGTGATTTCCGTTAAACAGCAAGACGGAACCACTAAACAGTGGTTAAAGATGTCTGCTAAACAGCTAGGAAGATGTCTGCTAAACAGCTAGACGGATCCGCTAAACAGCAAGACCGATAGATGTATGCTAAACATCTAAACGAATCAACTAAATAGTGGATAGAGATGTCTGCTAAACAGCGATACAGATCCGCTAAACAGCAAGATCGAGAGAAATGTCTGCTAAACAGCTAGACAGAAAGACCCGCTAAACAGCTGGTCATAATTTTTGTCAAATTTTTTTTACTCATTTATATATATATTTATATTTATATTTATATTTAGACCCGCTACACAGCTGGCCATAACCCTCAGAATCATAAAAAAAAAAAATTAGACCCGCTACACAACTGGTCATATTATACCTGCAAACCTACAATATAGACTCGCTCAACAGCTGGTCATCAATTGCAAGAAAATTTCTCAAAAAGAAAAGTAAAAAGTTAACCACTCCCCCACACTTAAACATTACATTTTCCTCAATGTAATTAAGTCATCCAACATAAAAAATAAGATGGGAAATTCATAAAAAGCGAAAATAAACAAATAAAAATAAAAAAAGAAAATAGAAATACCTACTGGAATGTACAAACAAAACTCTCCATATATCAATAACCTGAATAATTGGGGATCAACCCAAAGCACAACATATACAATTAATGACAACCTCACACTCTCGTTGTAACAACGTAAAGATATAGAGACTATCAAAAGCAAAGAGCTACCCACATACCTGGTTTTTACAAAGGATGTGTCATTTTGATCAAAAATAACCGAGTTAAAGGGTTCGCTGGAGATGGGAGAAGAAAAAATCTGAGAGGAATGCACAGGCAAAGATAAGTCACGAGATGCAAAATAATCTAGTAATATTGGAGAAGCACGCAGTTCTAATCCAAAATTAGGAATCTTCCGAAAAGTTGTGCTAACAATTCTAGGTGTATTAACTTCTCCACTAGGTTTGCAAACCTGTACTAAATCATCATCATAAACATCATCAACCTGGGAATCAATAGGAATATCACAATAAAGATGATTAAAAGAAACCTTATAGATAGAGTGTAAGGTCTCTAAGTTGTTAGACTTTACTGTCTCTTCGTAATTAACACATTCTTCATAAGCATCATTGATATAGCACTGATATGTCACACCATCTAAATGAATGGTGTCATCAATCCTAAACTCATCCTTTTGAATAGGCGAGTGATCATTAACACGATCAGGAGTTGGAATAAATACACCACCTTCACTTGGTATGACAATGTCTCTACTCCTATGATCACAACTATCAAGTTCATCATTATTCTCCATACACATTGATTCATTAGCTAAAGAGGTTTCATCATATATATCAAGAGTATTAGAGAAATTAAAACTTGTATCCTCGGTAAGACCACAATCTTTTACCGACTGCGTTAGCTGAGCAATCGACAAAGCATTTTGTTCAGCAAGTTGAGCAATATAATCATGGCTTTTACTAAGCTCGGAAAAAAATAACTCATTAGCTTTGGTTTGTTCAGCAATTTCAATATTGAGGACTTCTAACAAAGATAGTTGTGATGCAGATGGGTCACAGTAAGATTGATCATCTCTTTCATACTGTGACGGAGAAGTGTGTGAATAATAATTGGAATCAACACATTGTGGTTCATAATCATGGTAAGGTTGGTAATGATCATAACCTTCACAAGGTCCGGAATGATCATACCTATGATAATATTTCCAATCATTATTTACACACTCAGCGGATTCTTGATAATGAGAAGGTGCATATGCATACTCCTCATGTGAAATATCAGATGACTCCTCTGTCTCATCTCTTTTGGTAACATTCTAAAAAGCTATAAAAGAAGTCAACTCGCTGGAAACCATTATATAAAGTAATTCTCAATAACTCACCTTGCAAAAGCTTTGCGAGAATATCAAGTACTTACTTTAGGCCAGTTGTTGACTCCAATCGCCGCTCTTCGGACTAAGGTACCTATGAAAAATCAAATAAGTTAAGTAAAAAGAACTAAAATAAAATATAAAAATAAAATCAATAGCAAAAATAAGCTATATACAAAATAAAAAAATAATAATAACCATATACAAAATATAAAAAAAACTTTATATACAAAATCAAAAATACCAACTACAATATTCCACAGCCGCTCCCCGGCAGAGGCGCAAAAAATTAATAGGCTTTCGGGATTGCCTATATGTAATAACTGCAATCGCACGGTGTCTACAATGCAGACAGAGGCAAGTACGGGCCGTTCCCACAAGGAGAGGTGGAAATACTGTAATCAATATCTCTAATCAACTAACCAATAAAAGATGTTTTTGATAATTTTAGAATTTAAAACGAAATAATAAAATTAAACTAATAATATAAAATCAATGGGAAAAATAGTAACCAGGGTTTTATCATATCCACCACTATTTCTGTTCAATTACTGAAATGAAACATAACTCATGAATAATTATTTATCGTCTGTTCGATTGGCATCGCCTATTATAAGTATTAGAATCGCAAATATCACTGGGACACCCTAAGCATGGCACATCAAAAGAATAAACCCAAGCATGCACCATCAAATTGCGTTACCGAGGAAATCATACGAAACTAAATTTAGGTTCATCAATAATACCTGGCTATTCTAAGCATAACCCATCAAAGGATTTAACCCAAGCATGGGATATCAAATAGGTAGACAAATATATTTGCAATCCTATAAATGAAGCATATAGGTTACTATATTGTAAAGAACCGGCGAAGCAACAACTATTTTCAATAAATCGATAAACAATATTCAAAAATCAATTTACTCAAATCATAATGGTCTATTGCAATATCATTCAATTTAGAGTTGCCTAATACCCAAAGTGGTTTCAATAATAATCCCTAGTTACAAAATAATTAGCAAGACATGGCTTTCTCAAAATCCATAAACATGTTAAAAGAGAAATCGATTGCTAATCAAAATGGAATTGGGAAAACGAAAGAATGCAAACCCAAACACAAACCCTTCTCCTTCACGGCTCTCCGGCCGCCTCCAACCAGCCTCTTGCTGTTATCCGAACCCCCTTCTTCCAGTATCTTTACGTTTATAAATCATAGTGTTGTGAAGAAATACGACTAAAGCTTTGTAGAATTACCTGGGCCCAGTCCATCACGGTTCATCTAGCATCAGGTCCAAACATCTCCGCATTGGACTTTATCTCAGAGACCCCAGATTCCACTTCCATCTTCTGTCCTTTTAAACACTCCTTCCGGCCGATCAATTCCTGAATCCGACCACATCACACAAATATCAGTCCGTCTACAACACCCACTGGCTACAACATCACTTCTTTTCTCCCGGCTTCCAAACCAACCACAACACGAGCTCCACTTTGGCCATACAGCCCTAAACAAAGCCACTCCAGAGTACATCGCCACTACTTAATTTCCTGTCCGTCCATTCTCTTCTTTGCACTTTTTTAACTTTTCTCACGTACCTTCCCAACAGCATGCAAAAATTCTTCCTCCTGCCACAGCAATACCATTGTCCTTCTCTGATCTCTTAACTCGGCTTGCACAGCTCAATTCCATTCTTCTCAAACTCTGACCAAGCCACCAACTTATATTCTCTGGCCATCTAAACATCTTCCATATTAGAACCAATACTCCACATTCATCGGCTGCAATGGATCTCGTCTTCTCATCACTGATTTCTTGCTACCGAAAGATAAAAGATATCACCACCAGCAACCTATTCAGAATGTAACTCTTTCTGAAGTCCCAACCTTGCACCATTCACTCATCTCTGCCAGCAGCTGTACAGCCATCGACGACAACCAATTTCAGTTCGCATACAAACCCCATCTATATTTTCTTAATTTCCAGCTACATCAAACTTCAGAACCTAACAGCATCCTTGAAGAACTAGTGATGCCGATTCGAGAATGAGGACCGCATAACTTGAGTTTCTTCTTCCTTGTTGATTTTACACGGCCAAAACCATCAATGCAATGAGTAACAACAGCTTTAACGAAACTATCCAAACCATAGCACCGATCTTTATTATGCAACCAAGTCTCAGCACCCATCGGTTGTTGTAGCTCAGGCAATCATTGGTTGCCTACATCACCACTAGCTGCAACTGCAGTTTTCATAACTTCACCTATGTCCTCATGACTCCATCTTCATTTGCATTTAGACACCGGAAGAAACAACTCCAGACAAACCCCATTCAACCCATTTCAGTCACGTCCCTCTCCATGCAACATCGTTGGCACCAGCAGGTCTTTGTCATATTTTCTCCAGCAACAAATCAATTCGAGTCAGTCTTCTTCTTCGTGTTGGCTGTTAATGGACTAGAACTTGCATCAGCTTTACAATCCCAATTGAATCCAATTTCAGACGACCATTAATCCATGGAAGCTTGAGGTATCTCCTTAAATCACCAAACAGATCCATTGTTGCCGGTGCACAGAGCTCCATTTGAAATAAGAAATGAAATGTGTGCAGTAAAGTGCCACGTCCTACTTTCCTCTTAGCCATACTAGTACAGCTCATGTGCTTGACTTTGGTCTGCCATTTAGTTTTTCTTCCTTGAGTCTTCCATGATGCTGATATATAAATATATATACCAGGCCAACATATTTTGTGATTTTCGTCACAAACGCCAATTAGCTTCTTATTAAGCCGTTTATTCTCCGGGTGATCGAATTTGCTAGTACTTTCTACAAAAATAGTCAAATAGCGTTATTAGTAAAAATATTGAGTCCTAGCTCATATAAACATGGGTATAAAATGTAGCATTGGTGTGCTTATCACATAGTTCTTGGAAGTCAGATGAACTAATTCTAAACTTGTTTGGAAGTGTGTCAAATCGGTTCCAAGATTGTAAATATGAAAAAGAATTTACAAAGTAAAGATGTCGATATACTTTGAACATGTGCAGTAACTCTTATCTTTTATTGTTCAAAGATATTCCTTAATAACTAAAGGAGAATCCTAGATCGAAATAAATTGAGAATCTTTTAATTACGTTTTTAGTTTTATATGCTTTTAATTTTCAGCAATTAAATGCATATCTTTAGAAAATAAAAATTGGTAATGTGCATTTACTAATTGGAGATTTTCTACTGAGATTTTAGTCAATATTTAGACAGAGCATTTCCAGGAATTATGAAAACCATATTTGGTCTTTATTGCATATCTTTGAGAATATTTAGTTTTGGAAATTCCTTGGTGTCCAAACTTCCTTGGTCTATAAATATTGAAGTTTGCATTTCGAGCAAACTAATCCTTAGAGCCAACAAAACTACCTAACTATGTTGTTACTGATGGATCCATCTATTCGGAGAGGAAAGTACCCTAATTAGGCGAAACTAGATTATTAATTTTAGGATTGAGAAGCTCTACGAGTACCGTTGGTGGGAAACTAGATAATTGCAGTTTATTATTAATTTTCGATTGATTTGATTGACTAACGGTTATTGAACTTTGATTGCGCATCGTTTGTTTATGCTTGAGAATCTTCTCTTCTGATATAAGATTCACTCAAACTAGATCGAAGTGTCGAAGGGGATCTTTAGAACTGTCTGTAGATCTAAAAATGTCTTATGATAATTCATCATTAACAGACTCCTCTCTGTGTGTGATTCATCACAAGAGATTCAAGTTGTTTGTGTGCAGGTGTTTATTGAAGATCTAAGAAGATTTGAAGACAAAAAAGGTTTCTTATTTGAGTTCATAATCTTTGGTGTGCACAAAACTTGATCGGCTGGGGATCCAACTATAATTAGTTTATCTTTTGATAGATTGGATTGATTAGTTAAGTAGATCGGCATCAATATAATTCTTTGTGATTAAGAGTATTGATTGCATATTCTAAACAATTACTTTGGTAGTTGTTGAAGAGATAGATCTAAGAACCCGACAAAGGAGTTTATTAGGATAAACGGAAGAGCCTTTTGTCAAACTCATATCACTTTTTTTGAAAAGAGTTGTTACCGAACAGATATGTTGTTCCTTTACTGTTTGGAATACGAACCAAAGGAATTGTTCCAAGTGCGTGAATTATTACAAGTTGAAGGCGCAGGGATACTGAGGGAACTAGGTGAACTATAGGTTTAGTTGCTTGGTCTCAACAATACGAAGTTGGTTTAGATTTTGTATAGCGGCTTAATTTTGAGAGTATTCAATTATGGACAAAGTCCCGGGGTTTTTCTGCATTTGCGGTTTCCTTGTTAACAAAATCTTATTGTGTATTTTACTTTTCTATTTCCGCAGTTTTAATTTTTTTTTATTATAATTAGAAGTAAAATACAAAAACGTTAATTCCTAATTACTTAATAGCAATCCGATTGTGTGTTTAGTTAAGTTCGAACCTTTTATCAAGTAATCATACTTTGTTGTTGTATTGTATCGACTTTGTATCCATAGTCAATCACACAAGATATCTTGTTGTCATATTGTCTCGATCTCGTATCCATATACGATCACACGAAGTGTGTACCGATTAGTTGTATTGTCTCGACTCAGTCCATACACAATCACTTTCGGAGAAAGGACTTATAGCTGGAGAAGTTTTAGATTGCCATATTTTTGGGTACCCTCGTCTTTTCATGGACAACACATATACAAGTACGCATACTGTGTTATAACCAATCATGGTTAATCGTTCTAAACTCCCATTTCAATCATTGAAAAATTCTAGGAAGACGGGAATAGCTGTCTCACACAAACATTAGCTTTAAAGCAATTTTCAAGTGATCGAATGATCAATACGAAACATTCCACATCAAATGATTGTCTCACACAAATCATGTAAGATGTTACAAGGCGATTTTCACATGATCATCTTTTGACTTTCATCAAGAATATATGATGAACTTGGTTAAAGCGAAAGCTTATCAACACATATTTCGAGAAATATGTAAGCGAGTTAAACTCAGCTCGAAATATCAAATGTGTATAATAGAATTCTATTTAGTTATACAACTTTTGTCTCAAATAGGAGAAAGAGTAGATAGACTTTTGAGTGATAGATGAGTTCAAGTCTCCACATACCTTTTATTGATGAAGTTCCAGAAGCTCCCCTTAGTAGTTCTTCGTCTTCAATCGATGAACGTCATGAAGTCTAATGCTCAAATACACTTTCTATCCTAATCCGAGACTTGACTATAAGTAGATTAGAAATCAAGACTTATGGTTTTAGCAATTAAACTTGACAACAAGCTTGAGATAGCAACGCTTGCGAGTTCGACCGAGCAGTGCTCTAACACATGGCTTAGTATCTTACAAACAAAACTAGTTCTATAAACTTATTTCCATGTTGACGTATTACTTTGTTACCAAGCAAACTTAACTATTAGAGCATTGCTCGATTCAACTCACAAGTGTTGCTATCTCAAGACTGTTATCAAATTTTGTTAATCAAAGCTATATCTTCATTTCTAGTTTACACTTAGTCAAGTCTCGGATTAGGATAAAAGTGTGTAGTTGATTACCAGACAACACTACGTTCTACTATCTGAAGGCGAAGATCAACCGAAACTTTTAGAGAACTTTATCAACAAAAGTTAAGTGAAGACTGATCCACCTATTACTCAAGTTTTCACATTTCTATATATGATAGTATGTTGCATGACTAAAGAAGACTTTACATGCACACACACAAAATTCGAGTAAAGTTTATCTTGATTAATTATTCTCGAAATATGTTAACTAAGCTTAAGAATATTTGTTCATACTTGATAAATTTGGTTAAAAATTATTTATTGTTTATGACCTAAATTATGATTCAAGATTATCATTTGAAAATACTCGGAACAGTGATATGTGTCATTGACGTTATTCGGGAATGTTTCAAATTGATTATTAGAGAGATATAAAATTGAATCTGGAGAGAGAACATTACACATACCAGCTTACATATTGGCACAAACTATTATAGGTATGGAGCCGCAATACATGTACCAAGTACACGTACCGACATAGCTATAGTTTGGCAATGACTTTTAGGTACGCATACCCAGTATGCAAACCGAAAAAGTTTTGTGAACTCCTGAATTATTTTTGTCTTAAGGGTCCACAAACCCGGTACGCATACCATGAAAAAATAATTCACGAACCGGAAGTAAGTACACGTACTTACCGCGTTGAATATTTTCAGATGCATCAGATTTATTTCTATGAGATAATCGTCATTTGAACAACTCTCTATAAAAACACATCTTGACATATATTATCATATTATAACTTATGGTTGTGACTCAATATTAAAGTCTTAAAGTTTTATATGAAAATGATTAAGCTTATAGTTCGTCCGGCTAGTTTCAGCTAACCTATCATGAACAAGTCATTGTATATGGTTCGGTTACGGTTCATCCTAACCAGAGTGTATATTTTGTTGTGTTAATCTCAAATCAAAGATTCATCTAAAGGTGGATATTGATTGCTTGATTCCAAAGCTACCTTAGCTTAAATCTAAAGCAACCTTTGTTTTGAAAGTCTATATAAGAAGAACCTCAAGCAACTGGGAACTTGGAATACCCGACACTTTTCTTGTGTGTCCTAGTTGTAAATTAGAGTCGTCTTATCCTTTAAACGTTTTTTGATTTAGCAACTAAAAAGACTTTGCTTATGGATTCGTGAAGCCAAGTCCGACTATCTTTATCTTGATAGTTCGTGTATCCTGATCTTGCTACTAATTATGGAGCGTTTACCTCCAACAGGCAAGATAGATAAAAATCACAATTTGTTTTCGTCTTAGATTTTGTGATTCCACGGGTATATTCCTCTATAACGATTCTTAATTGAAATCAGAGTAAGAATTACATGTGAGGTGAATAATAATCTAGGCCGCTCTTCGGGAGTTCTAAGTACTAGATTTTGAGGTTTACTAGACTTTGTCTTTTACAAATGATTTCCTATTTTGGGGTAAAAACTGATTATGTTGTTTTTGGTAAATTTGGGTGTGTTGATGAGAAACGATTCAAACCCTAAACAAATGTACTTCACAGGAGTACTTTTAGATTCAAGAGATCAATCGGCAAGACTCTGGCCTAAACCAAGAAATGGTCGTTCCAGATTCAACTCGGTCACAAAGTGAATGAGAAGGGTTGATCTTAGGGAGGGAAGAAAATAAGGTGTTTGAGATCAGAATGTTGAATTATGGAGGTGTGACTGTTATATGACTTGTATCGGAATGTGAAACTGGCTTGCAGAACGTAAGATATCCGTTCTTGGTGATCATTTGGGAACCCTATGAACGAGCCATGACTTGGCCAATCATTCCCTGTGAAGGAGGGATATCTGATGATCGCGGCATCACCCTGTCGGTCTCCTAAAAATAAATCTAGACCATCCGACTAGGCTATCGAAGTTGGATGGATGAGATGGTTTGCAGCACTTGCTTACTTCCGTTAATTCAAATTAGGGTTTAGAAGCTGTGTGGACAAGCCCATTTTGGCTAATCGATTAAAAGCACTGGGCACTAGTTTTAGCGGGTCGATTGTTCAGACGCAAAGGCGAGCTGCATATGAGCATGCTGACATCTATTGGGCCGCCTAATATTTGATCTAAGCTATTCAATTTGGCTGGTGAAGATGGACGGTTGTGATCGATTTGCGACAGTAGCATGATGACGCAACACAACTTTAAGGCTTCCAAAATAGCGCGTTTACCCTAGTTTGAGCAAACAAATTGATGCACTCTTGGACAGGTCGATCGACCAGAGATGGAGATGGGTCGTCGATAAACACGTCATCACCTCTTTGATCATTCGAAGAAAGATCTAGACCATCCAACTAGGCTAGATAAGTTGTGAGGATGTGATGAATTTGAGACCGTAATGGCCGGTCTTATCTCGTTCGAGGTTTCTTTAAACAGCGTGATCACCTTGGTTCTCGCTAAGGATCAGGGGTGTTGCGGGTGAACTAAAGGGATTTCGATTGGCATGGATGCTAGTAGGATCGCCGGTGGACATTATGGAGGTCTCCAAGTTCTACTGGGAAGAAGCTAAGCTTGTTTAATTTTCTGGCCAAATTGTGTGACCGTGATTTCTCCTTAAGACTATCATGGATGGTCTAGGTTTTCCATGATGAATTTAAGCGCGTCGATCGTGCTAAATTTTAGTTAAAAGCACGTTGATACGAAAATCTCTTTATAAGAGAGTGGTGCAGCCTGTGTGAGTGTTTTCATGCAGATCTCAATATGACACTTCGGGAGATTCGTGTTACTCCACTGCGAGTGAACATTAATCGTCATGTCATGCCAATATTGAGAGTTCGGCTGGGGAACATACCATAGAAAAATACTAGGCGAGGCTACTCTGCTGCGTCTGAACATTAATCGTCATGTCATGCCAATATTGAGAGTTCATCTGGGGAACATAGCATAGAAAAATACTAGGCGGGCAATGCATTAGTGAATAGTGCTACCATAGAATATTTGGGATTGTTGCTATGCACCATTCTGAGTGAATTATATATATACAAATATATTACATTGCTCAATACATCTGTGAGCGAAGAGGTTTATGCACTCATCAGTTTCAAATGGCTTCTAATCCTTTGCAGGATGACAGCGCATTAAAAACAGGGTTTCACAATTTTGACCTTGAACCAAACACCACCATGAACATTTCCTATCTCACCTTGATCTTTAATCAAAACGGAAATTGTTAGAGCACTGCTTGGTCAAACTCGCAAGTGTTGTTATCTCAAGCTTGTTGTCAAGTTTAGTTGCCAAAACTATAAGTCTTGATTTCTAGTCTACTTATAGCTAAGTCTCGGATTAGGATAGTAAGTGTAGTTGAGCATTAGAGTTCACGACGTTCATCGATTGAAGACGAAGAACTACGAAGGGGAGGTTGTGGATCTTCATCAACAAAAGGTATGTGGAGAATTGAACTCATCTATCACTCAAAAGTTTATCTATTCTACCTCCTATTTGAGACAAAAGTCGTTTAGCTATATAGACTTCGATTATACACATTTGATATTTCGAGCTGAGTTTAACTCACTTATATATTTCTCGAAATATGTGTTGGAAAACTTTTGCTTTAACCAAGTTCATATTATATTCTTGACGAAAGTCAAAAGATGATCATGTGAAAATCACCTTGTAACATCTTACATGATTTGTGTGAAACGGTCATTTGATGTAGACTCAGAATATTTCGTATTGATTATTCAATCACTTGAAAATTTCTTTGAAGCTAATAGTTTGTGTGAGACATCTATTGTCGTCTTTCGAGAATATTTCAATGTTTGAAATGGGAGTTTAAAACACTTAACATGACTGGATTATAAGCACAGTATGCGTACTTGCATATGTGTTGATCCAAGACCGGAACTAAGTATGCATACCCGTATGCGTACTGGTTGGTCAGGTAAAGTCCGGGAGCTAGAGTATGCGTACCTGTATGCATACTGGAGAGGTCAGTTGAAGTCCGTGTACTGGAGTATAGTACTTGTACACGTACATAGTTCAACTGAAGTTTGGAAGTGTACGACAGTATGCGTACCCGTTTGCATACTGGTGAACACAATCTAAGTCTGTGTACTTAGGTATGCGTACCCTATTGCATACTTGAGTGGGTTATGTTCTAAAATCGATCTGTTCATGAACTAATACATTTATATAATAAGGAATGCAATCTTTTGCAAACCGTGGTTATAATGTTCATGAATTTATTCGAGTGAATCAAAATCGATTTTGATTTAATTGTGTCTTGTATACTTCTATGGGAAGATAAACAATTGAAAAACTCTAGAACTAGTTTCATTTGAGTCACTTGAACTAGTTATGGTTAAGATGAATATGGTTGATATGAAAGTGTTCATATGGATTACTTCGGTAAACTATTGTTGATCCAACAAGGTGTACACGTTTAGGTACGGTTACCATATCTAAATGAAGTCACTTTTCATTTGTGTGTAAAAATTTAAGTTCGATCTAATGGTTAAAAGATATTAGCTTGAGTCTAATCAGGTTTTCATGTAACAGTGAATATTGAATGCTTTGTTACCAAGGTAACTTAGATTGCAAACCCTGATTTGAATATTATATAAAGAAGAACTCTAGCAACTGGAAACCTATAATCCCCACACCTTCTGTGTGATACTAGTTATAGAGTCGATTCTCCTTTAACCTTAGGTTTTTCACGAAACCATGTAGGTTAACAACATGAAGACTTCATTGGGATTGTGAATCCAGTCTCAACTATTTTTCTGTAGTTGCGTGTTATGATCTTGATGTTTTCTATCGTATTGAGTACTATCTTCTCTAAGATTTTCTTGAGAAGTCACAAACATCTTCATCTCATCGTTTGTATCTTGTTTCGCTACCATATAATTAAGATTATTGTGAGGTGATTGATATTTCTAGGTTGTTCTTCGGGAATATAAGTCTGGTATACCAATTGGTTCATATTCACCTTGATTTATCGAAAGACGGAGAAAAACTCGAAGGTTTATCTATGGGAGATAGATTTATCTATTCAATAGACCTTTATGTGTGAGATAGATTGGTTTATCAAGTCTTCGACTTTTGGTCATAACAACTCTTAGTTGTGGGTGAAATAAAATAAGGGAATCAAGTGCGTAGAGTCATGCTGGTATTCAGAGGCGTTAGGAATGCGAATGTACCTTGATCAGTATGATATTGGTCAGGCTCAAATACATTCCAGTCCAAAGTTAACTTGGAGTAGGCTAGTGTATGTAGCGGCTTAATACAGTTTGGTGTTCAAATCTGGACTAGGTCTTGGGGTTTTTCCTGCATTTGCATCTTAATACAGTTTTCTCGTTAACAAACTTTCTGGGGTTTGTGTTATTTCTTTTCCGCATTATATTTTTATATAATTCAAATATCATAGGTTGTGCATAAGTTTAATCAATTGTGAATCCGACCTTTGGGTTGTTGATTAAATGGATTGACACTTGGATATTGGTTTTTGATACCATCCAAGTTATTTCTTATATTCAACCGAGTTTGTAAATTCCTATTTGTTTGATTGCAGATTGAATTAAGAAATAAGAGATACCACTCTTGGATATATTTTCATTGATTGAGTCTGACTGTCTAGTTTATTATCTTGGAATTATATTGGAGTATGTCCATACAGATTGCTAAACGAAATATTGGGTGAGGTTGTTAGACCCCTCGCTTTTTCAATTGGTATCGGAGCAGACAAACACGCTTAAGACCTCATAAGTTTGTGTTTGTAAGCGATCTGACTATATGGATAGTTGTACTATCTTTGATAAAGGCATCATCAGAAGTAAAAGTTATATTTCCATGAAATCTATTAAAGAGAAAGATTCGTCTATCTCGAATTTAGATGAACATTGTGTTCCAAAGAAACAGGATTGTACTGATAAATGTTACTCTGATTACCTTTCAAACGAGTCTGACTCTGTTGAAGAAAGGTAAGCAACCGAAGAGAGTGTAATTCTAAAACCTATTAGAATCTAGGATGATAAAATCAATCGGTTGAAACACAAAGTCAATGTGCTTATTGGTATGGTAAATGATTGTGACTCTCAATTAAAGGTTCTCCATGAAGAAAATGCCCTAGTCTGTTCTTCATGAACCTTACTAGAGGCTAAACTCAAAGAGGATGCCTTGGAAATTGAACGTCTTTTGAGTAAACTCTATATTCAATGATGATTTATAGATTCCACTATACCATCTGCTTCTAACTCAACTGAGACTTCAGTTTCAGAAGTTAAGTCGCAATCCCTTCATATTGGAAAAGATGTGCACGGTTCTTCCTCTAATCAAGGAATCTCCACATCACACGGAAGGAAGAAATCTTCTAGCGATGGTGTTAGGATTGTTCACTCTAATCACTTTGGTGATCAGAAAGTTTGTCTCTTTTGTGATTCAAAAGGACACGTTGAACGTAAGAGGAAATCTAGGTTGAATGACAATTCTATTGCTCAACTTCAACACACTTTAGATTCAATTTTCAAAGGTGTAACTGACATTCGTATATATGTCTAAACTAATTGGTTATAGTACTCACCCTGTGAATTCATCCAGGAAAGTCAGTTCTATTTGTTCTTCGAATGTTCAAAATCGCAACAACCATTTTAACACAAATCGTCCAAGAAGATTTCAAGGATCTTCTTCGGTTGAAAATGGAGATGTTGTTATTCTTGATATGAAAAAGGTACCAGAAGAAAGCAAAAATGGAGACATGAAAGACAACCTGAATCTGAAAATTGAAGGACACAAGGAGCTCATCAACAGGCTGTTGAATCCCTCTAGACAAAATTCTTCAGGTAAGAATCCATACTATGCGTCGTATCTTGATGATAGTAAGTTTTATGATAATTTTTCACATCAAAAAGGATTATTTCCCATAATTGGAAGGAAAAAGAGACTCAACATTGAACACCATTCATCTAATGAGCTTAGGGCTCATACTTGTGCTAATTAATCACAAGGTTGAAATCTCACTCACACACAAAATCCTATTTGAGTGAGATATAGTCAGGTATACTTATTGGTAAATGCTTTCTAATTAGTCGATTTATTTTCTTATCGTCCATAGATAAACTATTGTCTATAGACAACACTTCCTAAGTATTGTTCGTGTGTCAAGAATCTCTTCGTTTTTCTTATTATTATTTCGAAGAAGATTTTGATGCAACTAAGTTGTATGCTACTCTTGTGCTCTAAATTGTTTCTCTGTGGAGATATAAAATCTATTGATCCAAAAATCTTGTGAAAGAAAATCTTCACGTAGAAATTTTTTATTGTTGAGTCTTAAGGTACGTTTTGTTTTGGTTTTATTTTTTTCTTTTGGGTTCATATTATGTTCGTATGGGTATCCATGACTTTCTTGTCACGAAATGTCTTTAGAAACCCTAAAACTGACCTTCCTTAAGAAACCATTTAAATACCAAACCTATTGAGTCACGTACGCATACTCTAGGTTATTGTCGTTTTGTCAAGAATGTATTCACCTTCTCGTACTGGTGGTTTTGCAAGAGGTTTTCTTGATAAAGGTATTGGTTTCGAGTCCAAAGGGAGGAAAAAAAGAACCCTAGTATAAGATGATGATCAAAATCCTGATGCCTCATGCTTCTATGCCTATACTCATCAAGATGTAGAACATGAGGATATGGTTTCCGCCGAAATGGTTCACGATTTTATTAAATACTTTGGGGAAGAAAAACTGCAGCTCATTGATACTATGAAGGGTCTTGATATGTTAAGAACTGAGTTGAAAAAGGTTAATTCAGATCTTGTTCTAATGAAGACACATGTTAAAGATCTTCTCAATGAGGATATCTTTAAGAAGTAGTAGTGGATGCTGTCAATCACAAGCTCAAAGGACTCAAGACTCGTGGGGGTATTGAAAGTGGTCTTTGAATTCCGCTCATGATCGGTTTTGTTGGTTTATGAGTCTTTTGATTTTTGCTTGTTATCTTTATTTTGTCTAGGAAACTTCTTATGAGAATTTATTCTTGTATTTTAAGAAGGATAACTAGGGTTTGGAATAACCATTATTGTGAGTACAAATAGCTATTGCCAACGATTTTCATCTTGCAATGTTTTTAGATTTATTTATTTAAACTCTAAAGTTTATTTGGAAGATGATTTTGCAGCATTAATCTTTATTGGTTTTATATATTGCAAAACAAATTATGGGATATGTGTGTTTGCGTCCATGAACTATGAATATCCCATATATGTCAAAATTTAAGCCTATTATGTCATTATGCAAATATTGATGAAGATATGATGAACTTATAAGTCAATTATATGTCTTTATGCAAATATTGATGAAAAATAGAATGAATCTTTGTATATTCCGCAGTATTTGTCTTTCCCTGATCCACTTCTATGTGAAAGTACTGTATGGATCCGTAAGTTCTCTTATGTTGATCATTTCCGATTAAATTAATCATGGGTTCTCTTGTGGTTAATTTAATTGAGCTTTATGGATACAAATTCATGTTTCATGTAATTTGTTAATGTCCAAATTAAGAAATCCTTCTTTTCTTGTGAAAGTAAGGTCGCTCTTGTTGTTCTCTCGGGAATGACATTATATAGGGGGAGAGTTCTTAATTGAACTTGTGCTTAATTGCCAAATATTTCTGGGGAGTGCGGCTGTGGAATATTGTAGGACTTTTCTTGTATCTTTATGAACTCCTTGATGAATGCATTTAGTTTCGACTATATGATTGCATCTAAACAAAGTTGGTATATTTTCTTTTAGTCATGAAGTATCTCTATGATAATTTCATTATGATCCCACTAGTTTTCGTACCTTTGCCAATTTATATTGACAAAAAGGGGGAGAATTAATGTGTAGTTCACACTACAAATACATATGGTTTACAGATCATTATGTAATGGGGGGGGGGGGGGTTTCATGTGAGACGAAGTATTGACTAAGGGGGAGTGATACATATCACCATAGTATTGTTGTCAAAGTTGTGATACAATTGGACTTTGATACTGTGTAATGATACCATGACATTGTATAACAATGAATGAGAGCGACTGTTTTCTCATTGTTATAGCTACGGATCTTCAACAACTATGATGCTGAGTTGAACACGTTCAGAATCACTGGAGTACTTGGAAGTGACGAAGATTTCGAGTACTGTTGAAGAACCTAGGGAATCAAGCATTTGGATGAGAAGCTACAAAGTTTATTTATTTTGTAATCCATATGTATGGATAGTTTTGTCACTAAAATTGACAAAGGGGGAGATTATTAGAGCACCGCTCGGTCAAACTCGCAAGCATTTCTATCTCAAGCTTGTTGTCAAGTTTAGCTGCCAAAACTATAAGTCTTGATTTCTAGTTTACTTATAGCTAAGTCTCGGATTAGGATAGTAAGTGTAGTTGAGAATTAGAGTTCACGGCGTTCATCGATTAAAGACGAAGAACTACTAAGGAGAGCTTGTGGAACTTCATCAACAAAATGTATGTGGAGACTTGAACTCATCTATCACTCAAAAGTCCAAGGTTGTGAAATCGTGAATCGCAGAGCGAATCGTTTTTTAATTTTGAGAATCGAAACGTATGTTTAAGCGTGAACCGAAGATTCACGGTAAATAATATTGAATTATGTGGAGTATTTAACGGAGACAATACATTATTTTCCTAATTTTGGGTTATTGGTCCTATATGTACTAATAAAGTTGATTAAACATAAAAAAAAATCAAGTAGAACGCTGGTTAGAGGCTTCTCATGTGATGAGGAGGTCATGGGTTCGAAACATTTATGCTCTCATTTTTGAAAACCCGCTTGGACCTCAGAATTTTAGTCAAGAGTATTATTCAACTAAAGTTGACTAATATTTACAAGAGAAACGATTTGCAAGTGCGATTCAAATCGAATGTGAGTAAAATGAATCGAATCGTGTGATTCTATCTACTATATCTCTTATTTGAGATAAAAGTCGTTTAGCTATATATACTTCGATTATATACATTTGATATTTTGAGCTGAGTTTAACTCGCTTACATATTTCTCGAAATATGTGTTGGAAAGCTATCGCTTTAACCAAGTTCATCTTATATTCTTGACGAAAGTCAAAAGATGATCATGTGAAAATTGCTTTGTAACATCTTACATGATTTGTGTGAGACAGTCATTTAATGTAGACTCGGAATGTTTCGTATTGATCATTCAATCACTTGAAAATTTCTTTAAAGCTAATAGTTTGTGTGAGACAGCTATTGTCGTCTTCTAGGAATGTTTCAATGATTGAAATGGGAGTTTAGAAGACTTAACCATGATTGGATTATAAGCACAGTATGCATACTTGCATATGTGTTCAAAGACCGGAACTAAGTATGCATACCCGTATGCGTACTGGTAGGTCAGGTAAAGTTCGGAAGATTGCGAAGTCAGTTGAAGTCCATGTAATGGAGTATGCATACATATACGCGTACTGAGTTCAACTTAAGTTTGGAAGTGTATGATAGTATGCGTACCCGTTTGCATACTGGCGAACACAGTCCAAGTCTGACTACTTAAGTATGCGTACTCATTTGCATACTTGAGTGGGTTATGTTCTAAAATCGGTTTGTTCATGAACTAATACATTTATATAATAAGGAATGCAATATATGTTCTGCAAACTGTGGATATAATGTTCATGAAGTGATTCGAGTGAATCAAAATCGATTTTGCTTCAATTGTGTCTTGTATACTTCTACGAGAATATAAACAATTGATCAACTTTAAGACTAGTTTCATTTGAGTCACTTGAACTAGTTATGGTTAAGATGAATATGGTTGATATGAAAGTGTTCATATGGCTAACTTCGGTTAACTATTGTTGAGCTAACATGGTGTGCACATTTAGGTACGGTTACCCATATCTAAATGAAGTCACTTTTCATTTGTGTGTAAGAAGCTAAGTTCGATATAACGGTTGAAAGATATTAGCTTGAGTCTAATCAGGTTTTCATCTAACGTTGAATATTGGATGCTTTGTTACCAAGGTAACTTAGATTGCAAACCCTGATTGGAAGACTATATAAAGGACAACTCTAGCAACTGGGAAACCTAATCCCCACACCTTCTGTGTGATACTAGTTGCGACTAGAGTCAATTATCCTTTAACCTTAGGTTTTTCACGAAACCCTGTGGGTTAACGGCTTGAAGACTTAATTGGAATTGCGAAGCCATCCCCAAATATTTCTCTGTAGTTGCATGTTCTGATCTTGATGTTTTCTATCGTATTGAGTATTATCTTCTCTAAGATTTGATCGAGATTTATTCTCTGATAAGCAAGATAAAAAGTAGTCACAAACATCTTTGTCTCATCGTTTGTGATTCCATAATATCTTGTTTTGCTACCATACAATTAAGATTATTGTGAGGTGATTGATATTTCTAGGCTGTTCTTCGGGAATATAAGTCTGGTATACCAATTGGTTCTTGTTCACCTTGATTTATCAAAAGACGGAATAAAAATCATAGGTTTATCTGTGGGAGACATATTTATATATTCAATAGACTTTTCTGTTTGAGACAGATTGGTTTATCTAGTTTTCGACTTTTGGTCGTAGCAACTCTTAGTTAGCAACTCTTAGTTGTGGGTGAGATCAGCTAAGGGAATCAAGTGCGTAGAGTCCTGCTGGGATTCAGAGGCGTATGGAACACGACTGTACCTTGATCAGTGTGAGATTGGTTAGGGCTCAATTACATTCCAGTCCGAAGTTAACTTGGAGTAAGCGTGTGTGTGTAGCGGCTTAATACAGTGTGGTGTCCAAATTCAGATTAGGTCCCGGGGTTTTCTTGTATTTGCGGTTTCCTCGTTAACAAAACTTCTGGCGTCTGTGTTATTTCTTTTCTGCATTATATTTTTATATAATTGAAATATCATAGGTTGTGCGTAAGTTCAATCAATTGTTAATCCGACCTTTGGGTTGTTGATTAAATTAATTGATACTTGGATATTGGTTTTTGATACCGTCCAAGTTATATTCAATCGGGTTTGCAAATTCCTATTTGTTAGATTGCAAATTGAATTGAGAAATAAGAGATATAGTTCTTGGATATATTTTCATTGATTGAGTCTGACTGTCTAGTTAATTCTCTTGGAATTATATACAAATTTCTAAGAGAAATATTGGGTGTGGTTGTTAGGCCCCCGCTTTTTCAGAAATCACATATAAGCTTATCTGTGAGAGGCAGATTGGTTTAAAGTCTTCAATTGAGTTGAAGCAACTTTTAGGCTGTAAAGGACGTCAGCTAAGGGAATCAATTGTGTAGAGTCTTGCAAGATTTAAGAGGCGTAAGGAGCGCAACTATAATTTAATCACTTTGACGGTAGATTCAGTCTCAACTACATTCCAGTCCGAAGTTTTGAAATTAGGCTAGTGTCTATAGCAGCTTAATACAGTTTGGTGTTCAAATATGAACAAGGTCCCAGGGTTTTTCTACATTTTCGGTTTCCTCGATAATAAAATTTCTATAGTCTATGTTATTTCCTTTTCCGCATTATATTGTTTATCTTTATAATTGAAATATCACAGGTTGTACGTAAATCAGTCAAAGTAGATACTTCCATGATAATTATTGGATACGACTTCATTGATCTTAGATATTGATCTTTGGAATCGTCAAAGTACTCTCGCGGTATACTCAGGTTCACGGACTTGTCTCCGTTTACATATTGATTGTGAGAGAAAGAGATATAATCTCTCCTTATAATTTCTGATTGAGATTCATTAAGTTGTAACTCTCGGAATTGTAATTGAGTTTAATCCATACAGGTTTCCTGAGAGAAAGTTGGTGGTATATTTTGGTACCCCCGCATTTTCATTAACTTCTCCATATATGTTGATCATGTAAGCATGTGAGAAGTTTTCCTTAAATCACAAAGAAGAAATGTACATCCATATACTAGTCGAAATACAGGTTGTGCATTAAGTGGTTAACCATAGAACAATGGTTAAGTTGTTCTGAAGCCGCCAATCATAAATTGAAATTTAATATCACAAAACCAGAAAAAGTTCGTAAACTTCCAAAATAGTTCGTGAATAGTTTAGTTGTACCAAACAATTTGTGCATTCAGATACAAAGAGTCTATATAGAACTCTCAAAATCAACCAGTTCGCGAACTACACAAATTAGTTCGTTTTTTACGATACAAAGAGTATCCAGTAACATCTCAAAATCGATCAGTTCGCAAAATGAAAAAATCAATTCATGCACATGAATTAATTGAGATTAACTCATTAACTCTTTATTATTTATAAGTTCAATATCGTGAACTGCGCAAAACAGTTTGTAAACATAAGTTCTCTATTTCCTCAAAATATGTGTCCGAAAATGCTTTCAACTATAAAAGCTTGTAACATAATCTAAAAATATGTATCTTGATCCGAATTATGCATAATGGCCAAAAATTATATACTGCGTGATAAAAAAAATAAAATCCAATTGACTAAATTTTGTCATTGTGATTCCAAATTTTAGCAAAACTATTTAGTGAACCAAAATCTGCATTGTAAGTCAGTAACCTAAATGTGTTATCCATATTTTGTATATGAAGCCAACAGCTGTAAATCAAAAAACGAATTGAACATGAGAGGTTTGTGCATTTTCATTTAGCAGAAACTGTTCCATCTTCGTTCTAGACTAGGTGACTAGTATCTGTCAATGTTCGCCAATGGATGTACTCAGTTCCGCTGATCAAAAATTCTCCACCGTTAGTGCACAATCAAAACTGCATCTTGGCTCACAGAACCTGAAATTAAAAAACACAACAAAAAAAAAATCACAAAAAAAAACACAAGAGGCCTTGCGATGTTGATAAGGCCTTAAAAGTATGTGGGTCCAAGCCCGTACATCTGATTATAATCTTCTTTCTTCCTCCAACTTGCAAAAAAAAATTCCTTTTCCCTTTTTATCTTTCTCCTCCTCCTCCTCCTCCTCCTCCTCCTCTCTATTCGGGCTTTCTTAGATTCTGGGGGCGAAGATGACAAACTCAAGTTCTTCTTCAAGAGTAATCGAAATAGAAGATGGTAACAAACCTGAAGAAGAGATTGATTGGGAAGTTACACCTGGTGTTCAAAGGAGAGGTGCTGATGATAATGAAGAAGATGGTGATGTAGCACCTATGATTAAACTCATAGTTTCTTATGCTCCTTCTAAACATGAGATCAGTGTCCCTCCTCAAGCTACCTTTGGTAAGTTATGAGGGTTTTCAATTCTGGGTTTTTGATTATTCTTGCTATAAATTGATCTGTTTCGTTTACTTTATTTAGACTTTGATTGGGATGGAGTCAAAAGTGGGTTTTTGCCCCATTTGTGTGTTTTTGTGGTCTTTAGGTCAATGGGTTTGTTTTGTTGCTGGTTTTGAACTAGATGGGTGTTTTTAAATGCTGGAATAGTAGATGTCTTTACCAAAAGACCTAGTTTTTTATTTGAATAAATTGAATTTTGAACAAGCTTTTCAGGAGGTACATGTTGCTAGTGCTGGCTAAACGAGGGATGAGGCGTATCTCACATCCTTGTGTGTTTAGGAACTAGTTTCTTTGTATCCAGGATCTTGTTGAAGGGGGAGGTCAAAAAGGGGTATAAATTGCACTGATGAATTTTGTTATTTTGTCGATGAATGCAAATTGCTTTAGATGGTTAATTGTCAATGGTAGTAGGGTCTTGTTCGTGGCTGTTCCCCGGGTTAAGTATAAGCTTATGGTGTATAAATGTACACGTGGAAGGGTTCATACCTCAATTTAGGAAATGATGTATGGATCTCCATATGGTTATTCACTGATTTGGAAGTTTTTTGTTTGCAATTCAGTTTAGAAATTCTACTCATATTTGAAGTCTGTCGATAGTTGATAATGGTATTTTTACCTGTTTGGACAATGCTGGTAAATTTTTAGATGAAATTGTACACACAAAACTAACTTCCCTCACAAAGCGGCATGTGTTTAACTCCATCCTCTGTTGCTAGCATGGTTTCATGGTTGTATGTGTTAGGTTTTAATGTCTTCGCTGAAATGTTGGATGATTAGGTGACTAATTGTACGTAATACCCAAATCATAATGTTATTTCCATGTTTGTTCACCAGGTTAATAGAAGGGTTCGTACTCAGTTAGCAAATTATTCAGTGTTTTCAATATAACCATGCTTCAGTCTTTTCTTGGTCATATTTGATGTGTATGGTTTTTAAAGAGCGGCATTACATCAGTTGATACTCTTGTTTTATCTTGAAGTTAATGTTCATTTACTTTTTTGTGGACTCCAAGGGGATGTGAAGAAACTTCTTGCCAATGTTACTGGGTTGGAGCCCAATGATCAGAGGTTGTTCTTTAGAGGGAAGGAGAAGCAGGATGAGGAAGGCTTGCACACGGCGGGACTAAAAGACAAGTGTAAGCTTCTACTTATGGAGGATCAAGAAAGCAAAGAAAGGAAGCTTGAGGCAGTCAGAATGAATGAGAAAATGCTGGAAGCTTGTGAAGAAGTAGTGAAAGTTAGGTCTGAGGTCGATAGTCTCGCAGAAAAGGTGCAAACGCAACCCCACTACGTAATTCCTGAACTGATTCTGAAATGGTTTTTGTTGATTTGGTGTTTGTGATTTTGTTTTGCAGCTGGCTGTGTTGGAGGCAGCTGTGCACAGTGGGGATAAGGTTCCAGATAAGGAATTCGTTGTGTTGGGAGAGTTCCTGATGCGACAGTTGCTGAAATTGGATGGGATTAAGGCGGAAGGAGAAGCAAAAGCGCAGAGACGTATTGAGGTTAGTAGATGATCTCAAGCTATCACATCTGGAAGTTATCTAATTCAAAGAGAGCAGTAATAGACTAGTAGGCGTAGGACTAATCTGCATGGTATTTCTCTTACAAGTTTAGTGTGTTGCGTCATTGGTTCCAGAACCCTTGGAAGTTTGAATTGTTAAGTTCTCGAAGATAATTCAATGTTATTTTTGAACAGGTTCGTAGGGTGCAGAGCTTGGTGGACACAGTTGACAATTTAAAAGCACAAAACGCTAACCCCATCAGCAACATTTAGACTGGGTATGAGCTTGCAACTAGTGCTCCTTGCTCTCCAAATTTGTTAAGCCGGATGTTTCTTTTGGGTGTAATTCAAAGTTTTCTTCTCAATTATTTTGGTAAAAATATATACTCCCATGACTGTAGATAAAACAGAACCATGTTTTAAATATCAAAAAGTCTTGACGGACGTCCTCTCTCAGAATTTTGTTGGTGGGGCCCTAAAGTGACCCCTTGCTGACTCTCGATGGCTGGGACCCGCACCCATGTGAGGGGGCGGTTTTTATCTGGTTTTTTCAGGCGGTGTGTGTAGAACTGCTCTTTAAATATTCACTGTTTTGAAATACATGTACAAACTGGGAGAGTTTCAGCCAGGTGTACTAAGTTTACTTGGATAGTATTTGACTTGAATCTTACCTTTTGATTTTGTTCTTTTTTTGTTTTTGTTTTGTGAAATTTAGTACCATGGGGATTGGGGATTAAAGCATAAATCTATATATCTTTTGGCTGGCAAGGGATTCTGACCGGCATAAATCACTTAAAGAAGTGTTGCTTCTGGGATCTGGGTAACGAAAGAGATATTGATATCTGGGAGGATAACTGGATCCTAGATATCATTCCACCTATTCATAGAAACTTGCCTGCTACTGAAGGGATTACAAAAGTCTCTGATCTGATAACGAACAATAAAACTTGGGATCTAAATAAACTTGTCGAATGCTTTGATAGACAGTTAGTTGAAAAAATTAGGCAGATTAGAATACCAACTGAAGAAAAAAAGATGCTCCAAGATGGAATCTAAACACAACAGGTATGTTCACTGTAAAATCTTTATATAATCACATCAATTCGAATAGAAATGCTGAGACTGGGTGGAGTAGAATATGGACAATGAAGAATCACATCAATTCGAATAGAAATGCTGAGACTAGGTGGAGTAGAATATGGACAATGAAGGCACCACCAGCTGTCAATTTTTTTATTTGGAAGACAGTGCACTCAATTCTCCCTAATAGCATGAGAGTGGCAGCTGTCTTACCTGATATTGATACTAAGTGTAAGCTTTGTAACGTAAATGAGGAAACTTTGAATCACTTATTTCTGCAATGTAACTATGCAACACAGGTATGGATGCACTTAAACTTAGATATGAATTATGTTAGAAATGGTACAACAAGCTTTCAGGATTGGATCTCTAATTGTCTTGAAAACAGTGAGATGGGAACTTATGAAATAGAATGGAATGTGTTGTGCAGTATAATAATATGGTTAATTTGGAAATCTAGGTGTGATGTGGTGTTTAAAAAGAAAAATCAGAGCAGTGTTACAACTGCTAAGAGAAAGGGCTATGGAGTGAGGATCCTCATTCAATATGAATGAGCCTCACTCATTTTGCTCTAATTTGATGCTGTTATGGGCAGTGATCGAGTACTCTTTCACCCAGAATCACTGGCGCACTCATTGAGACGAGTGAGGGGTGGAAAGTCCCCACTGAACGGCTGATCTTCATCCGCCCAAGAAAAGCGACTGAAAATGTGCTGCTTACGGTTCATAAACGGCTGAAGTTCAACCTCTTCAACAAAAAAAAAATGGAAACGGCTGAAGTTCAGCATCTTCAACGAAAAAGAAAGGAAAAAGAGAGGGAAGATGAAAGGTTTTGGCACTGTTCATTGTTTTTTTAATAATAAAGAAAGGGAAATGGCTAAAGTTATGCCTCTTGGTGTTTTTTAATAAAAAAAGAAGAAGAAGGAAACGGTTGATCTTCAGCCGCTTAATGTATAATTTTCCATCCTCACAGTCACCAATTCACTCTTTCGCTCATATCTCACTCGTTTGGGTAGTGAATGAGTGTTAAAAACACTCATTCCATAGCCCTTGCTCTAATAAGATCATCAGATATATAAATAGATTTAAAACTACGAAAACATCTGGTCACAATATAATGGAAGATCTTTACTATAACTCTGTAAATGATGTTGTTTTACAGATAAGAAAATATCCTGAGGAGAACATAAAAAATGACATGACACTGAAAATTCTTATTGCTTTGCATATCTCTAATACAAAAACTAGTATTGGTCTAATTTTAGTGGATCACACACGTACAGTCAGAGAGGCCAGATGACTCTCCACTGACAGTACAACAATAGAAGAGCTTGAGCATTAAGGAGCGGAAGCAGCTTTCCAATGGGCAACAAGATGGAGTGGACACAGAATTTCTTTCAAAAGTGATTCAGAACCAACTCTGGTGCTGCTGGTGGGAATGTATGCAGAAGCAAGAACAAAAAGATACCAAATTAGTGAAGAATTTGGAAACAACAAGAAATTTGAAATTAACTTTCTAGCTAAAGACTTCAACTTGGTCAAGAAATATGAATTGATGTGGGTAGTAAAATTATCTGTTTTTTGTAATAAGTATGACATCAAGCATAGTTGGACCGATTTTAACTTATGGGCTTTACTTAACTATTTCAATGCTCAATAAGGGACTCAAAATGATTTGAATATCAGGAACTCTATGTATGGAATATTAACTACTATGAATGAAATCAACTGAGGGATTCTTTCCTCTTTTATATACAAAAAAGTATATCTTTTGGCTCTTGGTGTTATTAAACTGGGATAATTCATCTTAAAACGTAGAATAGACTCTGTATTATTTGTGGTGAATTTTTGAAAGATATTCATCTCAACAACTATCTGAAACAAAGAGTGTTTTAGGCAACCCTTAAAAACTATCTGAAACAAAGAGTGTTTTAGGCAACCCTTTGAAAGGTGTATCATTAGGACAAGTCTTATGGTGGAATCCAAGCCAAGTTTAAAGAGAATGTTTTCAAGTTGGGGTGCGTACTTCTAAATTTAATCATTTTATTTTGATCATCGATTTTGTGGGTCAAGATTGAATGCAATTCCAAATTGCGCTTTGGAACCTATTTTACCTTTCACCATTAAATTTGAATGTCTATGATCTTAGGTTAGGTGTCAAGTGCTCTTTAAGTACTTATGTGTCACGAAATCTAGTAGATGGAATTCTTCCACCATAATACTTACATCTTAAACACATATAGATATGACGATAAATAGATAAGAAAATTTGACACTAACCACGATATTATGACAGAAATTCTACTCCATTTCTATTCTGATGTAGTAATGACTCATCGGCCTCGCAAGTTGTTTGTTTATGGGTATTATCAAGAAATATATTTTTCATAATAATGCTCTAATTACTAATATGACACTCTTTTAAACAGATTTACTAACAAAGAGAGTTACTCTCCGTTATAGATAACCCCTACTTACAAGAGTAAATAATCATTTTGAATTACCACGATTTCAAATCTAAATCCAAAGCCATTTCGTGAATATATTTAACAGATCATGGTTTCGAGGGTCATCCATCACGAAATGACCTTCCTATGAGTGGATATGTGGAAGTACGCTATGATGATTCCTTGACAGACGTTGAGGAGTATTGTAGTTCTATTTTTTCCCTTGAGTTAACACGCATTGAGGATTATTGAAAGTTCATTTTTTCCCTTGAGTTAGTATGAGATCTAGCGCAAAACCCGTCTAAAGAATATAGTGACAATCATATTTCAACGCACCTGTTGAGAAGTACGAGTTTTTCATATCGATAAAATCGTACAGTAATATAGGATTATAAAACTTAAACTATACTCTAAAATATTTAGTTTCAGATTAATTTTTTTTTTCCCGTCACCCGTCGTTTTTCTTCTCCTCCTTTTATTTCTACTAAATCTCTGCTTCGATGAATAACTGATTATGGTTGGCTTGATTGAAGTGTTTTGAAAGACTATAAGATGGTGGAAGGAAGTGATACAAGCAATGGAAGGTAAGTTTCTATTCTTTCGAGATTTTATCTGCTTTGACTTTGTCAAAATATAAAGGAGACTATTAAATATACTAGACTACCCTTAAATAGGAAATAAAAAAGAAAGAATATATCCAAATTTTGGAAACCTATATCAAAAAAATAAAGGAAAAAAGATATTCAGAGGTATGAAATACAAGCTTTGTGAGGAATTTAAGATTTTGCAGCAAAATCTATATATATTATTTGAAAGGGATAAAATATTAAGGAGAATTATAGATGAAGCAAGGAGAGATAAGAGGAATGAGAAGAATAATCTTATTAGAAGATAAGAGTAGAAGCATTATATAGTTTCCTTTATATACAACCCTAGGAATTTAGTTGGACCGCACATCCATGGTCCGTAGGACCTTTAACACTCCCCCTTGTGCGGTTCCATCAATGTAGACAATCTCGGATTTCGACTTGTCTCGGTCCCAGCCGAAACACCGAGACAATTTTATCTCGCTGAAATTCTCGTTTAAATTTCCGGCTAACTTTCGTGAGTCGTTGTTTGAAAATTTATAAATATGTAGTTATTTAATATTCATCAAACACGTGTGTTCCATACAAAGAATAGGAAACAAAGTGTCTTGATTGATATTTCTTTCCAAACGTCATAGCTATCACTATTCTTCCTTCACCGAAACAGAGGGTTAGTTGGATAGGAGAAATATAATCCAGAAAAACCCGCATGGCTTATTCTCCTCGATCTCTTCTTGTTTTAATAAAAGAAATGCTAATTTGATTATAGTATTTTATGTGTATACGATTATACTCTTAATCTCGTTTTAGAATGATGTATTAGTTTAGGTGTTCCTAATTGGGATCTCTTAGAATTTGATACCCTTGATTGGTATCTGTAATAGCTGCAAAATCTGATTTTTTAAAACCCTTACTTCCATTTTTGGTTCTCTTTCTATTGAAACCTTGAAGCAGATAATCATGAAAAAAATTCCATAACAGTGATGAAGATTTGGGACTATCTCGGCCGAGATTAGACCGATTCGGGCGAAATTAGAACTTACGACAAGTTTTTCGGTGAAATTTCGTATCGCCGAAAACATGTAATTCCCTAGTTGCATAAGAGAAATCGGGAAAATCACCGGAATCTCGGCCGAGACAGCCGAGATCGACTACACTGTGTTCAATAAAAAAATTTATACATAGTGCTTCACATGTAGTTCTTCAAATGTCGTTATCCTTGATGACTTGTGCCGAAGCCAATTTCCTCATTAAAACTTTGACATGATGGAAAACCCAGTGGGAAAAAACCTTGGTACAACTCTTCACATGTTTTCTGGTATTTTATATGTGGTTTATCACATGTAATACGATCTTCAAAGATCGCCGAGTCTAAGTTAATATCTCGTTAAAACTTTGTCAGGCTAACCCAGAAGGACAAAACATGAACTAAAGAAAAAGAGTACAATATTAAGTAAACTTATAACATAGTTAGATGCATATACGTTGCCTCATTAAAACCTTGACAAGGAAGACCTAGTGGGATAAAACCTTGACGAAGATAAAAGAGTACAACGTGACAGATGCAAGTAAAGGTGATCCATTGCAGATGATCACTTTGCTCCGTAGAAGTTGACTAGTTTCTTCACAACTTTTAAGGCTGAAAATCCTCATGGGAAAGAAAATAGCCTTAACTGGGAAATTATATTCCCTATGTTTGTTGTTGTCTCATTAAAAACCTTGCCGAGTAAACAAAACCCTGTGGGAAAAAACAACCTAGGTGAAGGAAAATAGTTCAACACACCATTATATGCTTCCCCTGATGTCAGAAAATTTTCGTTAGTCCAATGCATTTAAAAAGAGTTTATCACACTTTTCTTTGGTGACTTGAATGTTTATAAGACTAGTTGTTGATTCTGGAAGTTACGTTGCTTAACAAACTATCGCGTTGTCTTTGATTCAAATATTTTCAGTAATATCAACGCGATCGTTAAAAACCTTGTCGAGTAACAAAACCCTTTCGGAAAAACTATTCTCGATCGGATGGAAAAAGAGTATAACACAACTTCAATTTCGAAGTAAAATATGTCGACATCATATCCTTGGATCTCCCCCATGATGTCGGCATCTCCCCTTGATTACTTTCAAATTTGTTCCAGACAATTTCTTTAGTCATGTACTTTTCGAAAATGAACATCGTTAATGACCTAGAAAATAGTCTACCATATCTCCCTCTGGTTACTTTTGTTGGAGAAGAGATTATTGTTCCATCATAATCAACAAATTTTGGATTGCACTTTCATTAGCATTCCTTTTAATATCATTGTGGGGATAAAATAAATTTATGTCAATGGTTACTTTTAAGTACATGATTACATTTCACTATACCATTCCAATGACGCTGCATTGGCGCTCAGCTATATCTAGCTAACAAGTTCCTTGAGGATGTAAAATTTGATCGAGTACATTATTATACTAAGCACAACAATGCGTCTATTGTAGTTAGATATGGGAATTTCATTTCCTAACATATCTTCGTCATCTTCCTTTAGACGAAATGGTCACTTACATAAGGAGTGTTAATAATGTGATTAAGGAGAATTATAGATGAAACAAGGAGAGATATGAGGAATGAGAAGAATAATGTTATTAGAAGATAAGAGTAGAAGCATTACATAGTTTCCTTCATATACAAACCTAGGAATCTAGTTGGACCGCACATCCATGGTCCGTAGGCCCTGTAACAATAAAGGATAAATTGCCATGACAATTTTAAATAGGAAATAAAAAGGAAAATTAAAATATATCCAAATTTTGGAAACCTATATCAAAAAAAATAAGAAGGATTAATTGGGGGATATGAAATAGTAATGTTACTGTTCATAACGGCATGTTTTTCTACACAAAAAATAATTTACTATGCCGGTATGAACATTAACAGTACTATTCATATCCCCCAATTAATAAAAGTATCCCATGTTCAAAAATAAAGGAAAAAAGATATTTAGAGGTACGGAAAACTAACTTTATACGGAACTAGATCTTAACCCGTGCCGTAACGGCACAGGATGTTTTGTCTCTAATACGATATTGTTCACATTCCTCTTGCTTCATTTTATTCGTGAGTAATTATTTTGATATTCAAATAGGTTTTGGGAAACAAAATAGGTTACCTGATCTTTTTATTTTTTACTTAAGCATGTTATTCCAATTTATTATCTAGACGGAGTAATAATGTTGTGCCAACATGAAAAAGAAATAAAAAATACAGTAAATAAAAAATTTCCCCATTTATTGTTCCATCATATTATAATTTCAAACTTCAAAAAGAATATTTCATCTAACAGTACATATACCTAAACTGCCAATCCAACTCCATGATGTTTATGAATACATTTGTTCCGAAATTATTGATAACTAAGGCTCTAAGGAGTGAAGCAAAAACCCATAATATCTTCCCTACTATAGATAAACACTATTTATTTATTTTTTGCAAATGTGAGAGTTATAAAAATGAAGAACCCTTGGCTATTGGAAGGCTGATATATACACATGTGAATTAAAAAAATAAACTTATAATAGTAAATCAAAACATGTGTAAGATTCTTTCTCAATCATATTGATAACATAAAATTGAAGAAATTCGTGGATAAAAATATTTCACACCAACTATGCTAAGTAGTGCATGAATGACGTTCTCACATCTAATGTTACTCAAGTAATTTGGAGTTTTAAAGAGCATAGTCATATTGATATTTGTATCTACATAAATTCAACTAACCTTCCGAAGAAAAATTATTAGTTTCAAGGTAGAGCCGACACAAACTTCTATCGCCTTCAATGTATAAAACATACATTGGGTTTAATGGGTCTTGAGATTAAACAAATACCCCAACATTAGTCAAATAATGTCTACAAATACGGGATCGAAACAAAGTGCTAATGGGAAAAATGAGAGACTAACATCAGTTCTACAAATAAAATACCCTATATGTATCAAAGTTTGTTAACCAAACATGTATTCAAATTAAAAAGTCATCAACTTAACTCAAAAATATAAAAGAACCCAAGTTAATTCAATACTTGCATAAACAACTTATAAGAGAATTTTGTAATTATTAAATACCTTTAAAATCACTATTAGAGATTTAATTGCATGCCTCGTTAAAAACTACGGTAAGACGAAATCACCAAATTAATCTGTAGAAATTTCACTGGATATGTAGCAATTAAGAGAAGTTTACACTGGTGGTGATGCGTTCCATCTAAGTGTTGTTCGATTGATTATTTTTTTAGAAGGTTTCGGTTTTCATTGGAGAAACCGAGAGGGAGCGTTTCATTATATTCATTATCATTCAGAAATCCAAGACCAACTCGCCCTCTGCTTACGGGATCTCAATACAACCTTTGATTTATCTATTGGACAGAAAAACCTTGATACTAAGAGAATTTTTTAATTATTAAATACCTTTAAAATCACTATTAGAGATTTAATTGCATGCCTAGTTAAAAACTACGGTAGGACGAAATCACCAGATTAATCTGTAGAAATTTCACTGGATATGTAGCAATTAAGAGAAGTTTACACTGGTGGTGATGCGTTCCATCTAAGTGTTGTTCGATTGATTATTTTTTTGGAAGGTTTCGGTTTTCATTGGAGAAACGGAGAGGGAGCGTTTCATTATATTCATTATCATTCAGAAATCCAAGACCAACTGGCCCTCTGCTTACGAGATCTCAATACAACCTTTGATTTATCTATTGGAGGGAGAAACCTTGATACTAAGAGAATTTTGTAATTATTAAATACCTTTAAAATCACTATTAGAGATTTAATTGCATGCCTCGTTAAAAACTACGGTAGGACGAAATCACCAGATTAATCTGTAGAAATTTCACTGGATATGTTTCAATTCAGAGAAGTTTACACTGGTGGTGATGCGTTCCATCTAAGTGTCGTTCGATTGATTATTTTTTTTAGAAGGTTTCGGTTTTCATTGGAGAAACCGATAGGGAGCATTTCATTATATTCATTATCATTCAGAAATCCAAGACCAACTCGCCCTCTGCTTACGGGATCTCAATACAACCTTTGATTTATCTATTGGACGGAGAAACCTTGATACTAAATATGTAGTTTTTAGTGTTATTTATTATATAACGTGAAATCCAAATGTGTTTTTCTTCTTATTAATTTTCATGTATTTTAACCGAGTTTATATTAGCATTAATACGATCAACCACATTTCTAATTTATAGTGTTATCCTTTTGTAGCAGCACATAATTAACATAGTCAATTACTACTCATCAATACCGGCCAGTACCAAAAACCACCAGATATCACTTCTTTCTCAACCACCAACATTTTCCATCCCTCCTAGAATATTGGGCACACTTATAACTTTTAATCCCACACGTCATGTATAAAGTTTAGATTTAACAAACTTAGGTCGTCAATTAATTTATTCAACTATATGTTTTTTGTTAATACTGAAAATCATGCGTAGGAACGGTTACCAAAGATAGCAGTGGTCCCAAAAACAACCATTTTGTCTTATATGATTTGGTATCATCCCAAAAGTATTTGTTATCCGCCTTTTTTTATCGTGTCAAAAACAACCAACTATACTTTTCACAATACAATGTTACCCGTCATGTATTTTTTTTAATTATTTTTGATTCAAAAAGAAAAAACCAATACCACCGCCATTAAAACCATCCAGCGCCACTATTTCTTCCACCAAAACTAATTTTACCGCCTCCACCACTTAGTAACACCTTCCACCGCTTCCACCACTTACTGCTTCCTCTACTATCACCACCACCACTAATATCTATTGAAATAATTTTTGTCAAAATTATTATTTAGTGATGGAGATATGTATTAATATTAATTAAGGGATATTTATGATGTAAAATTAATAAATCATTTATCATGAGAAATTAATGAGACATCAATTAATAAAACACTTAGACTAATTAATATTAAGTTGAACAAACCATGACCATAGATTTATCTAATTAACAAATCACTTATCTCCCTTATAAAGCAGAGTTTGGCTAACTTTGCCTATCTGAGTGGTGGCTAGGATTTATTCTGGGTAAAGATAAATCTATGGCTATTGTTAAGACACGTTTATCTTCCCACTTCCTTAATGTTAACGCTTATCAGTCTTCCCGTTACCAGTCTTTCCATAATCTGAAATACAGAACGTCTCCCTTCCCTTGGTCGAAAATGTTCTCTATCGTCAACTCATATTCATTCGATTTGCCCATTCTTTCTCTGATCTTCCAATCATCAAAAACCTAAGTGTTTATCTAGGTATTACCCATGAAGCAGGATTCTTCTTTTAATTTTTCCGAACGAAGGAAAATTCAACTGGAAAGGAACTAGGTATGTCTAGATTCTTTCTTGGTATCTCTCATTTGGCGACATTTTTTTAAGCAGGTAAACATTCAACCTCTAAAGTCGTTAATGCCAATTTTACGAAAAGGGATTTACTAATGGAGTGATGGAGATTCTAAATTTCCCTTTTTAGCACCATCTCAAAATTAAAATTTTAATTCTTTATTATCAAAATTTTTGATATATAATCCGTCACAAATTTTCATCGGACTGTTTTTGTATCCAGATGTACCATCAAGACATAAGGATATGCCAAAATAAAATAAGGTATGTATTTTTTTCAATAAGAATTCGTTTTCGAGATTGTGCAACGTTTCTTCTAATTGTGTTTTCATCTTTTTGGTTTAAATCTCTCTTTCTCTATCAAGATATTAGGGTTCGATCATTCAAATCGAACGGTTAACAACTTTCTTTGCCATTAATGCTATATATAAAAATCCTTCTGAGTATCAATGATCAATTTAGTAGCATATTACTGTAAAAGCGGTCGATCCCAAGGAATAATAGTGTGTATGTGATCTGGATCAAAATCAAGATAATCATGATTTGGGCACCTCCTCCTCCCTTATTTTTTATTTTTATTAATTTTTTATGATCAATCATTTTTCTTATTTTTGAGATGGCATATATATTAAGAACTTAAGCTGCTGATTAAGGGATCTGTTTAGCGTTGCAAGTTGCAAATATTTATAGGCTTTAGGGAATTACAGAAAGTAGTCTAAAACTGTCTTTTACATAACTTAAGATATGTTGTTGCAATGAGATGTGGCTTCATTCTTTTCCTCCTAATGTACTTGATAACTTTCATGTCCTGCTATCAAGTTCGCAGAATCTAATGAAGTTTTGATAGAAAATTTGTTTGATGTCTCTGAAATAGTCAGTCCATGGTAAAATCCATACTTCATGTATCACTTATTTGTTGTTGCTCCTATGTGTACCAAGTGTATCACATTTTGGCACAATGCAGTTACTGGAGATGGATGATATTGGTATAATGCATTTGGTGGAGATGGTCTACTGTACATACACTTATGAAAACATGGAGTTTCTGGTCGGTGGATTCATGCACAATCTGCTTCTTTCTGGTTGTAACAATAATATGCTGGTAGAATGTGCTTAATTATGTTGAATCTACTTCCGAGTGCGTTGATATTTTATGTTCTTGAGTTTGTTTTTGGAATTGAACCAAAAATGAGGACCTGTTTCAATTAGTTGTACCACTGTCATGACCAGATTACATTTGAATATGGAAACTACCTCTACCCAGCTAAAATAGTCAGGGATCTGGACGGGTCAGTCTTTTATCCAATATGAAAAACTTTTACCGAAATGGACGGTTTGGGATACTTATTTATGTTTATATTCAGATTTTAGTGGTTCTCATTCTGCAAGATAACTTCATATTATGAATTTGATCGTTACTGGCTTATTAAGTACCAAATAATAAGAAATTTATTTCGAATTGATTTGTTGTGTTATTTTCGCCTTCTCATGTTTTATCGCTGATTTCTTCCTTTTCTGATTTAAGAAGGGCTTCCCTGAATAAATATATATATATATATATATATAGTATCAAAATATTGGAATGTGGGGATTTTGGATTGAAAATTATTTTCATCTTACTTCGAATGCAATAACGGCACAAAAATGGATACCAACCGTGATGTAAATGTTTTAGAAATTTGGGGTTTCTAAAATTAAAGCTTATGTCAAAACCTCAGTTAGATAATTTCGATCATTTATGTTAAGTTATACCTAAAATTTGTGTCTTGATGCATGTTTGATATATGCTTTGTTGTTGTTTCTAACCTGCATATGAATAATTTGATAATTTCTATTTTGGAAAAAATGAGATGCTTTACTTTGGAATTAATAATGAATTTAAAATCTGAGAACCATTGTTGAGAACTCTCAGTCAGTTTCATACTTTCATGTTTTTTTAGAGCTTATTCTGGGATTTTAATCCTTTGTATTTTTTTTAGAGCTTATTCTGGGATTTAATTCTTTGTAATTCTTAATCAATGCAGTGGAACTGTTTGCATTGTGTTAAGCCAATGGTACATTGTTGTTTCTTCAATTTAAAGAACACTATTTTTGTATAGTGAAAAGCAGCTGCTTTTTTTCTCAGTTAGGTGGTTGTGATCCTGATAGGTTGGAATACAAAATGTTCGTAATTCATATGTTCAATGGTTTTATACCAGAATATCAAGTTTTTGAATTTTAATAAGGTTCGACCATTTGAATACCATTAAGATTTTTTTTTTTTTACTACTTTTCGTTGGTTACATTTCTAACTTGACACTGATGTTGTTTGTCTTTTTTTTTTTTTTTTAAATTCTTTTGGGTGTCTTCCAGATATGAACTCAGAGCAGACCATCAAGGTACCCCAAAATGACATGAATATGCTGCCTTTTTCGAGATGACACAAAATGAAAGCTCGCAATGGATATATCCTTTCGAAAGGAAAAAGAAGTTCTCAGTGTAGTTCCCATTATCCCTTAAAGCTCCATCACTATAGTTATTTATAATAATATCAACTTCTTGCACTAATTTTCTTATCTTTTAAGTAATGTAAGGCATTTGGGTGTGTGATGGGAATCATAGGATCAATTTCATCACACATGCAGACTTCCATTTTCTTATGAAAAATCCAATAAACATAGAGCGTTCGTGTTGGGTGGTGGATCTAATTTACCAGTTCCTTATATTAGGGAAGTCTGAAATATCTTTACAAAGCATTCGAATGGGCATAGTTTCCAATACAATCCAATCATGTGAGATAGGATTAGGGAATTGGAAAGCATTCAAATTTACCATGAAAGTGTCCTTGATGATGTCAATTACTGTGGGATTATTGGTTGATAGTTATGTTGTTAACAGATTCACTTTTCTACTTGCTTTCACTGTTAACACAAATTTCAATTTATATAAAAATAAATAAATTATTAACTGATCCCAGATACAGTTCTTTCCAGATTTGTATCTTACTAACAAAGGTATGTGTGTTTCTTCAAAATTAGGGGTGGCTTTTGGATCTCAAGGGTAATCTGATTGTAGAATACCCATATCTCCTCTTGGATTGTACATGGAATGGTCAATTCATCTTGGCATTAAGGTATATTTCCGTATTTTTCGTTTCAAAGTTTTTGGATATAACTGTAGTTATGAGCGCGCAGACTCTTAAGCCTCATAATTGGTGGAATCATGTCAACATTGATTCATGTAGAACCATGAATTGCGTTGTCTTTTGTATATGTACATATGTTACATGTATGAGGTTTACCCATTTACTTGGTGATGGTCATTTGTTTACGAAACTGGGATTTTTAATGGTTAACTTTGAATATTTTGAATTCAGAGGAGTCGTCTAAGGATAGAAATAAATTGCGGCTTTAGGAAACAATGGAAAAGATATAGCTTGACTTAATAAATATGGGTGAGTGGGTTATTAATTTGCCTATTCTCTGAAATATAAACAAACTAATGGATTTTTCAGTCAGAACGAGTGTCCTATAGGTTTAAAATCTTTAAAAAAATTATGTCTCAGTAGACTTTCTAAGGAAGTGCTTCATCAAACTTTTGGTGTTTTTCGAACCATAATTATGAGCTCTATAAGTAATATATCATTAATTGATAAAATATATAAACTATAGTAATTTTAAGTAACCTTCGAGTGTTTATTGTTGCTTTCCAATTTTCGAGTTTTACACCCACACATGTTTTTGTGGTGCTGCTTATGTTTGATAATGATGTTGGTTTCCCTTTCTTTTTTTAACAATGCATGAAAATATTCTCAAATTCTATGTTTCTTAAATTCATCGGAAGTACTGGTGGTCAAACGACAAAACTGTAAAGAAAGTATCATACATTGTTTAAAATTAGCACATAAAAGAGGTAGTAGTTTTTTCGTGATACGCGAGTGGACATTAAATGGCTATTACGTTTCTCATGACATTTGATTTCAGTAGATATCATTGATTTGCTAAATTGGTTTGCTTTAAATCCTAATGGGTCTGGACTAGCTAGAGTGGAAATTTAGTCCAGGGGGACTGTATAAAGAAAAATGGTATTGGATCAAGTTTAAGACATCCCAGTGCTGGCGTTTTAGAATTTTGGTTTGGAGTAAATGGTTGTATCCTAAAGCTTCCTTATAGCATAAACATGGTCATTTTGTCATGAATGTTGTCTTCAAGAGTGATGCTTCACCTTAGTGGAGTCCAGGTACTGTCTAATCTACAAGTCGCGTGCTGATGCATTATGAACTTGCTTCAACTGTTTGGAAATTCTTCATTTTGTTTTTGGGATTAAGATGGATATTGTTAAGGGACGTTTAGACTCAATTTTAAGGTTGGAGCTACATTAGGTTGCAAGGAATATATAAAACTACATTGGTCCGAATGTTCCATATGCAGTAATTTGGGAGCTATGAAAGAACGCAATGCTGGATACCATCGGTAAGGGAAACAAGAAACACAAATGATCTTTAATTGTCAATAAAACAGTGGCATATTTTTTGGTTCTCCAATGAAGGCTAACCAGGAGGAGACTGTGTAATTATATAATCTTTCCTTCGTTTTTCTTGACAGGCATTGTTGATCGTCCTCTGTAAATATTTTCTATCCTTTATTATGCAACTTTTTTTTTATCAAAACAAAACTAAGAAATTACTAAATTCATTTGAATTTGGGTTCATTAATTTGTGAAGCCCATAAACATCCATCTCAAAACTAAGTGCGACTTTTGAGATGAATAAACTTATGCCATGAAACTATTCTTTTTTTAGTAAAATTCCAAGAACGCTGATTTACAAATTTAAAATTTTAAAGGAAGATGCATTTGCTCGATGATCAAAAATATTATAGGTAATACATTTACATAGAACCAGAAATAAAAGGTAATGTATTATCGTGCCGTAACGGCACGGGTTAAGCCCTAGTACTAATTAATAGAACACTTATACTAATTAATATTTAAGTTGAACAAAAAACCACTGTTTATTTATCTTTTCTATCAATTCCAACCAAGGTGGAACAATGGTTAGAGGCCACTCTTATGACACAATAGGTCATGAGTTCGAACCTCCCCGTTATAATTTTTGAAATTCCATATCTTAACTTGAGAATTCATTTTTAATTCATAATATTGGAATGAACACCACATGTGCGACTTGTAGGGTGTGGCACGAAGAACCACAACCTTTGATTTATCTTTGCCAAGGATATATCTTGACCACCACTCACATAGGCAAAGTTAGCTAAACTCTGCTTTATACTATTGATATAATGTTACACATTTTGTGGCGTTACGAAATTAGCATAATATATTTTTGATCACCAATACCTGCCACCACCATAAAACCATATGAATCCATTTTTTTTTATCCACCACCACCTAGTGGCGGAGCCAAGGGTTGACTAACCAAGCTCTAACCCCTTAAATTTTTAATAGCTACATAAAAAATTTAGTTTATTTTATAAATAATATTTTGTCCATATATATTTATGGTTTAGTCTACCAAAGTTTACATGTTTCTTTTAAAAAAATAAAATAAATAGGTCTTCTCAATGTCAATTTTTGACTCCACCACTACCACCATCACTGCCGCCCATCCCATATAGGTTGTTGGACGCAATTCTAATTTTCAATCACAAATGACATTATGAGGTTTAGATTGAACAAAATTTTGTCAATTGATTAGTTTCATTAAATTTTTTTTCGTGTATATATATTTTTTTTTTGTATTGCAATCAATTTTATTTTAACATTAAAAAATCATGATTTATACGATATAATACCAAAGATAACATGGGTACCATTTGGGTGATCCAACTACGATCATGAAAATATTGTCTTGTATGATATCATCCCTGAAATATATGGTACCTTCCTTTATCAAAAATGTTAAAAACAACCAACCACATCTTCCACACTACGATGTTATCAATGTTGTAACGACAACATAAAATTAATATTGTCCATCACTACTCACCAGCATTCACCGTCACTACTTCTTCTACCACAAACCAGGGGCGGAGCCAGGATTTTGGGGAGAGAGGGAGAAAAAATTCTTGGCAAGATGGATACATGTGAAAAATGAACTTTGTATCCCATTTACGATAAAATAAAAAATAAAAATAATTGTGCTTGGCTCCGCCCTTAACCACCACTAATCTTTCGGCCTACACCTCTTCTACTAATCATTGTCGCAGAAAATATCTATTAATATTATTTATCAAAATTACTTATTAATAGAAATAAATATTATAATTAATTAAGGAAACATTTATAATTAAAAATGATTAGTCATTTATTATGAGCAATTAGTGAAACACTAATTAATAAAATACTTTATAATGAATAGATTATTTATTATGTGCAATTAGTGAAACACTAATAGACCAATTATGGTGTTTAAGTTGAACAAACCCACCACTGATGATTTATATTTTCTATCAATTCCAACTAAGGTGGAACAATGGTTAGAGGCCACTCTTATGACACAATAGGTCATGAGTTCGAACCTCCCCGTTATAATTTTTGAAATTCCATATCTTGACTTGAGTATTCATTTTTCATTCATAATATTGGAATTAACAACACGTGTGCGACTTGTAGGGTATGGCAGGGAGAACCACAACCTTTGATTTATCTTTCCCACGGAAAAATCCTGGCCACCACTAAGAAAGGCAAACTTAGCCTAGCTTTTTTTTGTATTCTTGACTTTGCACCAATAATTATGAAACTAATCAATTGACGAAATTTTGTTCAATCTAAACCTCATACATGGAATTTGTGATTGAAAATTAGAATTGCGTCCAACAACCTACATGGGATGGGCGGCAGTGGTGGAGTCAAAAATTGACATTGAGGAGGCCTATTTTTTTTTTAAAGAAACATGTAAACTTTGGTGGACTAAACCATAAATATATGTGGAGAAAGTACTATTTATAAAATAAACTAAAAAAACTATGTATTTATTAAAAATTTAAGGGATTAGAGCCAGGTTAGTCAACCTTTGGCTCCGCCACTAGGTGGTGGTGGACAAAAAAAGTGGATTCATATGGTTTAACGGTGGTGGCGGGTATTGGTGAACAAAAACATATTATGTTAATTTTGTAACGCCACAAAATGTGTAACGTTATATTATAAAGTATAAAATGTGGTTGATCATTCTAATGTTAAAATAAACTCGATAAACACATGTCCATTTTAAAAAATTGGTGCAATCAATTGCCATGTTATGCAATAACTAAACGAACGACACCAATCAAGATCAGAACATATGAAATTATTTATTATCGATTTGTTTATGTAAAGAGTGGTCAGGATTTGTCCTTGGAAAAGATAAGTTTACCAATGGGGATTGTTCAACTTAACCATTTTTAAACATTTTATTAATTAGTGTCTCATTGATTGTTCATAATGATTAATTAAGTTTATATTATAAATGTCCCTTTAATAATCTAACATAAATACATAATTTTATTAATAAATAATTTTACTAAAAACTATATTAATTCTAATGGTGGTAGTGGAAATAGGATTAGTATAAGCGGTGGCGGGTGTTTGTGAATGGTGGAGGCGGTAACATTACTATTGGTGGAAGAAATAGTGGCGGTGGATGGTTTTTATGGTGGTGTACCCGCGTAAGAGAACATTACAATATGATCATGACTGTTCGATCACCCGTATTATAGGCAATTGGTGTACCCGCGTAAGAGAACATTATCGCTCTCTCAAGTACTATTACATTCTTTTTCCTGAAAGACCATCAATGTCGAGTTGTTTCGCGACAACTACCTACAAAGACAACAACTTTCTCTCAATTTCCGATATAAAACCTTATTGACCGGGAAAATGTATTTGCATTCTAAAATATTTGTTTGAAAATTATGTTTGTTCATCAAAATCATCATAAAAAACTCTAAATCATAAATCTAAATTTCGCCTCCGTCAATAGGTACCCATTACCCGGACCCTAGAGAAATGGGTCCGGTTCTGGGTCCGGTTCTGGGTCCTAAAGTTGGACCCATTAACAACTTTGGAACCGACGGGTAATTACCCGATTAGACCCGAATCTTAACGGGTCCAAACGGGTAATACCCGCGGGTAATGGGTACCCGGTTACTCTAACTTTACTTCATTTTTTAGCAAAACTATATGTATTTTGTTAGTTTTGGCTTAGATTTTTTTTTTCATTTTTCAATTTTTCTTACATTTAATATTTATGTAGTACATTAATGAAGAAACAATAATAATTTTTTGTAAAAAAATTTAAATTCAAGCCAAAAAGAGAAATATATCAAGTTTTTGAAGTTTTTTTTACATGTCCATTTTAAAAGATTGGTGCAATCAACTTCCATGTTATGTAATAACTAAACGAACGACACGAATCAAGATCAGAACATATGAAATTATTTATTATCGATTTTTTTATGTAAAGAGTGGTCAGGATTTGTCCTTGCCAAAGATAAATTTACCGCTGGGGTTTGTTCAACTTAACCATTTTTAAACGTTTTATTAGTTAGTGTCTCATTGATTTTTCATAATGATTAATTAAATTTCTATTATAAATGTCCCTTTAATAATCTAACATAAATCCGTAATTTTATTAATAAATAATTTTACTAAAAACTATATTAATTCTAATGGTGGTAGTGGAAGTAGGGTTAGTATAAGCGGTGGTGAGTGTTTGTGAATGGTAGAGGCGGTAACATTACTATTGATGGAAGAAATAGTGGAGGTGGATGGTTTTTATGGTGGTGGGAGTTGGTAATAGTAGTGTATAATAATAGTTTTTGCCTTTTAGTGAGTTTTATTGACCAAGTAGAAAAATAATCTTCACAAAACATGCAACATTGTATTGTGAAAGATGTAATTGGTTGTTTTTAGCACGATTGATAAAGACAAAAACCAAATATTTCGAGGATGATACCGGAACGTATAAGACAATATGATCATGACTGTTCGATCACCCGTATTATATAAAGGAAATTGGTGTACCCGCGTAAGTGAACATTACCGCTCTCTCAAGTACTATTACATTCTTTTTCCTGAAAGGCCATGTCGAGTTGTTTCGCGACAACTACCTACAAAGACAACAACTTTCTCAATTCCCAAAGATAACAGGGGTACCATTTGGGTGATCCAACTACGATCATGAAAATATTGTCTTGTATGATATCATCCCTGAAATATATGGTACCTTCCTTTATCAAAAATGTTAAAAACAACCAACCACATCTTCCACACTACGATGTTATCAATGTTGTAACGACAACATAAAATTAATATTGTCCATCACTACTCACCAGCATTCACCGTCACTACTTCTTCTACCACAAACCAGGGGCGGAGCCAGGATTTTGGGGAGAGAGGGAGAAAAAATTCTTGGCAAGCTGGATACATGTGAAAAATGAACTTTGTATCCCATTTACGATAAAATAAAAAATAAAAATAATTGTGCTTGGCTCCGCCCTTAACCACCACTAATCTTTCGGCCTACACCTCTTCTACTAATCATTGTCGCAGAAAATATCTATTAATATTATTTATCAAAATTACTTATTAATAGAAATAAATATTATAATTAATTAAGGAAACATTTATAATTAAAAATGATTAGTCATTTATTATGAGCAATTAGTGAAACACTAATTAATAAAATACTTTATAATGAATAGATTATTTATTATGTGCAATTAGTGAAACACTAATAGACCAATTATGGTGTTTAAGTTGAACAAACCCACCACTGTTGATTTATCTTTTCTATCAATTCCAACTAAGGTGGAACAATGGTTAGAGGCCACTCTTATGACACAATAGGTCATGAGTTCGAACCTCCCCGTTATAATTTTTGAAATTCCATATCTTGACTTGAGTATTCATTTTTCATTCATAATATTGGAATTAACAACACGTGTGCGACTTGTAGGGTATGGCAGGGAGAACCACAACCTTTGATTTATCTTTCCCACGGAAAAATCCTGGCCACCACTAAGAAAGGCAAACTTAGCCTAGCTTTTTTTTGTATTCTTGACTTTGCACCAATAATTATGAAACTAATCAATTGACGAAATTTTGTTCAATCTAAACCTCATACATGGAATTTGTGATTGAAAATTAGAATTGCGTCCAACAACCTACATGGGATGGGCGGCAGTGGTGGAGTCAAAAATTGACATTGAGGAGGCCTATTTTTTTTTTTAAAGAAACATGTAAACTTTGGTGGACTAAACCATAAATATATGTGGAGAAAGTACTATTTATAAAATAAACTAAAAAAATTATGTAGTTATTAAAAATTTAAGGGATTAGAGCTAGGTTAGTCAACCCTTGGCTCCGCCACTAGGTGGTGGTGGAAAAAAAAAGTGGATTCATATGGTTTAACGGTGGTGGCGGGTATTGGTGAACAAAAACATATTATGTTAATTTTGTAACGCCACAAAATGTGTAACGTTATATTATAAAGTATAAAATGTGGTTGATCATTCTAATGTTAAAATAAACTCGATAAACACATGTCCATTTTAAAAAATTGGTGCAATCAATTGCCATGTTATGCAATAACTAAACGAACGACACCAATCAAGATCAGAACATATGAAATTATTTATTATCGATTTGTTTATGTAAAGAGTGGTCAGGATTTGTCATTGGAAAAGATAAATTTACTAATGGGGATTGTTCAACTTAACCATTTTTAAACATTTTATTAATTAGTGTCTCATTGATTGTTCATAATGATTAATTAAGTTTATATTATAAATGTCCCTTTAATAATCTAACATAAATACATAATTTTATTAATAAATAATTTTACTAAAAACTATATTAATTCTAATGGTGGTAGTGGAAATAGGATTAGTATAAGCGGTGGCGGGTGTTTGTGAATGGTGGAGGCGGTAACATTACTATTGGTGGAAGAAATAGTGGCGGTGGATGGTTTTTATGGTGGTGTACCCGCGTAAGAGAACATTACAATATGATCATGACTGTTCGATCACCCGTATTATAGGCAATTGGTGTACCCGCGTAAGAGAACATTATCGCTCTCTCAAGTACTATTACATTCTTTTTCCTGAAAGACCATCAATGTCGAGTTGTTTCGCGACAACTACCTACAAAGACAACAACTTTCTCTCAATTTCCGATATAAAACCTTATTGACCGGGAAAATGTATTTGCATTCTAAAATATTTGTTTGAAAATTATGTTTGTTCATCAAAATCATCATAAAAAACTCTAAATCATAAATCTAAATTTCACCTCCGTCAATAGGTACCCATTACCCGGACCCTAGAGAAATGGGTCCGGTTCTGGGTCCTAAAGTTGGACCCATTAACAACTTTGGAACCGACGGGTAATTACCCGATTAGACCCGAATCTTAACGGGTCCAAACGGGTAATACCCGCAGGGTACCCGCGGGTAATGGGTACCCGGTTACTCTAACTTTACTTCATTTTTTAGCAAAACTATATGTATTTTGTTAGTTTTGGCTTAGATTTTTTTTTCATTTTTCACTTTTTCTTACATTTAATATTTATTTAGTACATTAATGAAGAAACAATAATAATTTTTTGTAAAAATTTTTAAATTCAAGCCAAAAAGAGAAATATATCAAGTTTTTGAAGTTTTTTTTACATGTCCATTTTAAAAGATTGGTGCAATCAACTTCCATGTTATGTAATAACTAAACGAACGACACGAATCAAGATCAGAACATATGAAATTATTTATTATCGATTTTTTTATGTAAAGAGTGGTCAGGATTTGTCCTTGCCAAAGATAAATTTACCGCTGGGGTTTGTTCAACTTAACCATTTTTAAACGTTTTATTAATTAGTGTCTCATTGATTTTTCATAATGATTAATTAAATTTCTATTATAAATGTCCCTTTAATAATCTAACATAAATCCGTAATTTTATTAATAAATAATTTTACTAAAAACTATATTAATTCTAATGGTGGTAGTGGAAGTAGGGTTAGTATAAGCGGTGGTGAGTGTTTTTGAATGGTAGAGGAGGTAACATTACTATTGGTGGAAGAAATAGTGGAGGTGGATGGTTTTTATGGTGGTGGGAGTTGGTAATAGTAGTGTATAATAATAGTTTTTGCCTTTTAGTGAGTTTTATTGACCAAGTAGAAAAATAATCTTCACAAAACATGCAACATTGTATTGTGAAAGATGTAATTGGTTGTTTTTAGCACGATTGATAAAGACAAAAACCAAATATTTCGAGGATGATACCGGAACGTATAATACAATATGATCATGACTGTTCGATCACCCGTATTATATAAAGGAAATTGGTGTACCCGCGTAAGTGAACATTACCGCTCTCTCAAGTACTATTACATTCTTTTTCCTGAAAGACCATGTCGAGTTGTTTCGCGACAACTACCTACAAAGACAACAACTTTCTCAATTCCCAAAGATAACAGGGGTACCATTTGGGTGATCCAACTACGATCATGAAAATATTGTCTTGTATGATATCATCCCTGAAATATATGGTACCTTCCTTTATCAAAAATGTTAAAAACAACCAACCACATCTTCCACACTACGATGTTATCAATGTTGTAACGACAACATAAAATTAATATTGTCCATCACTACTCACCAAAGATTCACCGTCACTACTTCTTCTACCACAAACCAGGGGCGGAGCCGTGGATTTTGGGGAGAGAGGGAGAAAAAATTCTTGGCAAGATGGATACATGTGAAAAATGAACTTTGTATCCCATTTACGATAAAATAAAAAATAAAAATAATTGTGCTTGGCTCCGCCCTTAACCACCACTAATCTTTCGCCTACACCTCTTCTACTAATCATTGTCAGAAAATATCTATTAATATTATTTATCAAAATTACTTATTAATAGAAATAAATATTATAATTAATTAAGGAAACATTTATAATTAAAAATGATTAGTCATTTATTATGAGCAATTAGTGAAACACTAATTAATAAAAAAACTTTATAATGAATAGATTATTTATTATGTGCAATTAGTGAAACACTAATAGACCAATTATGGTGTTTAAGTTGAACAAACCCACCACTGTTGATTTATCTTTTCTATAAATTCCAACCAAGGTGGAACAATGGTTAGAGGCCACTCTTATGACACAATAGGTCATGAGTTCGAACCTCCCCGTTATAATTTTTGAAATTCCATATCTTGACTTGAGTATTCATTTTTCATTCATAATATTGGAATTAACAACACGTGTGCGACTTGTAGGGTATGACAGGGAGAACCACAATCTTTGATTTATCTTTCCCACGGACAAATCCTGGCCACCACTAACAAAGGCAAACTTAGCCTAACTTTGTTTTGTATTCTTAATTTAACATTTTGTAGCAAAATCTGTATAGGTTTTCCTAACCTATCAGCACGAGCTCTCCACATATTTTTCCTAACTATACAAATACTTTTTAATATTTTGAATTGGGTCCTGTTTAAAGTGAATTTGTGAGTATAAACGTTACAAGGGTATATTTGATATTTTATCAAAAAATTATGTTAACAGAAGTGGGACACGATTTTGGAACTCACGAAAATAGAATAGAGGAGGGAAATAAAAAAACGGAAGAATTATGTACATACATTATTGACGCCTTACCCACGACAAATTGTAAACTAATTTCTCTTAATAAATTACATGCTTCAAAAAAAAAAAAATATTACCGCCTACTGCATAAATCGAATTCTGTCTTATGGTTGTTTTGTTTGTAGTTCATGTTTGTTTAACGAAGGTGTTGGTGTCTGTCGGGCTCAAAAACCAAAAAGAGAGATTATGACATCTTAACTTTAAGGCATATAAGAGCATCCGTAGTGGTCGACTAAGACTAAAATCCAGAGTAAAGATCAAATAGCAGATGCAGTGGGGAAGGAGTAAAGATCAAAGACCAGATTATAACCAAAACCCAGACTATATTTAGTCTTTATTATGGTCTTTAGTCGAGCGTAATTTAAAGTTACGCCCGAACAGGCGTAATAGAAAACTTCGCCTGACACTAAAATAATAAAAAAAAATAAAAATGGACCGCAACTTAAAGTTGCGCCCATTAAAAGTTTTTTTTTTTTTAAGGCGTAACCTCAAAGTTACGCCCGATGAAAATGGGGCGGAACCTCCTCTTATACCTGATTCAGGCGTAACTTAAAGTTGTGCCTGACCAAATTTTACTCTCCCCCACTGCGTTGCAACACGGATTAAACCCAAATTTTCAAAAAAAATTTCCTCTTTAGTCTTTGATTATGATCGCACCACTGCAGTTGCTCTAATATAATACCTATATGCATCATCATGTTTGGTAATGGACACTGGCATTTTTCTTTATATTGAGCCAAGGGCTGGTTATTTGCAAATATAATAAACTCACCGGGCTTAGCGTCTTTGTAATCGTGCATCCATGGATAAAATTATTACTGCCATTCTGCCAACTGTGCGTGCTTAAAGTGTTACGAATCCCAGAGAAGCTTTTAAAAACTGATCCTGCACTACATGTACTTAACTATGATTTTATAAGAGCTTCATTAAAAATTCACATGCTGTGTCTATGCCTGTTTCCGTTTGTATAACAGTGAAGTTGTATGAAAAAAGAGCACTTGGTCATCACATCTGCATCGAGTCCAAATCTGTTCACACCTCTCTAACGAATGTATATTTCTTATTAATTTCTGATTGGTTGATTATTTAACTGATGACCCCATTACCCTTCATGTTTAGAATCACGACTCTCATTACATAATTCCCCAAATTAAATCAAGGGTAGAGATTGAAATGTGAAATATACACTCGTTAAGGAATATGCACGAATTCACACTCCCTGCATCTAATCTATTCTCGATTTATCGTCAACTGAAAATGCAACCATTATTCATTGATGTGCAAAGAAAATATCGCAAACTAACCCGAAGATGTGCATAACTTCTTCTTTTTCCCTCTCTTTTCTTTCGCATTTTAAACACAAAAGTGAATCAAATCGTGATTGAATTCTTATTAGATTATTATAGATATTAAAAAAAAAAAAAAAAAAAACTTTTTTGCACTTAATTTTTTTTTAATCCAAAAATATTTATCTTAAAAAAAAATTAATCAAAAAATATCAAGAATTTCTAAAATATAACCAGTGCAAAGTGGACAATTTCCTCTACTAACCCAAAGTTCTTTAGAACAAAGACTGCAAAATGTATGTCCACATGGAACAAATGCTAATCTTCTATGCTTTACCATACACACTGTGCAAATATATTCCACTCCCGTTCCTTCATCTTCTTCTTCATCATCATCTTCATCGTCATCGTCATCATCGTCTACTCTTCTCCCGGACTCCTCTAATAACGCCATCAACGATACCGTTGGAGCTCCCGCTTCCATAACTGATTCCGAAATTAACTGTCCTTCTTCATTTTCTCCCTTCTCATCCTCATCTGGTTCTGTTATCAACGTTCCAGATACATTTTCATCATCCACCAATGATTCTGACTCGGTATGAATCGCTGATTCTGGTTTCTCCAGTTTTTCTTTTTCTTCATTGGTGGTGGTATTAACATTTTTTTCTCCATCATCATCATCATCATCTGATGATGATGAATCTGATTTACATTTTGAATCTGAATTTTGACAATCATCTAATAATTTAATTGATGATCTCAAAGATAATGATGCAAGAAGAGGACGATCAACCAACACAGGATCAGAAATTTGTTCAATTCTTCGATTCTTTTTATTGTTAGAAGGTAAATCAGAAGTAGGAACTGATGAAGAAGCCGACCACGAAGAACCATGTTTGCGGAATTTTAATTTATCTTTAATCGATTTCTTGGATGATTTTTTCTTATGTTTACCTGTTCCATTTAATTCTGCAAGACCTCTGTACGCTGCTCCAGATTCTTCATTACTGATGATATCAAGAAGAGTTAGTGTATTTGTTTGTTGCGGTGGTTTGATTGGTCTTGCTAATTCACCTGAAAGAATAGCATCTACTGATAAACCAACTAATGAATCAAGACCTTCATTTGTTCTTCGTTTGCTACTGAGAACTGATAATTGTGTGGTTAATAACTTCGCTTTTCTGCGTTCAACTTCCATCTGATCAATTCACATACATGAAAAACCAAGAAAATAGAATGGTTATATTTTCAATGAAGCTAAACTAGTTTAATGATGATTTCAATCAAATTCAACAAGCAGGATACAATTAGCAGATTGAATTTCATAAAAATAAATATTTTGAGTTTTTAATTTTCGGAAATTCATTAGAACAACCCAGACAATTTGTGGAAGAAAAGTGAAATGATTTGATTGACTTGAGAGAGATTAGAGGGGAATAAAGGGAAAATTTTGTGTTTCGGTTGACGTTTTTCCTAGAAAAGGTTTTGGTTTCCTAAATTAATCCGTTTTATTTGGATTTTTCAAATTGGTTTTAGTGGAGAGAGATTTCCTGGTTTGGGTTAATTATAGTAATTACGTGTGTTCCTTAAATTTTGTTTATCACAGATTCACAATGTTAGTTTTTGCTCATAAAATTTCTTAGTTTCATTAATTTAAATTTCTTTATTTTGGTTATCATCATTATTCTTCTCATTTTTTTTGGTTAATATAGTATATTTTTAAAATAATACTAGAGTTTAACCTGTGCCGTAACGGCACGAGCATAATTTTTATTTAGTTATGCATTTTCCGACATATGATATTTATTAATATCAAGTTTACCCTTCTTATTATTACAAAAGTAATGGAAAACTCGATAGATATTTTTATTCTTCACTCCACAAATCCTTTCTAGCATTTTTCACATTGACATTCTCCCATATCGTGCCTCTCATTTCTCGAGTTGTATCCTCATGCCAGCCATGATATTATATCGGAATTATTTTTTTATATATTTTGTCCCCCCCAAAAAATATTATTTGATATGTTTTTTAGTTTACAAAGACATACTTTGAAATGGTATTACCCTTCCGCATCTTCCTTATTTTAGTGAATGATGTTAGGATCTTCGTGGACCATAGGAACCTACCATGGGCCCGACCAAACGCAGCGATGTTTTCCCTACTTGACCACCTTCGGATAAGAGGTGTGCGGTTTTAATCTAAAAGGCTTCGGTGCTACGTAAGGAGATGCCCAAGCTTATTAAGCTCCACGTGTACTCTTCTTTCTTCCATGTGGGACTATCCCTAGCTATACATATGTGGTTTATCGTGCCACATACTCCAACAATTTCCACCTTGGCGAGATTACCAGTCCAATCAGACTCCACCATATGATTACTATCTGTATATGCTATCCCTCGATTATGATTATTGTCACTATGCGCCCTGGAATCCTACTCCACCTTGAGTTAATGAGAATGCAAGCACTAACTCTACCTTGAGCATTTCCTTTCCCACCTAGAACCCTGCTCCACTTGAGAGTTAATGTGTGAGACACTAACTCCACCTTGAGCGCCATTTCAACCTTGAGCATTGCCTTGTCGATCTAGAACCATGCACCATCTGAGTTAATGGGTGAGACACTCGGGGTCGGTCCTGGATTTTTGGTGGCCTCAATCGAAAAATAATTTGTGGCCGATACGAAAGAAAATTATAAAACAAAATGAAAATCAACACCGCTAGTCAGGAAAAAATAAATCACCATTTGCACATTATAATCGATATATAGATTTTTAACAAGCAACTAGTTGGGAATTCATGATTAAGAAAAAATCACCATGAACACTCAAAATATGATCCCTCCTATGAATTTTAATAGCCAAGATTGGAAAATGTGTGATTTTCCGTAAGAAAATGAAGTTTCTTATTTTTTGAAACATAACAAAGGAATACACAGATACCATGCACAAAAGAAGAAACATGAAGGAAGCATGTTGCATGTATATGCATTAGAAAAACAAAAATAGCAAAAAGTCTTGGCAGACCGAGAGAAAAATTACACACAAAAAAACCGCCCCTCACAAACCACTCCTTGCACCTCTCCCGAGGGACAGGACCCACTGGGACCAATAAATAAATAAAGAATAAAAAACAAAAAAAAACTGTGAGAGGTTTTTTTTACCTTGTTTGTTTTCTCGGTCGGTAGAGAAGCGCTGCAAAAATAGAACTAAAAAAATAAATAAATCACGTGCAACTATATTATGCCAAAGGTGTAGATATAGACAGCTCCCATGACGTTCTAATAAAGGCATGACACATCTTGGACGAGTGTCACCCAATCTTTCATGCATAAGGCCTCTTCCTATGAGTATGGCAAAAAAATGATGTTTGGCATACCAGGTGGCATGCCAAATGAGTTTCCCCACTATGGTAGATATGACAAACTTGATTAAAAACATATATTTAATTGTGTTGGGTGGGATCCTAATGAATAAAAAATATATTTGTGTTTGTGTGGTGGGGTAATTATAAAAGTTTTAGTATTATAATATAATCAGTGGGACCCTTTAAACATAAAAATGAAAAAGTAGGAGGGAAGGAGATATTATATATATATAAAATTACTTGGAGATAAAGTCTTTATCGGTGGAGATAAAGAGAATATCGCCAGCGATAAAATCTCTATCTCTCATCAAAGCGACAGAATCTCTATCGCTCGCTGAAAACTCCATCGTGTATGCCTATATGTCAAAATTGATATATAGTCATATGAGTTTGTCACTTTGGCATACCTATAGTGGGAGAATATATGCCAAATACATGAGTTTGGTATACCCATAGGAATAGGCCTAATACCATTTCTTTGAAATGTCAGACACGTAATGAGCATAATCCTAATTTGTTAAGGGTAATTGAATTTTTGATTTGTGGCCCATTTTGTTTTGTGGCCTCAAGCGCCGCTTGAGTTTCTTTAACAGCAGGGCCAGCTCTGGAGACACTAACTCCCTCTTGAATGCCAGTTCAACTTTGGGCCTTGCTTGCTCCACCTTGAGCCTAAATCCACTTGATCCCTAAACTGGGTGACATCCACAACCACTTCTACGTTCGGACAATAGATCTAATCATGGGCTTTGATACCAATTATTAGGATATTCATGTACCATCGGACACTACTCAGGGTCTGACCACATAACCCCGGAACCTACTTGACCACCTTGGAATAAGAGGGTTGGCTTTTTTAACTAAAAGCCCTCGGTGCTATATATGGGATTCCCAAGCTCATTAAGATCCACATGTATTCATCTTTATTCCATGAGGGAGCATCCCTAGCTATACATATGTGGTTTATCGCGCCACATACTTCAACAACCGAGCGGAACCAAAACATTAAACCATGTAAGCTGTAAAAAAATTAAAACACACCTGAACTCATTCGTCTGAAAAATAATTATGTGGATATTAACAGTGTTATATTCCTTGTTTCATTTTTCCCCTTTAAGAATAGTCTGAAAAGAGTAAAACCCATAATTGACTGAACAATACATATCATCTTGTATGTTCTTACTATTTCAATGATGATATAATGAAAATTTAATTCATTCACTTAAGCTATTATATTTTAAAATGTTAAGTCATTTTTGATGGCAACAATTTTACTCACATACGACGTAGTTCTAGTTTTTCGAAATTCCAGATATATTATATACGTAATTTAATTTGGCAGGAAGAGTTCACCGAATGAAATATAGGTAATGGCTTGTCCTTTAGTAACATTATGGACTTTTCAACATAGTTGGATCCACAGTTGGTAAAAAGCATTGCATTTATCCGTTCTCTGGCGATAGTAATATAGGGATGGGATACCTCCCAAAAAACTGTTGATGGATGACCGCATCAGTGTCAGTTGAAATTCCACACTGTCGGATAACCGTAGTGACTAAGTAGGGACAATGTTGGCAGAGGATCAGTTCGTTACAAATGGTATTAGAGTCGACCATGGGTTACCTTTCGAGGGTGAAAGAGTATGCTTGACGGATTGTGTCGGGAAAGGGTCTCATGAGTGAGAGAAATTGCCAAAGTCTAGGATTGAACATATTCCGAAGCTGAGAACGGATCCAAATTAAGTTGGTGGTATTATATTACTCCGACTCGGCAGGTAGGATTCCTCAAATAAAATATAGGTAATGGTTTGTCCTTTCCTAACACCGGGACCTTTTCAACATAATTAGCTTCATAATTGGAGAAAAATATCTATAGTTAAGCATGCTCGGTATTGAGTAATCCTGGGATGGGTGACCTCCTGAGAAGCTGCTGCTGGATGAACACGGCGGTGACCATTGGAAACCCCATGCTGTCAGATGACCATAGTGGCTAAGTGAGGACATTATCGGTAGAGGTCAGGCCATTACATTCTAAAACATTACGCTTCCAAATGTGAGGTTATTCGTTGCATATATAAAAATAATAAATCCATGATTAGTTAGTAAGTCAAATCTCTAAGTACTTAACCTAATAACAATACTCTTTACTAACAATAAACTCTGTTATCCATCATCATGGAATAAAAATAATGTTAAACCATTTATCAAGAAATGCTTGAAACGATGCGAAATTACTCATTGGGCACCAATACTTGCCACCGTCACTATGGTTCACATATATAATTGTTAGCCAATCTAACTAAGTTTGATACTGCTTTTTTTCTTTCAAAAATAAAAAGTACTTTGAAAATATATTTATAACAATATTTGTTCATCCTACTGTTTGGTAAAGATTTCATAAAGTGTTTTTATACAAAACACCTCCAAAATCTATCAATTTTAAAAGTGGGGGAGAAGGAGCTTTTAAAAGCTTCAAAAGCAAATGTTATAGTTCCCCCTAATTTCATATTTTATTTTCCAGTTTTATCCCATCTTTTTTTATAACTGACAAAAAATATTTTTGGATCTATATATCACCAATTTTTATTCGTTATATTTTACTCTTTAAAGATAATTATTTTTTATTTTCAAACTACATTTTATGTTATATATATATCGTATCACTGAAATATATTTTAATTTATCAACAATAAATATTAAGCAATTATTGATTTTAAAAAGAACTATTAATTGAGGGATATGGAAAGTAATTGGGGGATATTTTACTGTTCATGCAGGCATGGTTTTTCAATGCCGAAAATCAAAACCTCCATGGTTTTTCCATGCTGGCATGAACAGTAAAATATCCCCCAATTAATCCTTATTTAAAAAGTGGTTAAAAAAATAATACTTTATAGTAATAATACTAATAGTAAATTTTATATTACATATATGTTCTCTAATAGTAGAAAAATTTACTTATTTTAAGCACGATGAAATAGAATAAACAATTTTGAGAGATATGTTTGTTTTTGTCATTTTCTCACTAACTATAGATGAACCTGATATTTTCCAAGACACATTTAGGTCGCTTATTAAAATAGTTCTAGCTTTAGTTTATAATTTGCAACAATTCAATTATTTATTTTTTTACAGAGCTCAGCACAGTAACGTACATCGGCGACCATTCAATTACTTTTTTTTACCTAGCTCAGCACAGTAACGTACACCGGAAAAGCACGTTTGTAAAGCTCGCATCAATACCAAACTAATCCTAAGTATTAGCTAATAAAAATATATTTATTATCGTAATTAGTAGAATAATTTATATATTATCAATTTTAATTTGACACTAAATAAAATATTGTCATGGCAAATTAATATGGTATTTATTATGAAGAACTATGGAAAATGACATGATAAATTTTATCCGTTAGATGCATTTCTAAGCCCAATCACAACCATCACTTATGACAAACGATTACATCCCTAGATTTATCTCTTGTGCTTTATACTCTTGATATCTTTTATTGGTTGAACTTTAAATTGTTGAAAACATGGATTAATATATTATTAAGGAAATCCAATGTGTTTTTTATTTTACAAATTGAAATTTCACTGAAAAAAATAACTTTGGGGGTTAGTAACCCACAATGCAGTTGTAGTGGAGCCATCTAATGTGGAAATCCAATGTGTTTGAGTATAAAAGATTGAGCAAAAAATGACTAGATATAACAATATTCATATTAATGTTATAGTATTTTATTTATAATATGTTTGAAACTAAAAGAGTTATGGTTTAAGGCAGGTTCCAACATGTTTAAATAAACAAATAGGTCACAACTATTTGTTTTCTAATTTGCCCATTGACATATAAAATAAAAATTATGGCGATCTAAATCCAAATTGGAACCAAAATTTTACCTTGAAACCCAAAATCTACAATGTGATACAAAGTCTAACTAGTACGTAATTTTTCCACTTTTTGTGTGAGACAATATGATAATCTCTCATCCCAAAAATTGATAACCTAACATCACCTAGCTCATTCCATATCAGCCTCTGCAACGCTACCTATAAATCTATAAGGGCTTTTTAATAAAGTGGCCATGCTTTTGTAATGTATTTCAGAAAATGCCTTTTTTTTAATGTTTATATAAAGTGGTCGAGATTGACATTTTCCCGTTTTTTCTTCAAAAAACAGGTAACAGCTGTTAAATTCACACATGTCACTTAACCACCTTAGTAAAAGACAGTTAAACCCTCGACTGAGTGACCCACTGAGTTTGTGTTAAACCGGATCGACTCAACTCGGTGACTCATAACACGTGAATAAAACGTGATATGCTTTGTAACGGTCAGATTGACATGTGTCATAAATCTACCCGAAAAAAAATCAAGGGACCAGATTTCACCCCTTTCATAACGGTCTTCTTCTTTAGCTTCACTTCCTCTATAAATTGCAGAGAAGAACCCTAGTTCTCTCTTACCAAATAGCTCAAAAATCCCCCAAAATATAAAGACATGAGCAGCCAAAGTTCTACAAATTCTCTAGATAGCAGTAGCAACAGCAGTAAAAAGGTAAGACTCAGAAAAACCCTAATTTTACGTTTTATCTGTGAACAGGGAAGCCATGATCCAAAGGTATGTCCTTGGATTTATTCCAGGTGCAAATATATACCATGTAATGGTATAAGGCAACTATTGTGCTCAAAAACAAAAGAAACAAATGGACAGATGTTTTTAAAGTGTTCAATTCCAACATGTCTGTAATTTGAATGGTTTGAAGATGCAATTGATCATGTCAAATGCAAGAAGGTGAAGTTACCATTAGAGAATGTGCGTTATGCTTGTGGAGAAGTTGGTCACTGCTTCAAAAACTGCCCACTGCAAAATCAAACCTGCAACAAAAGTAACTGCAAATCAAAGATGAAAATAAAGTTTTGCAATAATGAATACAACAAGAATAATCATACCTCAGTTGCATAGACTATGATGGTTTTAAGTGGGTTTCAGATGAAGTCTTTATTATGAACTCAAGTTTACCGCTAAATGTGAAAAAGCGGGGGTCTAACAACCACACACAATATTTCGATTAGCAATCTATATGGACAACTCCGAGTTACTTTCTAGAGAATAAACTAGACTCAATCAATAGAAAACATCTCAAGGAGTTATTATCTCAATCTCTCAATTTGATATTTACTCAAGCAAATATAATATGCGAGTCTTTATCAAAGAGAGATAACTTGGATGGTACCAAAGACCAATATCCAAGTGTCAATCAATTTAAATCAACAACCAATAAGGTCGGATATTCTAATTGATTGAACAACGCACAATCCGTATTATTTCAATTATATAACGAAATATAATGCGGAAAATAAATAACACAAACACCGGAATTTTGTTAACGAGGAATCCGCAAATGCAGAAAAACCCCGGGACCTAGTCCATATTAAACATACATGGTATTAAGCCGCTACAGACACTAGCATACTTCAAACTAACTTCGGTCTGGACTGTAGTTGAACCCCAATCAATCTCACACTGATCCAAGATACATTTATGCTCCTATGTCTCTGATCCCAATAGGATACTACGTACTTGATTCCCTTAGCTGATCTCACCCACAACTAAGAGTTGCTATGACCCAAAGTCGAAGACTTTAATAAACAAATCTGTCTCATACAGAAAAGTCTACAAGATAGATAAATTCGTCTTCCACGAATAAATCTATGAGTTTTGGTCCGTCTTTTGATAAATCAAGGTGAACAGGAACCAATCAATAAAACTAGACTTATATTCTCGAAGAACAACTCTGTTTTACTAATCACCTCACAATAGTCTTAATCGACGCAGCGAAAAAAGAAATTGTGGAATCACAAACGATGAGACGAAGATGTTTGTGATTACTTTTATATCTTGCCTATATGAGATAGAAATCTCAAGCCAATTATTACTATTTACTCGTATGATAGAAACAACAAGATCATATCACACAACTACAAGAAAATTAGTATCGGTCTGGCTTCACAATCCCAATGAAGTCTTTAAGTCGTTAACCTGGTTTTAGAAGAAGAAAACCAAAGGTTAAAGGAGAATCAACTCTAGCTTAGCAGACTAGTATCACACAGAATGTGTGGGGATTAGGTTTCCTAGTTGCTAGACGTCTCCCTTATATAGTCTTCAAATCAGGGTTTGCAATCAATGTTAGCTTAGTAACAAAGCATTCAACATTCACCGTTATATGAAAACCTGATTAGATTCAAGCTAATATTTATTAACCGTTAGATCGAAAACTTAGCTTGTCATACACACATGTACTAGACAATTTTAGGTTCATGTAACCGTACCCAAACTTGTACATAAGTTGGTTCAACACTAGTTAACCAAATGGTTAGCCAAATGATAACTTTCATATCAACCATATTCTTCTTCACCATAACTAGTCCAAATGACTCAAATGAACTAGTTAGAGAACTATTCAATTGCTTATATCTTTATGTACTACACAAGACATAATCGAAGCAAAAATGATGTGATTCACTCGAACCAATTCATGAACTATAAAGCCATGGTTTGTAATAGCATTCCTTAGTTTATTATAATAAGTTCACAACCATCATTTTTAGACATAACCTACTCAAGTTCGCGGACTTAAGTTCCAGGACGGAGTTCACAAACTCCAGCAGAAATTCTCGGGTTCTATAACTACGCCAGTTTACGGACTGGGTTTGCGGACTGAGCTTATATGCTGAGTTCGCGGACTAAGCTCACACACTACTCCGGTTTAACTTGATCAACAAAGTTCGCAAACTTCGGTTCAAGTATTAAGGACTTATAAATATATGTGTTACCACAGTAATTCTTATATCCTCCAATGGTTATATTGTCTAAACTCTCATTTCAATCATTGAAACATTCTCAGATGACATTATATAGTTGTTATTTACAAACTATTTCTCGTCAGAGCGATTTCCAAAATGATTGAAACATAACATGACTTTCGTCACTAGGTAAAGAAGAACTTGGCTAAAGCGAAAGCTTTACCAACACATATTTCAAGAAATAGATAAGCGATATATACTCAGCTCGAAATATCATATGTATATAATCTTAGTCTATTTAGTAATACGACTTTTGTCTCAAGATTCTTACATGAAAATATAAGAACGTCCTACGATTTTGTTGCAATGACAAGAGGTGGAAAAATAAGACCTTTAATTAGGAAGGCAAAATAAGACCACATGACAAAACAAAAAATTTATAAAAATTAACTATTCTTTATGCAGGAAAATTTTTTTCATCACAAGAAAGATAATGAGAGGCAAGTATGGGAATCGATAAGCCAAATGTCATTATCTTTCTCACAAACATACAAAATACTAAAAGAGCAAATGAATCTCAAAGTTGACTGAAATACATCATTCGCAAGAAAAGAAGAAGAAGAAGTAATTCAAGAAATTAAAACTAAAGCTTAGACTTCAGTGTTAGTTTCGCCAGAAGGAAATAGTGGATGTTCTTCGCCAGCTTTATCAGTTTCGCCAGTATCCTCCTTATTTTGGTCTACTCTGGCTTCCTCTTCATCTGGGACATCACCAGCAATTGTTTCTTTAAGATGGATTTCTTCCTCATTTGCAAAATATTCTTGAGAAAAAGATTCTTCACCACTTTCATAGTCAAAAATGCTGTCAGCAGGATGAGGAATTTTATCATCATCTACTTCTAAAGGTTCGACTGATACAGGAGAAAGAGACTTGGACAGCAAGATGTCATTCACCAGAACTTTAGCTTTGAGATGGACTTGACGAAGAAATTCCTTCTGATGGTTTCTATATTTAATCTCCTTGAAGTAGGCAAGATAATAAAACCTTCTTTCTGCTCGGTCGCGAGAACGAGCAAAGGAATAAGCAAGTAATGCATTCTCTTTGCGAATTTTGGCATATTTTGACTCCAAGACAGAAATGGAGCAATGAAGATTTTTCTCAGACTCTGCGAAAAAATGGAATACAAAAAGTTCATTAAGATGAAAAATTCGCAAATAAATATTACACAGAGACTTGACAAAGAAAAGATAATTAAGGCAGTCAATTTTTATGACTACCTTCATTTTGAGAAATAATATATTGATCCAAGGCCAAGAAACTATTCTCCAAGTGGTCCATCGCATCGTCAAACTTATCTCCAATTAAACCTTGTAGGCGAGAATGAAGGGTTTTCTCTTTAGAAATAAGAAATGCATTTTTTTTCGCAAGCAAAGAATAAGATTCCTCTATTTTGGAGTATTGTTCTTTAAGTTGACTTGCTTTTACACTTAAAGATATTCTACCCTGGATGAGTGTATTTTTCTCAGCAATAGATGATTCTCTTACTTCCTTAAGTTCACTCTTCAATGAGCGAAGAGATTGCTCTTGGTCATCACATACTTTTCGAAGCATGCTAAATTGTTGCGAAGAGATCACCACCTTGTTTGAAAGAATTCGCTTCTCTTGGGATAAAATTTTATTCTCATCTGATAAAGTTTTCATCTTCAGGTTATCCTTAGTCAAAGAATAAGAGAGGAAACATACTTCATTGCTTAATAAATTTTTCTTATGAATTAATTGGGCATTCTCTTTGGTAAGATTATCTATTTGATCAACATAATATGTATGAAGGTTATCTAGTTAATTATATTGATCCATCCAAATATCTCTATCCACACGAGCCTCTTCCGCGATGGATTCAAATTGATATCTCTCCATTATTCGTTTCTGGTTTAAGACTTAAAGGGCGAACAAAGGATTTTAAGAAATTGAATACAAAAAGGACAAAAGTACTAAAAAAGGATAAATTAAGGGCGAAGATAAGAGAAATTATATCTTTTAGTTCGTTGTTTTTCTTGCGAAGATTATCACGATCCGACGAGACATTCTGGAGTTTTTGGTTTTCTTGGCGAAGGGCATTACATTCTAAGGTCATCACTTGGAGATTCTTATTCAAGACTTCGATTTATTTCTCCAGAGCTATTTGCGAAACATTTATATCAGAACTAAAATATTTACTCAAAATCTCGCAGACGCCAGACTTGATAGGATCAGTAGGAGACTTCTTAACATCATCCAGAACATCAGATAACACTTTAAAAAGCAATATCTATCCCTTCCACAGTTTCTTTACAAAAAGGAAGAGATTCAGATGAAGAAGTGGTGATGATAGAAGATGGAGGAAATGAGTCATTCTTCGTGATAGATGTATCATTTGAAGGTGAGGTATGAGAAGGATTAGTAATTGAGATTAAGGAGGAGTCGACTTGAGAAGCATTAACAACATGAGAAAAGGTGGTTTCATTCGCAGAAGGGTTAATAAGAAGGATTTCATTCACTAGTGGACCAGTCGAAGGGGTGAAATCTGAGGCAACATTTTTGCGAATAGGAAGTAAAGACTCGGTTTGCGAAGATATTGCAAGAGATTTTGAAAGGATAAGTGAATAAAATGGAACATAAGTTTCAATGATCTTAAGGTGGCGATATTTCTTGGGAGGCTAGTTGGCATCTCCATCACCCTGTGAATCACAATCCAGATAAGAAACAAAGGCAATAATATTGTTATTGAAAAAATAAGTGTTTCTTACTACCTTGCGATTCACATACTTTCTTTTGCCTGCAACGACTTTAGGCTGCGAATCTTTGGGAGCATTAGGGTTTTGGACTAAAAATATGGTATTAGAGGTGATTCTGCTGAAACATAAATAATATGGGAATTACATAAAGTTGAATAAAGTCAGATAAGATAACTTCAATAAACAAGATTGGATTCAGCAAAATCAGAAGAATATCTACCTTGATGACTCCATGAAAGCAGTAGCAGATGGATTTTCAAAAGAAGAAAATTGAAGACGATGAGGACTTACAGAGAGTGTAGAGATGAGGAAGACTTTATTATGAATTGGAGTGTTAAATAATGGATTTAATCATGCCGGTGATGCAAATATGATATGAAAACAATAAAAACAAAAACTAAAAGGGTTTAAGATGAAAGGGGTAATCAAGGAATCCTTCGCCATTACCAAGCGATAACTGGATTATTATACTTATCTATATTCATAAGAACCATTCATCACCAACCGTAGGAAAGCAGCTGGCGCAGTGCTATCCCCAAAGTCCCTTATGTAACTTGATACCGAAGCGCTTGCATATCAAATTCTATCCAACTGAACCACCAAGTAGTAACGCACTCAAGGTGTAACCCAACAGAAGCTTTAAGTTATGTGAACTTAGGTTGATCCTAGCAGTTAGACTCTTATCGCAAGGTCCACTTACTAGTGTTGTCTTCACACACGATTGCTCCACAAAATCCCTCTGCAAGGTCTCGCATTCTCTACTTGTGTAAGGATTATTCAACAATTACACGGATATCCTAACACTTTACTAGCAATAGAATAATCAAAAGATTAATCCAGCGTGCACTCCAAACAGTCTAATTAATCAATCATAAACCCTAGAAATAGTGAAAACAAACGATTATGTGATTAAAACTCCGAAAAGATTTATATAACTAATAAAACTTCACGCTAGAACATTGAATTCATCCCCAATCAACAAAAGTTTATCTTCTCATATTTACACTGTTTCCCGGTTTCCCCCTAAAGGGGTAAACCCTAAAATATTTTATGAAGAACAAAAGTGTTATGAGATGTGGAGATATATGAGATGTCCTAAAAATATTAGAAGTTCTCTTATACAAATGTCCCAATTGTAGTTGTGCCCATGCTCAAATCCCAGTCGAAGTAACATGCCACACTTACCAAAATTCCATCAAAACCTAGCCAAAATCGTGTAAAAAATCTAACCACACGTCCAACAGCCTTTATAGGCTCGGTTAGGAATAGTAAAGGCCAGCCCAATGTCTTCTTTTTAACTGAAATTGGCCTGTCAGTTAGATGGAACTGACAGTGTATTTTTCTCTTCTTATTACGGCCGGGTAATTCCTAGACGAATGTTCTCCTGGATGTTTCGTCAAAAATTCTCTTTTCAATCACGGCTGGGTTTTCCAACCGGAACTCCTCCCGTAAGTTCTTACTAATTCTTCTCTTCTCTCTGACAGTTCCTTTACTTATCGTCACGAGCTTCGTATCAACACAGCTCAAGTTCATCTCCTTCTTGCACGAACTGCACCTTCCCTGAACTGTTGAGCTCCATTCTCTCCATTCTCGGCCTCAGAAACCAGCAACTCTTAGTCACGGCAAGCTACCGTACAAAACTCCATCATCTTACCAGTCATTGCCAGCTACTTCGATCCATGGCAACAGAAACACCATACTCGAGCTCCATTACCATTGATATTCAACTCGAGAATCAACCTTACCATTCATGTTTACTCACTGGCACCCATCATCACCTCATTCTTTCACTGCCAAACTCGAATACCATTCAAGTCCTTTGAATCCTAATAGCAGCTTCACCATCACGAGCTTCTCCCATCTTCTCGATAACCACCAACTTAAACAACGACTGTTCATCTTCTGCAGTTCCCTGTTTTATATTTAACATATCCCCGTTAGCTTCACAGGCAGTAACCTATTCGACCACATCAACCAACCGTCCATCTCTGTCCGAAACTCCACCAGTAAACTCTTCATCTCACTGCCATGCATTCTTGAACTGCTCAGTCCATGTTCTACATTGCTTCTCAAACTCCAACTCAGGCAAGTATGTTTAGAGCTCCATCGTGTCTTCTTGAGCTGAGCAGCATCTCAGAAAACTCAACCTGTTTTGCTGCTCTTCGTACATCACTTCCATCAACTATTCTCTGAGTCACCAACATTATCACTGCCAGTTCCATCTCGAGCTCCTAGTCAAACATCATCAACACCATGGCTTCAGCTCCATTAAATCCATTAACTGCATGTCAATGGCAGCAACGTACTTCCAGCTCTTGCATTAATCACTCTTTCAATGCTCTTCTCAGCAACGAACAACTCGAGATCAACTTCTTCTCGTCATCACTAATGGCAGCAGGGATCATCCCTGTTTTGTCGAACTCAATCTTAATGGATAAACCCATCTTTTCTCATGTTTTTATGACCAAATCACACTCTTTAGTCTACAACCATCATCACCAGGAACAATGGTTACCGGAAACCAAACCTCCGTCGGGTTCTGCAGGCGAAATAAGAAGATGAAGGTGGCCATAATGAAACAGCGGTTGCCATTATCACTATTTGAATTCCACCTCCCCCTTAGTAAATGACTTGTCTGCCTTTAGCAGTTCATATGAAACAGCGCACCCCTTATAAATTATGTGCACAAACAATTTCGCAACTTTGCTTTGCTTCAATTGCCCATAACTTCTTCATACGATATCGGATCGAATCCATTATTTCGCCATTAGCTCCGTCTTTCCGTCCTCTTCGAGATGATATAAAGAACTCCTCGATTTAGATGAGTTCCACTTGATCTTTGGCCACTCTCCGCTTTCGGCTAACTTCTTTTATTGCAAAATTAAGTGTCAATTCGCTTCTTTTGGATAATTCACCTAGCAAAACACAAATAAAGAAAAAAAAAGTAATATACAATAATTCGCAAGAAAATATAGCAAATACTAGCATGGATTCGATACTAAATATGCACTTAACAAATTCCCTCACACTTGGCTTTTGCTAGTCCTCGAGCAAACTATCTAAAATACAACAACTCCATGTCGCCGAGGATACGGTTACTCTTAGCATGAATAACAGGCCTTTAAACCCCTAGGTGTCCCTAGTGTACGAGTTATAGTCTCGTGAGGGCTTACGAGAGGTATACCCACAAAACCTACTCCAACTTCAAAGCATTCCAGCTTCCCAAGCATCCAAAGGGCTATGAGGACATAGGGTTTCTGCATGCTAGTAATAAGAAGTTAAAAATACCAATGAACATATTCATTCTTTAATTTTGAGTGAAAAATAACCATACCATAATGAGAGAACGCGTGTTTGAGAGCGATCAATAAGCATTTCGCCTCGACTTCTGCCTTACTGGTCGGTTGTCAGCCGGTCAAATATAAGTTCACTTTCTTACTTAACTAAAATAAATGTAGTATGCGATAAGAAAGAGTTCGTATCCACAGAGAGGCTTTTGTTGTTATGCAAATTTTCAGATTCTTAGTAACCAAAAGGGGGGGGGGGTTGAAATTTCAAAGCAGTAGAAATAAATTGAAAGCAAAGTAAAAATAAAAGTAATCAATAAAGAAAAGATATTGGTCACATGATAGTTTCATTCACAAACTCGAATTCTCAACAATGACTAGAATTGAAATTTTAATCTCTCATTTACTAAAAGTCCTAGGATACCTTGATCGCAAGAGTATCCCGCTAATTCCCTGATTTCATCACAACCACATTAAAATATGCATATGTGAATTCTTCCTAGAAAGCAACCTAAAGTATAAAAGCACAAATAGATTTAACTCCCTAAAAGCAATGAGTTCTAAGGAATAAGACTAATCAAGGAAATTAAAATATGTAAAAGAACTAGATCGATTTAACCCAAGTTATGATTCATATGTGACTAGTAGGATATATCACTACAAGCACTACCCACATTTATGCTACTTAAAATCAGGGATAAACAACGTTTTCGTATTGAAAACCCTAATATAGCTCTAGATATGAATGCAATCGGATTTATTCCGGACTCAACCAAACAAACAATCAAATCATAAACAATATGAACCATGAATCATAAACAGTAAATTATTGAGACAAAACTAATACATTGCATCAAATATTATTTGTGAAATCCACTTATATCCCATAACCAATAAATGAAATTTATCTACTCATAGTTGATAAGTGCATTTTGCACATATATTTTGTGTTAATTCCATGCTAGTATTTGTTGGTTTTCCTGCAGATTATTGTGTGTTACGCGTGTTTTCTCTTATTTGTGCATTATTAGGTGAATAATCCAAAAGAAGTGAATTGGAGCTTAGTTGTGCAATAAAAGAAGCTAGCTAAGAGAGAAGAAGGACCAAAGACCAAATGTAACTCGTTCAAATACAAGATTTCTACTTTTCATCGGGTAGAGGACGACAAGGCGAAGCCAACGGCGAAATACGAATGAAGTTGGAACTAAACTGTCAGTCTTCCAGTAATCGACAGTTAAACAAATATTTCTATGGGCACCCTCATCAGTACGTTAAGGGACACCTTCATGTTAAGGGGTAGTCAGTTCAAAGGGAACTGCTAATGGCAGTCCAGTATTCTATTAGGGGGAGGCTGAAATTCAAAATGATGAAAACTCCCGCGTACATTCAGTCTCTTTTGCATGGAACATTTGTTGTTGATGCTCGGTGATGGAACGTACATGCAGTGATGGAAGGGATTATGTTCAAGCTCAGGCAATGATCCAGGGACAATGGAGAGCGAGAGTTCGGAGTTCTCGGTTGGCTGAGATTAATGAGAGCTTGCTGTTTCTCGAGTTCGTGCATGGATTGAAAGTGAAGCCGGTGAGTTCAGGCGAAGTAATGGCAGGCGTTAGATGCTGGTTCTCGATGGAGTTGTGGCTGGTGATTGTTCGACGCTGTGGTGTTGGGCAGAAAAGAAACGGAGCTTGGTGATGCCATGGACGACGAAATGGAGTTGTTCAGCGATGGAACTTGGCAGAGGTGATCGTAATGGTTTATTGGACAGAGTTGGGATGCTGCTGTGGCAGTATCGAGCATGGAAGAAAATGGATGACGGGAGATGAACCATAACAACGATATGAAGGAGCTGTTGGAGTCAAGAACATGGGTTCTTGATGGTGGTTTGTCAGGGAAACGGAACTGAGACGAAATGAGGAGGAGCTGAATTATGGTGGCCGCTATGGTGGTGAGCTCGCTGGAAAAATGCAGAGAAGTAAAAGATCGTAATACTGGTTCATGGAGATATCGGCCATGAAGATGGAGCTGCTCGGTGATGGATATGAAGCTCAGGAGAGAACACGGTACTTTGATGTTGCTGTTGGGTGTTAGCAATGATGAAACAACAAGTTCAGGCATGCATGGAAGTATAGAACTATGGTGATACTCGAGTTTCTTCCGTGTTGTTGATCGGTGCTCAAAGCATGGCATGCTCGGTGTTGGAGGAGCTCAGTTTGGCCGAGCTAGGTGATGACTGCAACGGATGCTCTCTGGAAGAACAATGATGGTTCGTGAGCTGTTGGTGGAGATGGTGACGAAGTCTCGATGCTGTTGATCATCAAATGGCAGTAACAATGACGAGTAGGGACTTGGAAGTTTAAGCAAGAAGTGAGTATGTTACGGTGATGACGAGTGATGATGAGACGCTGACACCATGGATCAAATTAGCTGGCAATGCTCGAGTAGTGGTAGGGAGAATGCCAGCAAGATAAGCACTTGAGAAAGGATGGGATCTTGCTCAAAAGAAAGAAATAAAAAAATAACATGAGTGGCGCCGAAAGTGTCATATGCACCAACCGTCCCACAAACCCAACATGCGCAAAGAAAGAAAAAGAAAGGAAAGCATATGCACGCTGTGTCGGGTATTTCATCCTATAAATAAGTTCGAATTCTTATCTCATTGACAGACCCGGCCGGGGACTCTACACCTCTCCATCCCACTCCTCTCCATCCCACTCTTCTTTCATTCCTTCTTCTGTTTTTTATTTGCTAGTACTTTTAATTATGAGTAGCTAAATTTCTATCTAGGATTAGAGAGGAAATCCTACTATGTGTGCTAAAATGTTTTGACTATTTTCTATAATAATTCTCTTGGTCCTTATTCTTGATTCGTAACGATAATGATTTTCTTCATGTGTCCTATGATGCTTGATAATTGATTTATATATTCTATGTTAGAGACTAGCATTTTATAGTGAAGAAGATTTTTAATTCTTTGAGAAAAATAATTGCTTGAAAAGATTTATTTTCCGAGACGTATTATTTGTCCTAAATCGTCTTGAGTAATTTTGGGAGAGTATTATAGGGAATAGTTATAATCATTTAGTATGTGTAGTAGTGATGGAATCTTGACATCCTAGTCTCCTTTAATTGAACACAAAAATCATTTTTAGCATTTCCATTATTTTATAAGTTCTATAAAAATCACCATCTTTTTGTCTAAAAACCAAATCTTTAAAAAAGTCCGAGAATCAAACCCCTGTACTTACCACTTGTAAAACTGCATCAGTTTTTGGCGCCGTCGACGCTGACTTGCTTTAGGTTAGGTTTTATATTTACTTTTGTAAATATTTTGCTAGTTTATTTTATTTATTTATTATTTTATTAGATTTTACTATTTGGGTATATTCTATTTTTGGTGTGCAGGATATTTGGGATTCAAATTAGAAGTAAAATTTTTGCACCAAACAGGTAAGTATCCAAATTTTATTTTATTTTTATTTTTGTATATATTTATTTTAGGATATATTCTGATTTGTTTAGATATTTTATTTCTTTGTACATAATTAGTCTAGATTTTTTATTTTCTTTGTAAATATTTTTGTTTTCTTTGATTTTACTTGGGTATTTTTCTTGTTCTTTATCTTTATTGTGCAGGTAATATTCTATATTTATTGTGGAATTGCCTACCAAAAGAGAATTTGGAATTCGAAGCGAAAAAAAAAAAATTTGCCAAAGCTTTTGGTGAAAATTTAAAAAGACTTGGGAGTAAAAAGCAAAGCTAAAGGAGCAAAAGAAGAAGATTTTTTTTTTTTACATAAAAAAAAAAGAGTTTATTTTATTTATTTTGTTGATTGTATTAGGATTTCTATATTCGTGTAATTTTCTATTTCTTTTGCATTATATTTTTTTTGGACTTTGGACTTGGACATTCTTTTATTATTTTTTAAAAACCCTACGGAAGGGTAATATTAAATATCAAACTGTTTGCAGAGAAGGACGGTGATTACAATATCACCTCGGCCCCTCGGGTTCGTGCATGACATAGGAGTCGTGGCCCGAGTCGACAACAACGGTTCATCCCCCGTCTGATACGGGAGGTAAGTTTGTCGAAACACTCGCGAATCTCATGTTAGCGAGTTACTGTATTCCTTCAGTTGCATATATGTCGAGGACTTGAATACGGCTGTTTTATTTTCCTAGTAAAGGGCAAGGACTGGCCATACAAGATAAGGGTTCGAATTTCATCACCGTTCTCTTCTTGCCCGCCTTAGGAAAACGATACCTACGTGAACCTAAGCTTTAAAATTTGAAGTAGAACGAGACCTATAAGGTAACGAGCTTAGTAGGAAAGTCGTTCGAAAAATATTGGTTACTCTTAGGCATACTTCGAAATTCATGATGGTTTCTGTAAATTGAATGCGTGACTGCGCCGCCTTGTGATACGGTGAGGCCTTGGGTATCAAAGATCTAGCAGCTTCCCTCGCCTCTATTCAATATACTTTAACTCAGTTGATTCAGAGGGGTTTGCTCAGATTGTAACGAATTCCCTTTCGAAGGATTAGAAGCTGGTCTAGAAAAAAATCTAAGTGGAGCCATCATGCTTTTTGTTTTCTAGAAATCAGTAGGTTTACTGTGGTGGAGTCAGCCTTGTTTGTGATTGAATAGAACTTCCCTTCCTTGTTTGTGTTATTCTATTTATTTTATTTTATTTTTCTTTCTTAAAAAAAAAAAAAAAAAAAAAAAAAATTATGTCAAGCTGGTATTATAAAGACCAATATAATGATTATTAGACTGAGTATCTAAATGGACATTATCCGTACTATAACCATAGTGTGGATAGCAATTGGGACCACTACCGACCTTCTGAAGGTTATGGTTCATACCACGGTGATCCTAATTACTATTCATACGTCCACCAATCATATGAACGGGCAAATGAGCAATATTATAATGAAAGAAATGAGAGTTCTCCATCTTTAGAGGGTTTAATCAAACAATTGGGACCAGTTCCTGATGAATATAAATCTTATTCCATAGAAGATGCACTCAAACAGTATGAATTAACAAGTCTTTCTTTACAGGAATCACTTAAGAAGTTGACCAAAGATGTATGTGAATCTGAAATAAGAATGAATAAACTGTGTGAGACTCTTAATAAGCAGGAAGAAAATGCACCTAAGGCTATTGCTCATAATGAATTTGAATTCCAAAATAGTGTTTCCAATCTTACCCTTGATAATACATATAATTATTCACCTAATTTAGAGGATGAGGTTAGATCAGAAAACACTGCATATTTTAACAAGGTTCAACCATTTCAACCATCTTCATATTATTATGATGATGAGGATAGTGTCAATGAAGAATTTGAAATATATAGTCATAGTGACGAGGAAATTGTTACACCAATTGAACCTTATGATGATAATGTTGTTTCTAGTTCAAATCTTAATAATATTGATAATTATTCACCTATTCAAAAGGATGAGGATTTGACTAGAGATACCATAATCTCAGACGGTGTAGTATATCATTGTGACTATGAAGCCGAAGGTGGATTAGAGAAAAGAGTTTATCCTGAGACTAGTGTTTTAGAGTCTAGTGATTCAGAAACAATAGTCCCTTCTGAGGATTATAGAAATGTAGAACCACACGATTACAACCTAGAAGAAATAAAAGACCATTTTCCTAAATCTGATAATGTAGAAATTAAGGAAAATGTGACTAGTTTATCCAAGGATATAGACAATCCTAGGTTTGGGGGTGAATATCATTCTCCCCGTGGTTTACCATGGACTCTTACAAAGGTCCCCAACTTGGGACTTGACATATGTGCCTCTACCATCTTAAGGGACTATTTTCATGCACGTTTTCCTGAACCTAGTTATGTTCAAAAAGAAACTCAGTTGATAGAAACCCATCCTCTGGTCGATGTGGTTAATCCGGTCCAAGATACCATAATTGATTTTGTTGTCCCACCAAGATTTTATTTACCAGATGTGGGAATATCTCATTTAGAAATGTGTCATTATATAGTTTTTAGAACTAAACCTAATTATTTTAGGAAATTAAAATTGTCACATATTCTTAAGAATGACCACCATTATGGTCAATTGTGTGAGTCAAGTCTGATTGACTTAGAGGATCCTAAATTATTCAGGTTATTATTGTGTGCTTATAAATTTTTCCAGACCTTAGAACCTGATATTTCGGATCTCACTTATGAGGAGGTGCAACCCATGAAAATATTTTATTTAGACCCCTTTATAAAACCTGAACCTGAACCACAACTAGATATAGTTGTCTTAAACAGGAGACTAGGAAAACGTGTGTTATGTTTATTCTTGGTTTGTTGCAGTTTCCTTTTATCTGTGTTAACACTTTTTGATGCAGATGATCCACAGTTGTTTCGACTATTGCTATATGATTCGAGGTGATTAATTCTTTCATATGTCTGGCTGAAGACATTAAACTTAGCACTTCTTGGGAGGTAACCCATGCTCATACAACAAGGTAATATCTTTCCTTAACTCTTTTGATTCAAATAGTTTCTCTTTGTTCATGTTTTTAATTTTATCTTTAGAACATTGAGGACAATGTAGAGTTTAAGTGTGGGGGAGTGTTTTGACCTTTTGCATATAGAATTTTTAGCCTTTTTGATTAAAAATTTTCAAAAAAAAATAAAAATAAAAAATATAAAAAATTTATTTGAATAAAACCTCCAACTTTTAGAGATTTTAGAGTCACTAGCATACTTCTAGGTATGTTTACTTAGAGAGTTCTGACCGACATAACTGAACTTGGAAGTGTTAAAGAACTACATTCGGATTTCTTACGAATTGGAGTGTTAAATAATGGATTTAATCATGCCGGTGATGCAAATTAGGAGCAGAGAGAAATGCATTATTAGAGTTGCTGATCAATCATTAGTGGAGACTACCTTTTTCAAATCAACAGAGGCACCAGACCAGATTTCTTAGAAGCTGACTAAAGAGCTTTCTTTTGAGTGTGTGTCACCATACGTAAATTCCGGGTAGAATGGTGAGCTACCCAACTTCACACTATTTTCAGCACTATTTTTGATCTCTTGAGTGCTAATTTTGTCAATCATGAGGGTGTCGTCTATAGATGAAAACCTCCTTCTTGTAGTTTGATTTGCAGTTAGCACCATTCTCTCTCGCCATCAACAGGTCCATAGAAACACATCATCAAAGGAGCGATATCAAAATCTACAAAGAAATTTGAAGACGTTTAAGGTTTTTAAGCAACAATTCAAGGAAGAACAAATTTTATATCTAAGTATGAAGACTTATTTACAAGAGCAGAGAAAATCAAAAAAATGAGAATTATTGAAGTTTATGATACGAAGACAATACAAGTTGTGAAGATCAAAGTGGTTAAGTACTTCTTTCATGGCCATGTTAATTTTATTATTGTAGTTGCAATCTTATTTTTAAAAAAAAATGATAAAAAAAAATAAGAATAAAAAATAAAAAATAAAATAAAAAAATATACAAAAAGATTTGCATTAGGATTTATTTCATCAATAAAGCCATGTGGAAGAAAAATCTATAAAGAAGTTTCAAGCAACAATGAAATAGAGGAAAAGAGTTACAAATTGTCAAAGTTTTATGAAGTTCAAAAGTTTATCATCAACAGTTGAAGACCGAAGACGAAGACCAAAGATGAAGAAGACGAGCCGAAAGAAGACGTTTCTATTGGATGCTGTGAGAGTGGTGTTATCATCAGTGCAATCATATGTGAAGGTGGTAAGTACTCTCATCCTTGTTATAGTGGTTGATTTCCTTTCTTAGAGATCATCAGAAAAAGTCTTTTACTTCCCACGATTTTGTGGGGTCTCCAGAAATAATTCGGAAGGTTTCCTTCCCACCATTCAACGTGTGTAGGAGTTCTATCTTCATTCCTACCTGCACACATGTGAGACCCATAAAAAAGCTGTCTTATTGAGTGCAATTATCATAAAATCCTTTAAGTGAGGCAGAAGTCGAGGCGAAATGCTTATTGGTCGTTTCTCAAACACGCATTCTCTCATTATGGTGTGATTATTTCTCACTCAATATTTAAGAATGAGAATATGTTCTTTGGTATTTCTAACTTCTTATTACTAGCATGCAGAAACTCTATGTCCTCATAACTCTTTGGATGCTTGGGACGCTGGAACGCTTTGAAGTTGGAGTAGGTTTTGTGGGTATACCTCTGGTAAACCCTCCCGAGACTATAACTCGGCCACTAGGGACATCTAGGGGTTTAAAGGCTTATTGCATACGCTAAATGCAATCGTGATGCCTGCGACAGTGAGTTAGGATTTTTAATTTGCTCGAAGACTAGCAAAAGCCAGTGTGGGGGAATTTGATAAGTGCATTTTGCACATATATTTTGTGTTAATTCCATGCTAGTATTTGTTGGTTTTCCTGCAGATTATTGTGTGTTACGCGTGTTTTCTCTTATTTGTGCGTTATTAGGTGAATAATCCAAAAGAAGTGAATTGGAGCTTAGTTGTGCAATAAAAGAAGCTAGCTAAGAGAGAAGAAGGACCAAAGACCAAATGTAACTCGTAGAAATACAAGATTTCTACTTTTCATCGGGTAGAGGACGACAAGGCGAAGCCAACGGCGAAATACGAATGAAGTTGGAACTAAACTGTCAGTTCTGGAAGACTTCTATGGGCACCCTCACTGTACGTTAAGGGACACCTTCATGTTAAGGGGTAGTCAGTTCAAAGGGAACTTCTAAAGGCAGTCCAGTATTCTATTAGGGGGAGGCTGAAATTCAAAATGATGAAAACTCCCGCGTACATTCAGTCTCTTTTGCATGGAACATTTGTTGTTGATGCTCGGTGATGGAACGTACATGCAGTGATGGAAGGGATTATGTTCAAGCTCAGGCAATGAGCCAGGGACAATGGAGCTGAGAGTTCGGGGTTCTCGGTTGGCTGAGATTAATGAGAGCTTGCTGTTTCTCGAGTTCGTGCATGGCTTGAAAGTGAAGCCGGTGAGTTCAGGAGAAGTAATGGCAGGCGTTAGATGCTGGTTCTCGATGGAGTTGCGGCTGGTGATTGTTCGACGCTGTGGTGCTGGGAAGAAAAGAAACGGAGCTTGGTGCTGCCATGGACGACGAAATGGAGCTGTTCAGCGATGGAACTTGGCAGAGGTGATCGTAATGGTTTATTGGACAGAGTTGGGATCTGCTTGTGGCAGTCTCGAGCATGGAAGAAAATGGATGACGGAGATGAACCATAACAGCGATATGAAGGAGCTGTTGGAGTCAAGAACAAGTGGGTTGCTGATGGTGGTTTGTCGGGGAAACGGGCGAGAGGCGAAACGAGGAGGAGCTGAATTATGGTGGCCGCTATGGTGGTGAGCTCGCATTTGGAAAAATGCAGAGAAGTAAAAGATCGTATCTTTTGGTTCATGGAGATATCGGCCATGAAGATGGAGCTGCTCGGTGATGGATATGAAGCTCAGGAGAGAACACGGTACTTTGATGTTGCTTTTGGGTGTTAGCAATGATGAAACAACAAGTTCAGGCATGCATGGCAGTATCGAACTATGGTGATACTCGAGTTTCTGCCGTGTTGTTGATCGGTGCTCAAAGCATGGCATGCTCGGTGTTGGAGGATCTCAGTTTGGCCGAGCTAGGTGATGACTGCAACGGATGCTCTCTGGAAGAACAATGATGGTTCGTGAGCTGTTGGTGGAGATGGTGACGAAGTCTCGATGCTGTTGATCATCAAATGGCAGTAACAATGACGAGTAGGGACTTGGAAGCTTAAGCAAGAAGTGAGTATGTTACGGTGATGACGAGTGATGATGAGACGCTGACACCATGGATCAAAGTAGCTGGCAATGCTCGAGTAGTGGTAGGGAGAATGCCAGCAAGAGAAGCACTTGAGCAAGGATGGGATGCTGCTCAAAAGAAAGAAATAAAACAATAACATGAGTGGCGCCGAAAGTGTCATATGCACCAACCGTCCCACAAACCCAACATGCGCAAAGAAAGAAAAAGAAAGGAAAGCATATGCACGCTGTGTCGGGTATTTCATCCTATAAATAAGTTCGAATTCTTCTCTCATTGACAGACCCGGCCGGGGACTCTACACCTCTCCATCCCACTCTTCTTTCATTCCTTCTTCTGTTTTTTATTTGCTAGTACTTTTAATTATGAGTAGCTAAATTTCTATCTAGGATTAGAGAGGAAATCCTACTATGTGTGCTAAAATGTTTTGACTATTTTCTATAATAATTCTCTTGGTCCTTATTCTTGATTCGTAACGATAATGATTTTCTTCATGTGTCCTATGATGCTTGATAATTGATTTATATATTCTATGTTAGAGACTAGCATTTTATAGTGAAGAAGATTGTTAATTCTTTGAGAAAAATAATTGCTTGAAAAGATTTATTTTCCGAGACGTATTATTTGTCCTAAATCGTCTTGAGTAATTTTGGGAGAGTATTATAGGGAATAGTTATAATCATTTAGTATGTGTAGTAGTGATGGAATCTTGACATCCTAGTCTCCTTTAATTGAACACAAAAATCATTTTTAGCATTTCCATTATTTTATAAGTTCTATAAAAATCACCATCTTTTTGTCTAAAAACCAAATCTTTAAAAAAGTCCGAGAATCAAACCCCTGTACTTACCACTTGTAAAACTGCATCAATAGTTTTGATGTTCATCATATTCATAATCAATAATAAAATTAAGAAGATGAAAAATAAACGAAAGCAAACCCTAGTCGCTGATCTTCTCCAAAACTCCAGTAGAATATATGTGTTCTCCAAAAGAATTGAAACTTTTTCTTTTTATAGCTTTTCAACTTCCAAAATTAGGTCTTCAAAGCCTAAGGCCCAAATGCTCCAATAATATGATTCCACCAAGCCCATAAGTGAGTAAAAACCCAAGTAAAAATCTGTCCCAAAAAAGAGTTACCGGGAAACTGTGTTTTCCGCCGGAAGTTGGTCGGAATCCGGCACCGGAACAAAGCTCAGGTGACCGGAAAAGTCCACCCGGTCACCGGTCAACGAGTCAACTCGGTCAGGTCAACGAGTTAACTCGTCAGGTCAACCGAGTCAAGGCTCGGGTGAGTCAGATCAGCTAACTCATCTAAATGGATGAGTTGGTATTAGCTAAGGCCATTGCACTGATCATTATGTTATAGCATTGCTCTTCAGCCAAGATGGATGTTCCATTCTCTCCAATGCTTCGTTCACTTCCATATCCAGAACTGTGGCTCTACCAGTTCTTGCTCAGTTCCAACTCCACATGCCCCCTGCAATATTCTTCCTCTCTTCCAGCTGGTCACTGCAGCATCAACTACACTGCAATAACACCATCTACTAGCAATCATCAAATCAACTTTCTCTGCATCCTTTATCTTACCAACCTCAGCTATTAGATCACCAAGACAACAGCTTCACTCAACTGCAACACTCAGCTGCACTTCCAGTACCACCAACTTTGAAATCCAACACCTGCAATTACTGAGTCTAGCTTGTAACCCATACCAACACCACTCTTAAAAATCATGGTTGCACTCCAATTCAGCTTCATTTGTAATCCCTTGTGCCTTCACTTCAGTTGCCATTCAGTTAAGCAGCAAACCAACAACAATTTCCATTTCATAAAATCCACCAGAGTCATCAACACTTCAAACCTATTTGCTCAAACCCTGGCCACAGTATCATCACATGCAACACTTGCAAGTACCAGCTCTGCCCATTATCTCTTCCAACAGCCAGCCTGTAATTGCATCTTCTTGCATCATCTGTAGATAAAATCAAACAGCACATAACTGCATTACAATCCCATTCTGCAGCTTAACTTAATCCCTACAACTCTAAACCCACTTGCACACTGCAATTTCATACATTCTCGGCTCGAGTACCAGCAACCACAACTTGCGAGTGCAACTTCAGCGCCACCATTTCTAAATAAATGACAACTCCACTCTTCCTAAGCCACCCACACAATCACCAGCTCCATCTCTGTATTCAATTCCAGCTACACCATAAGTTATTGCACCTGCTTCAAAAACTGAAACCACCAGATTCATCACCATAGCTGCAACACATTTCAAGATAAACCATTGTAGCACACCAGTTCTCAGTACTGCTAAACTGCAAAAACCTCACAGTCACCAGCTCCAACTTCATTTAAGCCAAACACCATCAACATAACCACTTCCCCTATTCATCTCAGGCTCCTATCTCTTCAATCATAACCACCAAAACCCATTATAGTTACAACTCCATTAGTAGCACCACTTGAACCCTAGACATTCATCTACACATATTCAATTCAGCTATCTTCATCTTTTCTCCGTTGTGCTCGAAGCTTCATCGTTTTGCATCAATTATTCTCAGAAATCCACCAGATTCTATCATCAAAACCCCTCTCAACTTCCTGCACAAACCTGCAACTGAGTTAAATTACTCCATCTTATCTCTGTAGCTCCAGCTGCTTTCCACCAAGATTCAGCTAACCAATAGCTTTACCATTTCAACCCTATCGAATGCATCATCTGTAGCTCAACTACACAGCCACACTCCATTTCGTTTCCTGCAATGCTCATTAAATCCATTACCATCAGATTATTTGTATTGTACTCATTCATACCCATATAACTCAGTTGTACCATCTCAACACCTATAATGACTTCACTGCTCACAACCCATATCCTTGTTCTTTCCTGCAATTGCAACAACAAATCACCACAGCCAGTATATTTTCTTCTACAGCTGCATCACTACAGATTCTTCAATTCCTTAGAATTCAGCATCCACAAACCCTACATCAAAATCCATCTTCTGAGAAACAAACCCACCTTCTGTGAATCAATAACAAAGACAGAAACCCCTCTTCTGAATTCAATCCAAATCCCAATTTCAACACCTCAACTCCATTACCAACTCTTCTATCTCAGGTTCAACAGAAACAACTTGCATTTGAATCGGCTTCAGATCCCCTTTTATTCTTCCCTGAGTTTATTATCACCACCAAGTGACAAGTACCCATCTTCTTAATCTGATTTTAGGAAACAAAACCAATTTCTATGTGTGGTTCAATTGATCATCAACAAAACCAAATCTTCTCTCAATTTTTTGAAGAGGCAGCCATTTTTCTCTCTCAGCTCTGAAATATAGGTTGAATTTAATGAGAAAACATTTTTCTTGTTTTCAGGGTTAGATAATGATAGAAATTGTTATAGGCACCCAGCAGATTAATATTGGTCAACAAAGGTGTTGTTGTAAGCAGGTGGTTGTCCTTTATCCTCCATTGTATCTCCTAACAGCATGCACACGAGAAGTGATGCTCTCTCCCTTCTTGTTCCAAATGAATACTTTCGCCCAGCAACAGCCGTCTCTTACTCCTCAGATCCACTTACTCTCTTCAATGTCTTGACATCATTAAAGCCGCCATGCTTTTCAGACATAATTTGCATCACTAAAGCTGGCATACTTTTTAGACAGAGATGAAGAAATAAAAGCAAATAATGAGAAATAATCCACCTCCAACCGCAGTTGCACTTGAGATGACGCTTTTGCCCCATTTCTTCTTCTTTTGTTCCAAATGACTCCAAATTACCTAAACACTCAAAAGCAGACATAAGATACATAATTTACAATACAACTCGCAAAGAAAGCATAAACTATAGATAAATATCAAGGTGTTTTATACACCTATCACTCACTTAAAAGTATTTTATGATAATTGCACTCAATAAGACGGTTTTTTTATAGGTCTCACATGTGTGCAGGTAGGAATGAAGAGAAAAATCCAACACACGTTTAATGGTGGGAAGGAAACCTTCCGAATTATTTTTGGAGACTCCACAAAATCGTGGAAAATAAAAGACTTTTTCTGATGATCTCTAAGTAAGGAAATCAACCACTATTATCGAGGATGAGAGTACTTACCACCTTCACATCCGATTGCAATGATGATAACACCAGTCTCACAGCATCCAATAGAAACGTCTTCCTTCGGCTCGTCTTCTTGATCTTCGGTCTTCAATTTTTGATGATAAATTCTTGAATTTCGTAGAACTCTGCCATTTTATAACTCTTTTCCTCAATTTCCTTGTTGCTTGATACTTCTTTATATATTTTTCTTCCCCATGGCCTTATTGAACAAATAACAACCTAAATGCAAATATTTTTGTATTCTCTTTTTTTTTTAATTTTTTTTTCTTTTTGTGTATTTTTTTTTTAAATAAAAAGATTGCAACTAAAAAAATATAACGAAATTAAAATAACATGGCCATGAAAGAAGTACTTTACCACTTTGATCTTCACAACTTGTATCGTCTCGTATCATAAACTTCAATAACTCTCATCTTTTGATTTCCTTTGCTCTTGTAAATAAGTCTTCAACTTGTATACAAAAATATGCTCATTGTATGTAAGTCTTCAACATGTATATAAAAATTTGCTCATTGTATGTTGCTTTTCTTGGATATGAAATTTTTCTCTTTCTTGTATTGTTGCTTGTAAACCTCAAACGTCTTCAAATTTCCTTGTAGATTTTGATGTCGCTCCTTTTGTTGATGATGATGTGTGTTTCTATGGATCTGTTGTTGGCGAGAGAGAGAGAATGGTGCTAACTGCAAATCAAACTCCAAGAAGGTGGTTTTCGTCTATAGACGTCACCCTCATGATTGAAAAAATTAGCACTCAAGAGATCAAAAATAGTGCTGAAAATGGTGTGAAGTTGGGTAGCTCACCATTCTACCCGGAATTAACGTACGGTGACACACACTCAAAAGAAAGATCTTTAGTCAGCTACTAAGAAAATTTGGTTTGGTGCTTATGTTGATTTGAAAATAGGTAGTCTCCACTAATGATTGATCAGCAACTCTAATAATGCATTTCTCTCTGCTCCTAATTTGCATCACTGGCATAGGTTTTGTATCCTTTTTACACTCGAAAGTGGATAGAGAACATAGAATTCGGGAACTTTAAAAGGTTCTCCCGCAAGAACTCGGACCATCTTTGCTCCGTCGGGTTATCAACAACTCTAATAACCCATAGGTTTTGTATCTTAAACCCTTTTATTTTATGTTTTTATTGTTTTCATATCATATTTTCATCACTGGCATGATTAAATCCATTATTTAACACTCCAATTCGTAAGAAATCCGAATGTAATTCCCTATCACTTCCAAGTTCAGTTATGTCGGTCAGAATTCTCTATGTAAACATACCTAGAAGTATGCTAGTGACTCTAAAATCTCTACAAGTTGGAGGTTTTATTCATATATATACAAAAAAATAAAAATTTGACTCAACAAGGCTAAAAACTCTATATGCAAAAGACTCCCCCACACTTAAACTTCACATTGTCCTCAATGTGTAAAACTGAAAATTCTGAATTTTGACGTAATAGAAGATAAAATGCAAAAACTGTACAAATTGGTAAGGAATTTGGAAAAACTCCATTTCCCAAAGGTTGTTCATCTACGTGTTTTCTACACAATGTCAAAAGTTCATAGTGTTTCGATAAACGGTCTGATAGTTATGGTCTCTGGACTGAACTACGCACACTCTGAATTTTTCTGACGAAAAGGTATTCGTCATAATTGTCTTCTAAGATAGATTACGGACTCAATGAAATTAAACATGGGGATGAAAATATGATATAAAAATCTAAGAAAAATAAAATACAAAATATAGAGATACAAAACCGATGGGTTGCCTCCCATTTAGCGCTTAGTTTAACGTCCTCAGCCTGACCCTCTTGTTATCGTCCATATACCAATAATATGAAAATCTGGTAGTCCTTCCAGACAACAATCTGCAATTCTAATAACATATTCACAAAAATATTAGCACAAGATATAAATATTGAAGCTATCACTTTATTGAAGTTCCCCCCCCCCCCCCCCCCACTTAGTCCTTTCTACACTCGAAAGTGGATAGAGAACATAGAATTCGGGAACTTCAAAAGGTTCTTCAGCTTGGTGAACCTGCACAATTCTAGAATCAAACACATCAAGTGGTGGATACTTAGAAGCAAAATAATCCGTTAAAACTTTGGAAGCACATAACTCCAATCCTAAGTGAGGTATTTTCCTAAAAGTTGGGTTTACAACTCTTTTAGAATCTACTTCAATTGGATGGAAAGGATCAATAGATGTAAAATTATGCAAAGGATTAGACAAACCTTGTTCGAGATCCTTATCTTTCTTAATTAACTTCATTGAATTATTTACCTCAAGTATATCGTGGTCCTCTATCAAACTCTTAATTTCCACTTCAACCTAAATCTCATCATCATCAACTAGCTCAATTGGGTCTTCCACAACTTCAATCAATTTGGTTTCATTCTCAATCATCTTATCTTCAACACTCTCATCATCGCAATCAAAATCCTCTTCAAAATCGTCATTATCAAAATGACGTTGAAATTCCATTTCTATGACCCTGTCAATTTCATCAAGAGTCTTTTGTGATGCACCGGCTTCTTCCAATTGGTTGTATCATGCATAAAGTTTTCTGACATTAATACGCTTTCCACCATTAGTAGAGTTTCTAGACTGTATATCCTCTTTTGGAAAGAGTGAAGGAAAAGCACGATGAATAGGAATATATTCCAAATTCTATGTCTGCGTATTACTAGAAAACAATTGATTAGAAGCATAACTATCCTTCCATCCCCGTGATTGTTCACTTACATGCCCGTCATAAGGTTGTTGACATATATGAGAATATCCATAAGGTTCCGTAGGGTATGGTTGGAAGTTGTTATATGAATGAGATTGAAATCCATATTGAGTACCACTATTATATGTTGATTGGTCTTGTGCCCCGTACATGTTATTTCCGTAAGGAAACTTGATGAATCACAAGATAGAGAAAATCAAAACAAAAATAAAACAAAATCTAAACAAATAACAAATCAATTAACAACTGCTCCCCGGCAGCGGCGCCAAAATTTGATGCGTGTCGTAACCACAACAAATTAATTAAGATATTTCCCACTAATTAACTGATAATATAGCTGTAGCGCCCCCTAAGCTAGCATCTGACTAATCCAAGAGATTAACTAAATAAAGAGGCACTAAGGATCTACATCATTTACTTAAACATTCATTTAAGAATTCACTGCAAAACTTAACTGATGTGAATCAATAATGTTGTAGAAAGTGGTAGTAAGGTTGTCGTTCACTCGAACTTGATGAGATTGATTTTAAGAATTAATAAACTAAACTAAAATATATACAAAATATTATCACAGGATGAAGATATGACTGGGACTCGGGATTCCACCAATTCTCACATTCATGCGGTTGAACTATTAATTCCGGACAATTAAGGCTCATAAAATAGCAAACATCGACTCTAAATATTTTCCAGCGCAGATTATATAAAGAATTATATGTAAATCATAATCATGACTAAGCATGCGACATCTAACGAAATCACAAATAATCAAGACAAATCATAAATCGATTATAATAGTGCAAATAGTCATAAAGGAATTAAATAGAATTACCACATGGGTGAAAAACAGCTTCCTCCGTCGTCCCAGTGATGGGGTATAGATCATCATGTTGGAAACACGCTTAAAATATGATTTCATTACTAAAAGGTGCTTACAAATGATGAAAATGAGAGAAATTGAATAAACCAAGAAACTGCAACACTTTTGCGGTGTTGCAAGCCCAATGTTACAAAGATCGATATAAAGAAAGTGTCGCTGTCACTGTAGCTTATAAGAATGCTAAGGAACTGTCGCAATCACTGTAGGATGAACGACTTCCTCTGGTGGTCTTTTGTTCTTCGTGCTCTTCACAGCAGCAGCAGAGAAATGTTCTCTGTAACTCGATTAAACCTCTCTGTTGTTGCTATAAACTGTCCCCCAAACTATCTATCCCCTTGTATGCACCCCCTACTCCTCTTTTATACTCAACAAGACCAAGAAATCATACGTAATAACTCCAGAAAATCTTCATTACTCGGCATTGAGAGAAAATATTCTAGGGATATTTTATTCCATGACTTAACTCTACACGCGTTAATATTCTTCCCGCATGTTCAAAACGTCATGTACACGCCTCAGATGTAGTCAATAACACTTCTATCTCACGCCATGCACACAAAGACATGTACAATCCCGTGAAAATATTCTTCTCTTAACCACGTAGCCCTATTTTCTTCTCACCAATTATCTAGCCAATTCTAACCGAAACAATCAACCATACCACTCCTGTTACGATAAATCAAGTCTTCCCATGAAATTTGAGCCAGTGAATCACACTATAACCCCTCCAAATGACAAAATGAAAATCTGCCAGTAGTGTGAATATTTTCCCGCCAAAACCAAAATTCAAAATGGTGAAGAAGGTGTGCCCTGATCCAAAACACGGGCGCCTTTAACAGTTGGGGTGCCCTGAGGTGACCCTTAACCAACATGTGGGTGCCTTTATCACTTTTCTCTGAAGGTCCAAAAAGCACTTTTCGAGCAACTTTTTCCACATAAGTGTAATTCTCCAATAACACCTAAACAAACATAAAAACACCAACATTAGTACAAAAATCGAGGCTAACAATAGAGACACTAAGGACAATTCAGACACAAAAATGTGTCTATCAAATACCCCCAAACTTATTATTTGCTAGTCCTCGAGCAAAACTAATAAAAAATAAAACCGAGTTAATCTCGGGAGGGTTTACCAGAGGTGTACCCGCAAGACCATGACTTCTAATTGGTCACAAGTATCCAAAGATCTATGAGGACATACATATTATCAACCTATCTCCAAGTAACTAAAATGCCAAAGAAAAGGTGTCATGGCCAGCTCTACAGCTGACTAAAGAAAAGGGGAGACACATCCGCAACACTGCTAGATAAAGAGATATCCGCTACACAGCTAGATAAACATTGTAAGATACGTCCGCTGATTTACAACTGGATAAGATTATGAGAGAGAAAAATATGAGAGGGACATCTGCTACACAGCTGGACTAATTACATGTGATGAGTTAAACCAGTGCTAGAAAGATCTTGTGCCATATTGAAAGCGGACTAACAAAGCAACCAAATGTATCTTTCTTCGACCCTCTCATAGTGCTCAGTAGAAACAACATCTTCTCAGTAGAAACATTGTCTTCAACTGTGGATGATAAACTATCGAACCTCATAGAACCTTGACAATTAACTCTTCTCTTCGATTTCTTGCTTGCTTGACATAAAAATTTCTACTTCCATATGGCCTTATTGAACAAAATTTAAACTTTTTTTTTCTTTTTTTTTTTTTCATTTTTCATTTTTTTGTTTTGTTGAAATAGAGTAATAACAAGACAAAAATTTACATGGCCATCACAGAAGGACTTTAACACTTGGATCTTCGCAATTGTAATGTCTTAGTATCATGAACTTCAACAACTTATATCGTTTTTTTTTTCTTGCTCTTATAACTTCTTGTAACCCTTGATTTTCAATTCTGATTTTCTATTGTTGCTTCTAAACCTTAACGTCTTCAACTTTCTTCATAGATTTTGATGTCGCTCCGTTTGTTAATGATGATAAGTTTCTACTGAGAGAGAGTCGTAATCCAGTATCTAAGACTACATTGTGAGGTTGCTTTGTCTTTCTGGCATTTCCTGACCTACTTGCCTTTACATCATGGATGGTTAGGTCCATCACGGTTACCCTCTAAAATGAACAAGTTCTCTCCTGAATTTCAAGGATCTCAATGTATTTTTCTCTAATGTCTCAATAGGTTGTTATCCCTAGCATTCCAATTTCTATCTTTTCGATGAGAAACAATATGTAAACTTAGGTAACCGGATACCATGTGACACTAGAAGTTTCAAAAGTGCAACTAAAAAGTTCTTCCCCACCCCCAAACTTAAATCTAACATTGTCCTCAATGTTCTAAAGATGAAATTAAAAGCATGAACAATGAGAAACTGATACCACTTGAAGAAAAGAGTAAGGAAAGATATTACCGTGTTGTAAAAATATTGGGTTACCTCCCAAGAAGTGCTAAGTTTAAAGTCTTCAGCCAGACATCGGATGGAATTAGTCACCTCAAATAATCATAAATCAGTAGTCGGAATAACTGTGGGTCATCTGGATCAAAAAGTGTTATCCAAAGGAAGAGGAAATTACAGCAGACCATAAAGATACCGAACATACCCTTATCTAATTTTTTAAGTAAAACAACTATATCTAGTTGTGGTTCAGGTTCAGGTTCTATAAAAGGGTCTCGATAAAAAGTTTTCATCGGTTGGATTTCCTCAAAGGCATTCTGAAGATCAGGTTGAAGAGTCTGGAAATACTCAACTAAGAACTTAGAAGCGCATAACAATAACCTGAATAACTGGGGATCCTCTAAGTCAATTAGATTTGACTCACACAGCTGACCACAATGAAAGAGGTGGTCAATTTTAAGCAAATGTGTCGATTCTATTCTCCTAAAGTACTTAGGCTTAGTCTTAAAACTTAATAACTGACACATTTCAAACTCAAACGTTCCCACAATTGGTTGAAAAATATTTGGTGGGAAAACAAAATCAATCTAGGTATCATAGCCTGGGTAAACCACATCAACCATAGGATGAGTTTCTAACAACTGAACTTCTTTATGGACATTATTAGGTTCGGGAGAGCTAGTATGAAGGTAATCTGGCACAATGGTTGAGGCACATATATCAAGTCCCAAGTGAGGGATTTCTATAAGAGCTAAAGGTAAGGCACATGGAGAATGATAATCACCCCCAAACTTAGAATTTTGGGTGTCTCTAGATAGACTAGCTACAATTTCCCTAATTTCTAGATCATCAGAATCCTGAAAATAGTCAATTGCTTCTTGTAGGTTATACTCAGGTGATGCATCCTCACTCATATTTAAAAGCTCTACGAGTTCATCTTCTTTTTCTAAGTCTAATGTTTCTAAATCGCTAGACTCTAAAACAATATTCTCAGAATAAACTCGTTCCTCAAAACTATCACCGGCTTCATAAAAAGGAAATACTACATCGTCTAAAACGGTGGTATCTCTAGTAAAATCCTCGTCCTTTTGAATAGGTGAATAATTGTTAAAATTATTTGGATTTGAACTAGAAACATTATTATTGTTAAGCTCAATTGGAGAAACAAATTCCTGATCACTATGCCTAAAAACTTTAGATTCTTCATCAGTATTATATATCCACATCATGATCATCACTATAATAACATGAAAATAATTGAACCTCATCTAAACAAGTAGTATTACCAATTCTAACCTCGTCATCCTGATTATAAAAATTGTCCTCATTTTCACGGGTGATATTGGAAAGAATATATTGGCAATCAAGAGTAATTCGAGCAATTCTTTCTTCAGTCTCTAACTCTAACCTACGTGTTGACTCAGCAAACTCACGTGTTGACTCAGTTAACTTACATGTTGACTCAGCTAACTTCCTGAGGTTATCTTCTAAAGAAGTTTCACTCACCGTTATAGTTCTTTCGTCCATAACTAAGTCATCTGTGTCCGCTAACTTATGCGTCGACTCAAGTAACTTACGCGTTGACTCAAGTATCTTACGTGCTTTATCTAGAGAAGAGGAATTATAGGAATTTTTCTCATATGACCGGTGGATATGCGAATAGTAATCGGGCTCACCATGGTATGAACCATAACCTTGAAAAGTTGGATGCTCCCAACCACTATTCATACTATGGTCAAAGTAATGTCCATTTTGAAAATTAGTCAGATAATCATTGTATTGGCTGTTATAATACCAGTTTGACATCCTAACTGCAAGGGAATTCTACACAAGCACAAACAAGGCCGACTCGACCAAAACAAACCTACTGATTTCTAGCAAACAAAAAGCATGATGGCTCCACTTAGATTGTTTCTAGACCAGCTTCTAATCCTTCGAAATGGAATTCGTTACAATATGAGCAAACCCCTCTAGAATCAATCCGAGTTTAAGTAAGTTGAATATAGGCGAGGGAAGCTGTGTGGAGCTTTGATACCCAAGGCCTTAGTGCATTACAAGGCGGCGCAATCATGCATTCAACTTACAGAAACTATCATGAACTTCGAAGTGTGCTTAAAGAGTAACCAATATTTTTCGAATAACTTTCCTATTAAGCTCGTTACCCTATCAGTCTCGTTCTAGTCAGTATTTTAAGCTTAGGTTCGCGTTTGGTATCGTTTTCCTAAGGCGGGAAAGAAGAGAACGGTGATGAAATCCGAACCCTTATCTTGTATGGCCAGTCCTTGCCCTTTACTAGGAAATTAAAGCGACCGTTTTCAAAACCTCAACATATATGCATACAAAATCATCCAGTAAACTTGGCTGACAGGGGGATTCGCGGGTGTTTAGAATTCTTACCTCCCGTTCCAGATGGGGGATGAACCGTTGAAGTCGACTCGGGCCACTGACTCCTATGTCAGTGTACGAACCCGAGGGGACGAGACGATATCGTAATCGTCGTCCTTCCCCGGCAGCGTCGCCAAAAATTGGTGGTATTTATCAATGATGTTGTAGTAAAAGGTTCTTTAAGACTTGTGGAAGAATATTTTTTTAGACTTAATTTTTAAAACAAAAAGAAAACAAACTCAAAATAAAGCTTTGTAAAAATTATGGAGAGGCCGGGGCTAGGATTCCACCATTGGTCGATATTAGTGATTTAATTAAACAATAATTATGCAACTCAACATTCCAATTGATTCTAATAGTATTTCCTAGACATGTAGATTTTCAAATATATAGATGTTAATCCAAGAATAGAATATCAAAACCCTAAAGCAAGCATATTCTATCAAGAGAAAATATACCTAACTAATCAAAATCATATAATCAATTTTTAGTTCAATGCAAAATAATCATAATGGAGTTGTTATAATTAATTAAAAACAGAAATGTATCACTTTTACCGAAACAACGGCTTCCTCCATCGCCCCAGGGATTGGGTTTAGATTTTCATCATGGAAACACGCTCAAAAGTTGATTTCATTACTCAAAGGTGCTTACAAATGATGAAAAGGAGAGAAATTGAATAAACCAGGAAACTGCAACACTTTTGCGGTGTTGCAAGCCCACTGTTACAGAGATCGATATAAAGAAAGTGTCGATGTCACTTTAGCTTATAAGACTGTTAAGGAACTGTCGCAATCACTGTAGCATGAACGACAGTCTCAGGGGGTCTTATGTTCTTTGTGTTCTTCTCTAATGGTAGCAACAACAACTCTCTGCAACTCGATTTTCTACCCTCTGTTCTCACCCCTAACTCCCCATCCCCTTGTATGCACCCCCTACTCCTCTTTTATACTCAACAAGACCAAGAAATCATACGTAATAACTCCAGAAAATCTTCATTACTCGGCATTGAGAGAAAATATTATCGGGATATTTTCTTCCCTAATTTAACTCTACACGCGTTAATATTCTTCCAGCATGTTCAAAACGTCATGTACCCGCCTCAGATGTAGTCAATAACACTTCTATCTCACGCCATGCACACAAAGACACGTACAATCCCGTGAAAATCTTCTTCTCTTAACCACGTATCCCTGTTTTCTTCTCACTGATTATCTAGCCAATTCGAATCGAAAAAATCAACCATACCACTCCTGTTACGATAAATCAAGTCTTCCCATGAAATTTGAGCCATTGAATCACACTATAACCCCTCCAAATGACAAACTGAAAATCTGCCAGTAGTGTGAATATTTTCCCGCCAAAAACAAAATTCAAAATGGCGAAGAAGGTATGCCCTGATCCAAAACACATGCGCCTTTAACAGCTGGGGTGCCCTGAGGTGCCCCTTAACCAACATGAGGGTGCCTTTATCACTTTTCTCCGGAGGTCCAAAAAGCACTTTTCGAGCAACCTTTTCAACATAAGTGTAATTCTCCAATAACACCTAAACAAACATAAAAACATCAAAATTCGTACAAAAATCGAGGCTAACAATAGAGACATTGAGGACAATTCAGACACAAAAAAATGTGTCTATCATTAACCCAAAATTAACCCATCTCTGAAATATATATATATATATATATACACAAGAACTTCTCTAACTCATCTCTCAAATGTCGGAAGAAAAAGAAGAACAAGGGAAGAAGGAAAGAGAAGAAGAAAAGAAGAGAATGAAGAAGAAGAAGATGAAGAAGAAAAGAAGAGAGGCCGAGTTTATCTTCTCAACCCGGTCTAGATAAGACCAAAGGAAACACCAAGACACCCTCTTTCTCTGACACGTGCACCACCAGGGTAATATCCAAAATTATAATTTTACCCTCTGAAAATAAACTGATAAATCTTCTTCGCCCAATGTCCGAATGACGCGTGCGAGTAGTCTATTCCGCGCAACTTTTCGAGATATGTCGAGTGGTACCGATTTAGTATCTAAAGCGTTGTTAAATTAATTCCTATTAATTAATGTTCGTGTTAAACTAATCGAGTTATTAGCGGCTAAGACGTATCTTGACTAGTCTAACAACGTTGACGAGCTTGAGGGTCATTACAATAGTGGTAGTAAGAGATCGTTCCCACGAAGAGCAGTGTAATTGATATGTTATTTAGATAGCAAAACAAAGTAAAAAGAGGGTTAGTTTATGAAATAAATAAAAAGATAACAAAAAGAATAAGATGAAAGGGGTGATCAAGGAATCCTTCGCTGTTACCAAGCGATAACTAGATTAGTATACTTATCTATCTTCGTAAGAACCATTCATCACCAACCATAGGAAAGCAGCTGGCGCAGTGCTATCCCCAAAGTCCCTTATGTAACTTGATACCGAGGCGCTCGCATATCAAATTCTATCCAACTGAACCACCAAGTAGTAGCACACTCAAGGTGTAACCCAACAGAAGCTTTAAGTTATGTGAACTTAGGTTGATCCTAGAAGTTAGACTCTTAGCGCAAGGTCCACTTACTAGTATTGTCTTCAGACTCTTCACACACGATTGATCCACAAAATCCCTCTACAAGGTCTCGCTTTCTCTACTTGTGTAAGGATTATTCAACAATTACACGGATATCCTAACCCTTTACTAGCAATAGAATGATCAAAAGATTAATCCAGCGTGAACTCCAAACAATCTAATTAATCAATCATAAACCCTAGAAATAGTGAAAACAAACGATTATGTGATTAAAAATCCGAATAGGTTTATATAACTAATAAATCTTCACGCTAGAACATTGAATTCATCCCCAATCAACCAAAGTTTAGCTTCTCATGTTTACACCGTTTCCCGGTTTCCCCCTAAAGGGGTAAACCCTAAAATATTGTATGAAGAAAAAAAGTGTTATGAGATGTGGAGATATATGAGATGTCCCAAAAATATTAGAAGTTCTATTATATAGATGTCCCAATTGTAGTTGTGCCCGTGCTCGAATCCCAGTCGAAGTAACATGCCACACTTACCAAAATTCCATCAAAACCTAGCCAAAATCGTGTAACAAAGCTAACCACACGTCCAACAGACTTTATGGGCTCGTTTAGGAATAGTAAAGCCCAACCCAATGTCTTTTTTATTAACTGAAATTGGCATGTCAGTTGGCTGGAACTGACAATGTATTTTTCTCTTCTTATTATGGCCGGGTAATTCCTAGACGAATGTTCTCCTGGATGTTTCGTCAAAAATTCTCTTTTCAATCACGGCTGGGTTTTCCAACCGTAACTCCTCCCGTAAGTTCTTACTAATTCTTCTCTTCTCTCTGACAATTCCTTTACTTCTCGTCACGAGCTTCGTATCAACACAGCTCAAGTTCATCTCCTTCTTGCTCGAACTACACCTTCCTTGAACTGTCAAGCTCCATTCTCTCAATTCTCGGCCTTAGAAACCAACAACTCTCAGTCACGGCAAGCTGCCGTACAAAACTCCATCATCTTACCGGTCATTGCCAGCTACTTCGATCCATGGAAACAGAAACACCATACTTACCATTGATATTCAACTCGAGAATCAACCTTACCATTCATGTTTACTCACTGGCACCCATCATCAGCTCATTCTTTCACTTCCAAACTCGAATCACATTCAGCTCCTTTGAATCCCAACAACAGCTTCACCATCAAGAGCTTCTCCCATCTTCTCGATAACCACCAACTCAAACATCGACTGTTCATCTTCTGCAGTTCCCCGTTTTATATTTAACACATCTCCGTTAGCTTCACATGCAGTAACCTATTCGACCATAGCAACCATATGTCCATCTCTGTCCGAAACTCCACCAGTAAACTCTTCATCTCACTGCCATGCATTCTTGAACTGCTCGGCCCATGTTCTTCGTTTCTTCTCAAACTCCAACTCAGGCAAGTCTATTTAGAGCTTCATCATGTCTTTTCGAGCTGAGAAGCATCTCAGAAAACTCAACATGTTTTGCTGCTCTTCGTACATCACTTCCATCAGCTATTCTCTGAGTCACTAGCATTATCACTGCCAGTGCCATCTCGAGCTCCTAGTCAAACATCATCAACACCACGGCTTCAGCTCGATTAACTCCATTAACTACATGTCAATGGCAGCAACGTACTTCCATCTCTTCTATTAATCACTCTGTCAATGTTATTCTCAGCAATGAACAACTCGAGCTCAACTGCTTCTCGTCATCACTAATGGCAGCAGGGATCATCCCTGTTTTGTCGAACTCAATCTTGATGGATAAACCCATATTTTCTCATGTTTTTATGACCACATCACACTCTTTAGTCTATAGCCATCATCACCAGCAATAATGGTTACCGGAAACCAAACCTCTGTCGGGTTCTGCGGGCGAAATAAGAAGATGAAGGTGCCCATAGTGAAACAACGGGTGCTATTATCACTATTTGAATTCCACCTACCCCTTAGTAAATGACTTGAATGCCATTAGCAGTTCATTTGAAACATCACACCCCTTATAAATTTTGTGCGCAAACAATTTCGTAACTTTGCTTTGCTTCAATCTCCCAAAACTTCTTCATACAATATCGGATCGAATCCATTCTTTCGCCATTAGTTGCGTCTTTCCGTCCTCTTTGAGATGATATAAAGAACTCCTCGATTTAGATGAGTTCCACTTGATCTTTGGCCCCTCTCCACTTTCGGCTAACTTCTTTTATTGCACAATTAAATGTCAATTCGCTTCTTTTGGATGATTCACCTAGCAAAACACAAATAAAGAAAAACAAAAGTAATATACAATAATTCGCAAGAAAATATAGCAAATACTAGAATAGATTCGACACTAAATATATGCAAAATATGCACTTAACATAAGACGGAGAAGTAAAAGAACAAAATTATCCCTCTACTACATCTCTCCTTAAATAGACGAAAGAATGATGAATGGATGGCAATGAACGTGCCGGTGAGTAGAGGAGTATTTGACACGTGTAGCCGGTCATACTTAATTCACGGAACCTTGTCGGGAGAAGAATATATGAAAATTAACACTTGCGGCATTCTGAAGTACAAATTCTCATGACATTCTCCCCTTCGCAGAGAAGACATGAGAATAGGCAAGATGTAGGATCAGAATATCGCAACAACAACACACTTGCGAAATCTTCATCAACAACACTGCGAAGACGTCGCAGAGTGATTTCAGAAATGACATAATAGATGACGATAGCGTAAACATGATAAAAGTGTGATGATCTAGCGAAATTTAGGATGTTTGCGAAATTAACATTTGTAAACTTGCGAAATATCGCAAATCAGATCCGAAAATAAAGGTCAACTTAGTTGTCAACCACTATGGAATACCCTATATAAAGAGATGAATATGCATAACATGAAAACATAATTTTTAGAGTGTTGAGAAAGTTTTGAGGAGAGATAAAGTCCAAAACAGTGTTGTATTTTTGATTTCACTTCCTTCTTGTAAAATTTCTAGATTCAATTAATAAAAAGTGTCATTATTGATCTTAAGAAATATGTTGATTGTTATGAATTGTTGTGAGGGATATATTGTAGGATTTCCTGCAACTACATCAAGAAAGTTGAGTTTCATGGATTTTCTAAAACAACCTGAAGAGCTATCCATTTCCAAACATTCGCAGGCTAGCTAGTAGCAGTGGTTGCAGTCAGTCAAAACTAGACCAAGCTATTGACCTTGATGATGATATATTTGGTGCTTCATATTGGGTCAAAGCTACAAATAAAGTGAAGTTTGTTGAAGATATATAGAATATTCAGTTACCAAACATCAATATAGATGAATGTCACCCAATTGAGGATCCAAAAGCTCTTCTAGTTTTTGATAATGGTGAAGATATTGATTATGGGTCAGATGAAAAATAGAAAGAAGAAGAAGACAAAGAAGAAGGTATATTTAATTTGCAAATTATTTCTTTTATTTTCATCATAGTATGGTACTGATGGTAATGTTGAATGTGCAGATAAGTATGTACATGAAAGACCTGCTTACATGGATCAATTTGAGGATGATTTTGGTGAGTACATGAAGGATGATTAAGTTAGAGATTTATTCCCCGAATTTGAGGTATTTACTCCAATTGACCCTACCAAAATATAGTTAAAAACTAGATTTCCAAACAAGAGTCGTTTAAGAAACATCTTAGAGGATTTTGTGTTCAAGAAAGGTGTCAATTTAAATTGACTAGGACTACTCCCACTAGAATTAAGGTTGAGTGTAGGTTTAAATATAAATATGATTGTAAATAGTTTGTGTTAGAGCATAGCTCGGTTGAACCCTCCAAGCGTTGGTATGTCAAGTTTGGTTGTCATATTTTAGTGAATCAAAACTCATTTAAAGAGTCGCTTGATTATACACTAGAGTCAACTTCATATAGGTTATCTTGAAAGTATTAGGATATGATACTTACAAGTATTACCTGAAGACTTGAAGAATGTAAAGAAGTATGGAGCTACAACGACAACATCATCCTTCCTCTGGAGGTTAGTAATATTTGACTGAACTATTTCATTCCCTAACATATCTTTCAAGTCGTGCATATTGAAAACATAATTGCGAAGCTGTGTATGATACTCTAGTTAGACATAGTATTAAGGAATACAATACGAGGTTTATTCCTTAACCATTAAACTTTGTATATAAACATCGACATGATAATATGAATGCTATTGTGATTATGTATGGGTATGAGGGAGGATTTCATCCTAGGAAACAATGTTTTACATTTGATTAAAGGAAGTAAGTTCATAAACTTGTTTTGTGAATCGAAAGGGAAATCGCTAGGCTTATTGGTATTGTTATTCATTGGAAATCTATTTTGAATTACCAATATGTGTGTTTAGTATAACCGCTCATAAACTTGTTTATGTATCTTGGTAAAACTGTTCACAAGACCCGACTTATGTATTGGTATGACTTTTATTAGTGAAACCGATCTTAAGTAATCACTCAAGATGGTATGATCGATGCCTTGTAAATATAAACTTTTATCTAGTCATTGGGGAACCGATCTTAGTAAGAGGTGCAACAAATTTACAAGATGGGAATCGATCCTTGTAAGAGGTGCAACACGTTTTTAGTAGATGGGGGAACCGATCCTATGAACATGTGCAACAATTTTGTAGTTTTGGGGGATCCGATCCTATGGACATGTGCAACCGAATACAAGTAGTTACCATAAGTTATGGGGAACCGATCCTAGTACCTAGTCAATCGAATTTTGGTAACTAGTGTGACTATGCACAGTACTCACATGGAGGTAGAATCGAAACTTGTTTTGGTAGAACCGTGAAACCCATGATTGGTTATTTGATAGGATAATTAATCACATAGTTCTTGGATCAGACGAACCGATTCTAAACTTGTTTGGAAGTGTGGAAAATCGTTTTCAAGATTGTAAGTATGAAAAAGGACTTGAAAAGTAAAGATGTCGACATACTATAAACATGTGCAGTAACTCTTATCATTAATTATTCAAAGATATTCCTTAATAGCTAAAGGAAAATCCCAGGATCAAAATAAATTGAGAATCTTTTATTTAAGGTTTCTTAGTTTCTATATGCTATTTATTTTCCAACAAATAAATGCATATCTTTAGAAAATAATAATTAGTAATGTGCATTTACTGATTATAGATTTTTCTATTGGATTTCGGTCAATATTTGGATAAAAAATTTCCAGGAATTATGAAAACCGATTTTGTGTTTATTGCATATCTTTGAGAATATTCGATTTTGGAAATTCCTTGGTGTCTAAACTTCATTGTCTATAAATATTAAAGTTTGCATTTCGAGCAAACTAATCCTCAAAGCCAGCAAAACTACCTAGTTGTGTTTTTACTGGTGGAGACGCCTATTCGGAGAGGAAAGTAACCTAATTAGGCAAAATATCTTACGAACGCCCAGTTTAAAGACTTCTTTGGGATCGAGAAGCTATGTTAGTACTATTGGTGGTAAAATAGATAATTGCGGTTTATTATTAGTTTTCGATTGATTTGATTGACTAACGGTTGTTGAACTTTGATTGTACCTAGTTTGTTTATGATTGAGAATCTTCTCTTCTGATATAAGATTCATTCAAACTAGATCGAAGTTTCGACGGGGATCTTTATACTGTTTGTAGTTTTAAAGACGTCTTGTGATAATCCAACGTTAATAGACTCTGCGTGTGATTGATCACAAGAGATTCAAGTTGATTGTGTGCAGGTGCTGATTGAAGATTAAAGAAGATTCGAAGACAAGAAGACTTTTTGGGTTCATAATCTTTGGTGTGCACAATACTTGTTTCGGTTGGAAAGGGATCCAACTATTATCGGTTTATCATTGTGATAGATTGGATTGATTAGTTGAGTAGATCAGCATCAATACACTTCTTTGTGATTAATAGTATTGATTGCATAATCTAACAATTACTTTGGTAGTTGTTGAGAGATTGATCTAAGGACCCGACAAAGGAGTTTATTGGTTAAACAGAAGAGCCTTTGTCAAACTAATATTACGTTGGTTGAAAAGAGTTATTACCGAAAAAATTTGTTGTTCCTTTACTGTTTGGAATACGAACCAAAGGAATTGTTCCAAGTACGTGACTTATTACAAGTGGGAGGCGTAGGAATACTGAGGGAACTAGGTAGAATATAGGTTTAGTTGCTTGGTATCAACTATACGAAGTTGGTTTGATTTTGTATAGCGGCTTAATCTTGAGAGTATTCAATTCTGGACAAGGTCCCGGGTTTTTCTGCATTTGCGGTTTCCTCGTTAACAAAATCTTACTATGTCTTTTACTTTTCTATTTCCGCAATTATAATTGTTTTATTATAATTAGAAATAAAATACACAAACGTTAATTCCTATTTACTTGATAATAATCCTATTGTGTTTGGTTAAGTCCGAACCATTTATCAATTAAAGATACTTCGTTGTTGTATTGTATCGATCTCGTATCCATAGACGATCACACGAAGTATGAACCAGTTAGTTTTATTGTCTCGACTCGGTCTATAGACAATCACTTTCAAAGAAATGACTTATAGGTGGAAAAGTTTTAGATTGATGTATATTTGGGTACCCTCGTCTTTTCAATTGGTATTAGAGTAGGAAAACACGAAAAGATATAACAATCTGTGTTTGGTGCGATCCAACCTATAAGACTGGAATCTAAAAATAGTTTTTATAGAACCTGATAATGATTCAGTTAACGTAAAGCAAGGTATCAAGAGTTTTGAATTAACACTTGATAATGGCATCTACGAATAAATATATGAAGAAATCATCACTAGAGATTCTACTAGACAAGTTAATCTTGTTAATGATTTAGAAACCAATGACAACTGGAAAATTTGTCTAGAAGAAAGGATGGATGAAATTTCCGATGATGATGACTCATATTTTGAACGAGAAGTAGAAGAGGATATCTCAAAATACTCTAAACTACTGAATCCTTTGAAAAATAAAAAATTGAGTTCTTCGGATTTCGTTGGTCTTACAGACCAGCTAAATTCTAAGAAATTAGAATGTGAAAATCTTCGTAGAGATCTCTTTTTGTCGAAAAAGAAACTTGTTGAATCTAAAGCAAGGGTTAATTCTCAACCAAAGAGTTTTGAAGAGAAAGAAGGTGTATATCTCTCACGAGAAAAACACCTTAAGGTTGATCAAGGCACTGGAAGAAAAAAATTTGGACCTTAAAATGTTCAATGTTAACTCAAACAATTTAACCTCAATGTTAGAAGCAAGTAAAAATCATCGTGATACACGAGGATTGGGATAATAAGGGAATAAATGCTTCAAATATTAACAAAGAGGTAAAATTTGTTAAAGCTACAAATTCTTCTCAACCAGAGGCCTCCACTGATGTCAAAAAAGATATTATTTCTTGTAAAGAAGTAATGCCAGTCAAGCCTAAGAATTCTGTTCAAACAGCAGCAATCAAATAGAGCACTTCTGCTAATGTCAAGAAAGCAATAACGTTGAACAAGGATAAGAAGAAGAAGAAGAAAACTCGTCGAGCTCCAATTCAAGAGGATCCACAAAAAGGTAACACTAAAACTCATACTTCGTATATTTATACTAAGCATTGTTATTATTGTGGTAATAAAGGATGCTTGCAATGGGGATGCAAATTTCGTCTGATGTAAGATGCACTTTCATTTATATAAAAATAATTGGCTAAGATTGATCACCAAAGGAACTCAGATCGGTATTGTCCTAAGTCAAAAAAATTATTTTAATGATAGTTCAAATTTTGCATATCACTCGACAAGGTCATTTCATAAAAGACCCAATTATAGAAAGAGAGATGACTTTATAAATGCAAAAACAAGATCTGATGTTCCAAATTGGAGAAAGGGTGTTTCGCAAAATATTCAAAAGGAAAATGATCCTAATGGTATGAAGAAGAAAGCTTCTCCTGGAAACCCAACTCTAAATGGGTCCCGAAGTCCTCCTTAACCAAGAAGGGACCAAACGTTAGTCACAAGAATGACACTGAATTGATAAATATTGATAACAATGTTTTTGAGAGTCTTCTTAAAAGAGTAAAGAAAGACATCATGTTTGAAATCTCTTGTACTAGTAAACGTTGTGATAATGACACTTTTCATCACAAGTCAAAGAAGAAAAACAAGAGATGGAACAAGAGAAAACAAACCAAGCAAGAGGTCAAGAATGATGATTCTGTCTTAGTCACTCATGAAGAACAAGACAAGACAAGGCTCAACTCAACACAACCTAGTTGTGTTAGAATGTGCATGCTCACCTTGGTGCTCAATATTTTGAAAGGTGAGGAATCACATGAAACTGAGCACATGATCTCTCTATTATTATATGACTAATTAACATCTTTATGGAGATTTCTTTTCTTCTATACTCATACTTTCTCTATCTATATTTGAGGTTTTGATAGAAACGGTAATTTTGAGTTTATGATGTTGATATCTACTGATCATATATGTGTATCTCTTGTCTTTACGGTTAAAACGAGCCAAAAATCACCGAATTCGGACATCGTATGCAAAAGTTATGTCAAAAATAGTTTAGCATTATGATCCGTCACAAGCAACTCTTGGGAACCGATCCTAGTGATAGGTGCAATGTTGGGAACCGATCCTAGTGAGAGGTCCCCATACGAAGAAGTGTAGAACTGTTTTGCCCGTAACTTCTTCGTCCGAACTCGGAATGATCTCATTCTTTTTGTACTGGTTTCGCAATTCAATTCCCTACAAGATAGAGGTAATTGCAATACTTTATTATTTGTTGAATATTTATGGTGTATTGCATTTAAGTTTATGGGATGTTTGATTTTGGTTTTCGTAACCTTAATATTCGATCTCATAATGTGTGAACCCTTATGGTTTGGGTGACTTTTTTATTTAGCGGGATTAAGTTCTAGCTCATGTTGGTAGGGTTTATCAAAGGATCATGAGGGGTTTTGGTAGAAACAATATGTGAAAAAGTCACAATATGTTGAATCTTTTGGTTTAACATAAAAGCATATGTGTTTCGAGGTTTCAACTTTTGCATTGCATTAGTTAAAACCTGTTTTCAACCTTCTCTGGTAAAGGTTGGTTGTTGTTATTCTTTTGTGTTGGGATATATGTTTTAAAATAATTTTTTTGTACATTTATATCAGGAATTCGATCTTGGCCCAATGGTTAATAATTTTGGTCCTGGAGGGTTAGGTCTCAGGATCGAATCCCCCCCCCTGATGTGTATAACTGTATATATATAAATAATATTCCCTCTGTCCTAATTTCTACTTTGGTCTGTCCCTTTTTATCTGTCTGCTCTATTTATAGACATACTTTTCCCTTGAATTATCAAATATACCCTTTATTTTTAATAATCATAAAATCATTTTTAATATAATAATAATAATAATAGATGTTACTAAATATTATTACATGAAACTAGTTGGAAGCCTAACAAGCTAAGCTCCAACAACATACTACTACATTAATTGAACAGGTTGCTGTGCTAGCCTACCAGCGAGCCTCATGGGTAACCTTGCCAAGGGGAGCCGAAGCGGGGGGGGGAGATTGTGTCACAAGGGGGGCAAACTAACACTACCTTCCATGTTAATTCCTGCAATATTACGCCATTGGGGACTTGAACCTGTGACCTCCTGGAGCGCATTAAACTTCAGGGAACGGGGATGACCAGCTGAGTTAGGGCCCGTTCTTAATATCAAAATGCTAAATAATATCACCATATATAAGAAAAAGACTTACTCAATATCTTTGTATTAATTGTCATTCATTTTTTAAATAAAAACATTTATGGATTGTTATAAAATTTCTAATAAAACTTCTACTTATTCTTACATAACCTTTTCATCTGTATTAATCTTTTCATCTTTGAAACACCATGGAAGAACATAAGCTAAACTATCTAGTTTCTCTAGCTAGGCCATATTTACGATCTCATGAATTTGTTGAGTTCGTTTATGGAAAGAAGAAACAAGCAATACATAGGAAAGGATTAAAAAAAAAATTATGACAAAATCTGAAATTTCCATGGTCGAGTATATCTAAGAAGGAAATAATCTACAATTTCAAATGTTTTTTCCTCTCAAATAAAAATTCTAATTTCTCTAAAATTTTAGTGCGGAAAACTAAAATCAAATGGAGGAAAAAATATTTCTTAAATTGTGGATTCCATAATAAAAGCAATATAAATTTTCTTTTATTTTCTTAAAATATTTCCTAAAATAATAATACTATCGAATTTAAGCTAATAATTTAGTTTTGGTAATAATACATCATTAAATAGGTTAGTCAAGGGGCTACTCATGATATTTTATAGGATTCCTTAATATCTTGACAAAATCAAAGCGGACTCTTAATTTAGAACCAAGGGACTACTAGATTCAGTCAACCATACAGGAACATTAAAAGGAAGCACGTGGGCCTGACACATCCTATCTTATTTCCTTCCCTACCCTTTCCATAATTTCAATCCTCTACTCTTTAGAAGCTCTTCCCTTTCCCAAATCTCAATTAGGTCTCTCTATATCCCACAGAGACTGATCTCAAAATCTCACTCTCCCAAATCATCAAAACCCAATCTCAATCCAACCAATTAATCATGATTTCAGAATTCGTTTACAGAGAATTAACCACAACTCGAAAACTCAACAGCTCCGGCGACAAATTCCCAATCTGGAAAACCAAAATCGACTTCATCCTCTCCGACATCGAAGTCTCCTACGTTCTCCAACAACCTAAACCAGATTCACCACCAGACTCCGAAGAACACAAGAAATGGATAATGGACGATTTCACCTGCCGGCACGCAATTCTGGGCACACTGGAAGATGATCTCATAGTCGTATTCGATCACGGATACGATACAGCCAAGGAGATCATGGATGCATTGGTTCGATTATACGGTGGGAAATCGATCGGCCGGAGTATGTATTTGTTTGAACAGATTAAGAATATTAAGATCGGTGAGAATGATAATGTGATGGATCATGTGATGAAGATGTGTGGTGTGGCGATTGAATTGGAAAGGTTCGGTATGAATTTACCTCAGGAGATGAGGGTTGTGTTTATGATGGATAGTTTGCCGGAGTCGTGGAAAGAGGCCAAAGATATGTTTATGAAGACGGTGGAAGATGATGAGAGTGAGAGTAAATTGACTGTGGATTCGTTTTTGCAGTTTGTTAAGAATCATGTGGAGTTGAAGAAGTATTTTGAGAGTCGAAAGAATAACGCAGGCGGCGGTGGTGAAGTGATTGAAGGAGGAGAATCATCCACTAATAACAAGAAGCCAAGAAACCGAAGGAGAGGAAATAACAATGCAGAGATTTGAACTACTGGAGCTTAAGCAAAGGTGAGCTGTTACTAAAATTTGCCTGATTGGTTCAATTGTTATTGTTAAGAATCCTTGTTTGAGTACCCATTGAATCCTTTTTTCAGGAAGGTTGCTCTGAAAAAGGTTTGGTTTGGAGCACTGGAGGAAAATGTTGGGACTATACTAAAGGTGTTAGAATTATGGAGTAGAGTTTGAGATTAGTGTAGTATTAGTAATGTGTTCTGTTTCTGCTATGATGATCTTTAAGACTCTGAATTCAGATCATCAATGTATTTTAATGTCTATTGTACTATAATTAATTGAAGGATGGAAATGTCTGAAATAACTCAATTGTTTTCTTATGGCCATACATCTTTTGCAACCCTTTCTGCTCACTGTTTTTTACTTTGTAGTATGAATATCCTTTGGCTTTTGCAGTGCTGGTTGCCTAGGCTAGGTGGTGGATGGTGGTTTCCCTCTTTTGGTCACGAGTCTAACCAATTATTCTTATTCTTTAAAGCTTTTGCGGTAACACTTGGCCTGATTATCAGGTGACACATGCTGCAATATCTTTTCTAGGTTTGAAACTTGTCAAATGTGGAGAGAGTTGCTGCAACAGGTGGAGGCTTATAACTCTGTCATGCACCTTGCCTCATAAAACAAGTTTTTCTCTTTTGGAGTTTAACACCACATGATTTATTTTATGCCTCTTATTCTCTTAATCTTTGCAAACCTAAGATAATTGTACAAGAAGGGTAATTGAAATCTCTTCAAAGTGATGGATGCCCCTCACCGTCAAAATGTGCATACAGTAAGATCTCATGGAGCTAGAGTTGCTAGATCACATATATATGATTGGATTATACTGTTTCTTCTTATGGTGTTATACCTCATTATTTACTTGGTTCATCCATTTCGTCGCTATGTTGGAAGGGATATGATGACTGATCTCAGATTTCCCTTGAAAGAAGTCACAGTCAGATTCTGGGTTGTTCCACTATATGCTGTTGTGCTACCTCTCATTATTTTTCTTGGGTTTTATTACAGGAGGAAAGATGTGTACGATCTGCACCATAGTATACTTGGTCTTTTATTCACTGTATTCACAACCGGAGTCTTAACAGAGGCGACAAAGAATGCAACCGGAAGACCTCGGCCGGATTTCTTCTGGCGTTGTTTTCCGGATGGCCAAGATTTTTATGATCTAGCTGGGGATGTTATTTGCCATGGAAAGGAGAGTATGATTAGAGATGGATATAAAAGTTTTCCAAGTGGCCATGCTTCATGGTCATTTGCTGGCCTAACTTTTCTTTCATTATACTTGGCAGGCAAAATCACTGCATTTGACCAAAGAGGTCATGTTGGGAAACTATGTGTTGTTGTTTTTCCCTTACTGGTTGCATCTGGTGTTGCCATAACTCTTGTAGACGACTATTTTCATCACTGGGTTGATGTGTTTGGTGGAGCTATTCTAGGTCTGATAGTTGCAACAATTTGTTACCTGCAGTTTTTCCCACCTCCATATCATACTCAATCTTGGGGACCTTATGCATATTTCCGGATGCTGGAAGAGTTGCGGCGGAATGCCAACGGTGCAGGACAAGAACCTCAAAGTGAACAGATTAACAGATCAGCACATGATGAGTCTCAGGTGTTAGACGAATTGGAAGCGGGTAAGAGATGATCAGTTTTGTGATTTCATTCAAGAAAACATGAATGCATTGTTGTTATTACTTTAGGAAGTTTTTTTTTTTTTTTTGAATCAAATGAGCTCATGTATTGTTATCTATAAAATTTCATCAAATTGAGCTTATACTTCAGTTTTTTATAGATTACATGTAACAAGTTCCAGATTAGAAAAGATTATACTTAATTCTATCGGTTTTAACCGGCATTTGAGATCGAAATTTAAGACATTACAGCTGAAAGTAAAAACATTCAGTAGCATAAAACTTAAAAGAGGAAGATGAACTTATCCGATTCGATCTTGACCCATTAACTCATATTCGATCCATATTTTGAAACACATTCATAGATTCGAAGAACAAGAATTTTGGTTGTGTAGGCTGTTGTGGTGGAGGAAAAGAATAAGAAAGAAAAGGAAGTTGAAGAGTGTGCGCTAGGGGGGTTGGGAATCAAGGTAACCAAAATAACAAAAGAGTTGGTGTTTTCATCCGAAAAACAAAGAAAAAGAAAGCAGAGGAACGTTCTATTTTTGGTTTAGTTCTTATGTCTTATCATTTGATTTCTTCTTGTACTTCAACCGCATTAGCTTTCTTCCTGTACATCGAAACAGGTGGCCATCCCACTGTAGGCCTTTTCCGAGTTCGCCCATATCAAATATGATGATTCCATCCGTCACCAAGATGATATCAACTTACGAATCAAACTGAAATGCATTTGAAGAGAAAAGGGGTTTATTTTCTTGTGATGAGAATACGAAAGACAGGTCTTGTTTTATAGACACGTTAGAGCTATCTGATGAAGCTAGGTAGAGAGTTAAAGAGGGTTTGGTATGAGATGACGTTGAATGCATTGTTTCTGGACAAGGAATCGGAAAGTGTCATTCATTAGATAGTGAATGATGGAAAACGAAAAAGCTTGTGACTGAGTTCGATCATCACCCTCTAACCACCAATTCTTAGCTTCTTGGAGCCTTCCTCTTTCTCAAAACTGCATATCCATAAATAGTTCGTTGAAACGTTAGGCTCCAACTACTGGTAAACTAGATGCCGCTAATTTTCCTTCCTTCAAATGTCGCACACTCTTACCAAACACCCTTATCATCTTTTAGTTGGTGGTGCGTTACGTACGTAGGGCATGGTTTGTCATAAGTACTACACATGGTTACGTTTCAACAACAGCATCTACCAGAAGTGCTAATGTTCGTAAAGAAGATTTTTCTCGTTAGGGGCCACTGCCATCAGGTGCATACTTGCATACATCAGTGTTATGCCGTTTAATTTATAGCGGCCGGTCAAATAGATCTGCCAAGGTAGAATTTAGTACGGTAGTTTATTGAACTTTGACAGTTTGTGGCTGGTTATGGTGGTGGAGCTATTATTATCCTACTAGGTCTGACAGTGGCAACAATATGTTACCTGCAGTTTTCCCACTTCCATATCATGCTCAAGGATAGGGTCCTCACGCATATGCAGTAATGGTGCACGTACGGCGACTAGAAGCAAAAAGTGAACAGATTAGTTTTGAATCGTGCCGGTTTTCGCTGATAATGCATGATAACACTAAAAAAATTGCACGTACGGATAATGCATAGTTTCCCATCCCACGTACTCAAAAGTGGCACAATTGTAGGTTCCCAATCCGCGTATTTTTTGAACTGGAATACCTATCTTGGTTTCCTGAATATACGCGCAAATTGGTTGTTTCCTAAAATTGTTTTCGTCTGCCGAGATACTCTAGCCTTTGATAACGATTCAAAACTAAGAAAGTCATTGCCAAGATTTTTGCATGATAACATATATTCTTCATCTTCAGAATTACCAAGATCTGTATTCAAACTTTTCTGCCGTTCCGGTGTGTATTTCTCAGTGATAAACATCTTTTCAGCTGAAATGGGAAAGTCTCATACCTCCAAAACTAAGCGTAGAATGTCAAGCTCAAGGTCACTACCAGAAGAAATCATACATGACATACTCTCATGGTTACCGGTGAAATCAATAGCAAGATTCAGGTGTGTTTCTAAATACTGGTGTAATGATTTATTTAAAAGCCAAAATTTTATAAAACTTCATCTTGAACATGCTGTTCAAATGAATAATTTTAATCTCCTGGTTAGCAACTTCGGAGCTGATGAATCAGACCCTACAGAAACTTTTCTCTGTTCCATAGATCATACTGTGTTATCGTCACAATCTAGACGATTTCAATCTAGACAATTTTTAGGTCACGCTGTGGGTATTAATTTTCGAAATACCATCACTGCAGTGCTTGGTTCTTGCAATGGTTTGGTTTGCATACACTTGTACGATGAAGATGAAATTTTCATATGGAACCCGTGTACCAAAGAATATAAACAGGTACCAGAAACTCCATATGATTTTCCTCTTGATGCCGAAGAAGGAATGGAACATACCAAAGTATATGGGTTTGGTTATGATTCTGAAATCCAGGATTATAAGCTGGTAAAAATTGTGGGGTTTGATGGATGTCCGGTTTCTGAAGCTAGAGTGTATACATTAGGGTCGAATACATGGAGGAATCTAGGTTTCATTCCGTATGATTTTTCGTGCGGAAGTGTTGGGAAAGGCGAAGGGTGCCTTCTTAACGGTGCACTACATTGGATTGTCAGTGTTCCTCAAACTGAAAATGATCCCTTTGGTGTTGTTGCTGGGCTTCTCGTTTCTTTTAATATTTGTAATGAAACGTTCCATGATATCCCATTACCTAACAACTATCCAAAGAAACCATCCTTGGGTTTGTGGGAAGGGAAACTATGCGTACTCCATCAGAATCACGTGGAAGATCGTCAGATATGCAAGCATCATGGCGATCATGTTGATGTGTGGACAATGAATGATAATATTTGGAGTGAACTTCCGAGTATTACTGCACAACTAACGGATCTCCATTATAGAAGGCCCTTTCAAACTCTTCCAAATGGAGAAATCCTATTTACAGGTAGACCAAATGGTTTAATTTCCTATGATGCAAAGCTTAAAAGAGCTAGAGTTTTGAAGATACATGGTTTTCCTGAAAGCTTTGACGTGGAAACTTTTATCGGGACTTTAGTTTCAGTTAACTCTGGTACTTATGTTGCGCAACAACAAGGAAGCGAGGAAGCAGATGATCACTGACGTTTTCATTTTCACACTAAAAAAATGGGTGATTTTTGGAGGTGATTTTTGGCGATATGTAGCGGTGGATTATTCGAGTACCAGAGTGCATTCAGGCGCATAACGGTGATAGAATGGTAATTTTAAAAGCAATTTCGATGCAATTTTTTTATAGTGATTTTGAATTTTCATGTATGAATAAATGCAGAAACTGATTCTTTTATCAGCTCTAGTTAAGTCACCTTTACATTTTGATGGTTGCTCGAACAGTTTCGTGGGCAGCTTGTAGTTTGTTATGAGATTGGATTCTATGTTCAAGTTTTTGATTTACTGTATCAAAAGAAACTGTTGGTAATCAATTTGAATCTCACATAATATTGAAATCTCTGGTTAGACAATGTACTTTAAAGTTAAATAATTTGGATCTTCTGAAACTTGGAAATGATGCTTATGCTCCATTAAAAAGATAACATAGTACCTTGGTTCAAGATCTGCCTCTTATGAATGATATTACATTACTCGGGTGTTGATTATATTACTAAAAGGTTGAAGTGTCTCTGCGAAGTCTGCACATAATCAGTTAATCAGTAGAAATGACTCTACTATTTTAAACACACATTCATAGATTCAAAGAATAAGAATTGTGGTTGTGATGGCTGTTGGGGTTGTTGTGTTGTGGTGGAGAGAAAGAACAAGAGGAGGAGGAAGTTGAAGGGAGTGTGCTAGGGGGCTTGGGAATCAATCAAGATAACCAAAATAACAAAAGAGTTAGTGTTTTCATTCGAAAAAACTAAGGAAAAAAAGAAAAGAGAGGAAGGTTCTTTTTTGGTTTATTTCTTAATTTGATTTCTTCCGGTACTTCGAACATGTGGCCATCCCAGTATAGGCCTTTCCTCTTGCACATGTTGAAGCTTTGCATTTTCCGAGTCCGCTCATACCAAATATACTGCTTCCATCTATCACCACGATAATATCAACCTACGAGATAACTGAAAAGCATTTGAAGAGAAAAGGGTTTATTTTCTTTGTGATGCGGTTTGTGTAAGAACTCTAATGTTGTACGTGTTATCGAACACGAAAGACATAGGTATTCTTTTACAGACAAGTTACAGCTAGCAGGTGATCTGATGAAGCTGGGTAGAGTTAAAGAGGGTTTGGTATGAGATGATGTCGAATGCATTGTTTCTAGACAATGACTGGGAAAGAATCATTCAGTAGTTAGTGACTTCGATCTTCACCCTAACCACCGATTTTTAGCTTCTAGGAGCCTTCCTCTTTCTCAAAACTGCATGCTGCCATGAGCTGATGCTGATTTTATTTATTGTGTGAGCCAAACTATTTCATGACAGAAATAGTTTGTTGTCCAACCTCAATATATAAGCATTGCTTTCAAATATTTCCTGAAATGTATTGCTCCAACTACTGGTAAACTAGATGCTGCTAATTTTTCTTCCTTGAAATGTCGGATACTCTCTACCAAACATCCTTATCATCTTTTAATTGGTGTATGTTAAATACGTAGGACATGGTTTGATAAATACTACGTATTGTTACGTTTCAACAGTATGATCTACATCTATCAGAAGAGCCTAAATGTCATAAAGAGGATTAGGGGCTACTACTATCAATTAGGTTAGTATAAAGAGGATTAGGGGCTACTACATACTTGTAGCATGGTATGGTAATTTATTGAACCTTCACAGTTTGTGGTCGGTTATGGTGGAGGCGAGCAAACGGTGGCAACAATTTGTTACATGCAGTTTTTCCCACGTCCATATCATACTCAAGGATGGGGTGTCATGCATGTTTCCTGTTGTTGGAAGAGTTGCCGCCGAATACTAATGGTGCACGACTAGAACCACAAAGTGAACGGATTAACAGAGGGGCACATGATGAGTCTCAGATGTTAGACGAATTGGAAGCGGGTAAGAGATGATCAATTTTGTGATTTCAATCACCAACACGTGAATGCATTGTTGTTATTACTTTGCGAAGTTTTTTTTTTTTGAATCAAATGAGCTCATGTATTGTTATCTAAAAAAATTCATCAATTTGAGCTTATACTTCAGTTTTTTATAGATTACATGTAACAAGTTCCAGATTGCATTTGAGATCGAAATTTAAGACATTACAGCTGAAAGAAAAAACTTTCGATAGCATAAAACTTAAAAGAGGAAGATGAACTTATCAGATTCGATCTTCACCCATTAACTCATATTCGATCCATATTTTGAAACACGCCTTCATAGATTCGAAGAATACGAATTGGTGGAGGTAAAGAATAAGAAAGAGGAGGAAGTTGAAGAGTGTGTGCTATTGGGGGTTTGGAATCAAGATAACCAAAATAACAAAAGAGTTGGTGTTTTCATCCGAGAAACAAAGAAAAAGAAAGCAGAGGAACGTTCTATTTTCGGTTTAGTTCTTATGTCTTGATTTCTTCTTGTACTTCAACTATGGCGCATCATCTTGCTTCCTGTACATGGATACGGGTGTCCATCACATTATAGGGCTTATCCCACTATAGGCCTTTTCCGAGTCCGCTCGTACCAAATATGATGATTCCATAAGATCATATCATGGTAAGCCATGCCTTGTGGTTCCGCCCCTGCTAACGTAAGAGAGCCATTTCTTATTCAACTCTGCCACATATTAGCTTGTTTAAAAGCATTAAAACCAAGGTGAAAACCCTGAGAACGCTAATCTCCTCCATAAACTCGATCAGCCGGTGACGGACATACCCCACAAAGGAATCGGAAAGTATCTGAGTAATAATGTAATGACTCAGTAAACCTATCCCATAAAACAATATTATTGATGATGCATCAACATTAGCTAACATCACTGACACGTCTGCACTTTTCGAATCCGCTCGTACCAATTATCAAGATAATCTTTAACAATAATATTCCGATCGAACGGGAAAACATCTGGCTTGGTGTTAATCCTTTCTCTGTTCTAGTCATCTCTGGTGCTAAATAACCCAGCATTTTATAACTAAACACATGACAGGTATATTTGTAGCGCTGCAACAATTTAAAGGCCCACTTGAATTGGAAATCTTCCAACTGCTTAGCACAATTCATTGGTATCAATCCACACATTCTATCAACATCTCAGGCGCATATTTCAGTAAACATAGCAAGATAAATTCAGAGACTCACTGGATTAAGTCAAACAAGATGGTTTATCCGAGAAACATAAATAGACAAGGATTGACTGCCATTATGAACTTAACAAACTGCAGAAACAAAAGAATGAACTAGGCAAGAGATCATATCAACCTACCAGATAAACTTGAGAAGAATTTGAAGAGAAGGCTTTTTTTCTTGTAATGACGAAGATAAAGGTAATGATCTTATGAGCGGTCCTCGCCTTCAAATGCAATATTAGGTGCGTTGGTTGGTATCCACGTGAACATATACAGTGGCCAGATTATTTTGTTTGTATTCATTTTTTTACTACCTTCCATTGAAGTCCCTCCCTCAACCACCATTTTTTTTTTTAGCTTCTAGGAGCCTTCCTGTTTCTCAAAACTGCTTAATTCTATGAGCTGGTGCTGAATTTATTTATTGTATGAGCCAAACTATATTCATGACAGATATAGTCCGTTCTTTGTCCCTAAATGCTGCTAATTAGAGTGCCAACACTTGGGTACCTGCAAGTTTTTCCAACCTCCATATCGTGCTCGAGGATGGAACCTTATGCATATTTTCGGACGTTGGAAGAGTTGTACTAATGGTGCACGACTAAAACCACAAAACAGATTAACTCAACAATACCAATGATGAGTCCCGGATGTTAGACGAATAATTGGAAGCAGGTACGCACTGATAGGACAAACAAGATTTATTTTTGTTGTTATTTTGCAAAGTTGTCTTTAAATAAAGTAGAATGAGCTCATGTATTCTCAATTTGATTTTTGCCAAGATAACGCAACAGAAATAAGCAAGTCAAGATCAACAAAAACAGCCTTGCCTTGCTATCTGGACGGGCTTGAGCTATAAACTACAGTATGCCTAACCCATTTCCTTTAGAGTTTTTTTAATTTCGGCCTATATTCTTTTTCCTGAATATACGCGCCAATCTAGTTGTATCCGAGAGATTGATAAACATCTTTGTTTCCTGAACATATTCTCCGGAATTGCCAAGATTTTCTCATGAAAAAGTTTCACTAAGAATTCATAAACATCTTTTCAACTGGAATAGGATGGAGTTCAATCTAGTTGTATCGAAGATTGATAAACATCTTTGTTTCCTGAACATATTCTCCGGAATTGCCAAGATTTTCTCATGAAAAAGTTTCACTAAGAATTCATAAACATCTTTTCAACTGGAATAGGATGGAGTTCATACCTCGAAAAGAATGTCAAGGTCGGAAGAAATAATAGAAAACATGCTCTCATGGTTTTCCAAAAGAAAGCAAACAATGTCAAGAAGCTCACTTCCGAAAGAAATCATAGAGAACATATTCTCATGGTTCTTCAACAGAAAGCATAGAATGGTAAGGTCACAAATTATCTGGTCAGGCTGTGAGAATTGATTTTCCATTTATGACAACAAATTCCCTTCCTCGATTTTTTGGTTCTTGTGATGGTCTGATTTGCATAAAACCATGCAGTCGCGATGATTCGGTTTGCATATGGAACCCGTTTACCAAAGAGTATAAACAAGTACCAAAAACTCCAGTTGAATTTCCTCATGGACCGGATTTTCATAGAATTTCATATGGTTTTGGTTATGATCGCAAAATTGAGGATTATAAATTGTTAAGAATTGTGATTTTTTTTGGAGCTTCAGTTTCTGAAGCTAGGGTGTATATATTAGGATCGAATACATGGAGAACTCTTGGTTTCATTCCTTATACTTTTTCTTTTCGACGTAAATCTGTTTGTCTTCTCAACGGTGTTATATATTGGATTGTTAGAGCGACTGCAGTGGACGACCAAGAGTAAAAATTTGGTCTGCAGCAGAGACGTAGTGGGACGGAGTAAAGACTAAATCGAAGACCATACCAAATTTCCAGACCAAATTTGGTCTGCAACCAAGACCAAACCCAAATATAGTCGGGCGTTGATAAACTTTACGCCCCACACCAAGCGCACCTTTGAAGTTAACGCCCCACACCGAGCGCATTGAAGTTAACGCCCCCACACCGAGCGTTTATAAAGTCCCGCCCCATTTTTTTTTTATTAAACGATTGTTTACCATGGGGCGTTAACTATACAAACGCCCCATACTTTTTTTTTTTTAATAATTTTGATATGTTTGGAAGGCGGAACTATACCCCCCCCATATAGTTTATTTTTTTATTTTTTTATTTCGTGAATAGTAGAAAGAAAAAACCATCAGCGTTAACTTTACTGAACGCCCCTTCTCCAGGCGTAATCTTTACCAACGCCCTACCGCGCGTAAACTATATCAGCGCCCCACACCGAGCGTAAGCTTTACCAACGCCCCACACCGAGCGTAATCTTTACCAACGCTCGACCAAATTTACTCGCCCACCACTGCGTCACTCAAGGTACTAAACCCATATATGGTCTTTTTTTTTAGTCTTTGGTCTTTGGTTTTGGTCGTACCGCTGCAGACGCTCTTAGTGTTTGTTGGGTGCAATAATCAAAAACAAGGAAAAAAACAAATAATCAAAAGTTATTGATACTTAGCTCCTTTTAATGGAAGTGATGGATTTGACGAAACGAGCAAGCTTCCCATATCTCCACAACAGCAACAAGGCAAAACTTTAAAAAACAGAGTGAGTCACGTGTTCAACACGTTTCCCTTAAGACATTAGCGCCCGGCTACACTCAAGAGTGATGCTATAGCCCTCACGGGACGGATATCTCCAGGATAAAACACCGTAATACACCTACTACTAGCATACGTAGTAGATGCTCAAACTTGAGCTTGGCAACTCCGAAAAAACCCTTAAGGAAAATCGCGAACGCATAAGAAAACATATAAAATATCTTCCCTTGGGGGTCCCTCTAAAATATAGAGCAACCCCTTTCCCATTGATTTTACAAAAGTAATGAATTTGTTTGTATAATGGAACAAAACAACTTAAGAAGAGGAACTCCCCGATGTGGGACTAAAAAGCTTATATAGTCTCTTAAAACAACTAAAAAGTGGAAACTCCACAATGTGGGACTAATAAGTTTTTCATTCACAAAAGAAAATAATAAATGATAATTTTATTAAAACCTTAAAAATTAATTTTGAGTAATTGTTTTCCAACAATCCCCCACATGAATGAAAACTCAATAAAAACACGAAAACACAGATAGATCTTGGTAAATCAACAACCCAATCTCCCGAACTGACTGAATAGCCAGACAAATCGTGGGTGTTGAAGTCATACTAGCCATTCCAACGTCATCTCCCCCACACAACAGTGTGTTGACCCTAGGGTCATACTATGGATTGGAAAAATCATATAGTATAGAGAGCTTTCATATTTAGTTCCTCACAAGTGAGACTAAAGGTTCTTTCACCAAAGTGAAAAAGCATGAACTAGTGAACCCTTAGTGACCCTTAGGTCATAAGTTCCAGTTATACCAAAACCATCAAAACGAAAATCACATAAAAAGCGCAGGAAATAGCATTTTAGGCAGAGGTGTCCAGGAGGTCTTGAACCTTTGCTTAGTGAGATATTACCATAATTACTTGCTAGATACAGTGAACTATGTCTTGAACTGCTAGCATTTGATGTAATTCGCGATAACGACCACAGATGATATCTACCAGGGTGCTGCCAAGCTCGTGCCATTTTGTCCAATTTGGCCCTGGACATATCATGTTTCTCAGAATGCTCTAGAGAATCAAAGCTCATATTCTCATAGGAAGCGGCCCCACTTCCTCATTCAGATAGGTGAGTTCCATAAAGAGTGTTACTGCTACATCCCACTTCGATCTTAAATTGAAACTATAGAATTCATTAAGACTTCTTAAAAGTCATCCTTCACATGCAGTCACACTACCACGTCTACACCATAGGGAAGGGACAGAGAATAAAATTCTTTGATAGTGTTTACCTTTACCCACCACAAATTAGTTGTCTCATTCGAAACCTTGATCTTGGGATCTCCAGTCAGGAAGGTTGAGTATCATTCATGGCAAGTTTAATTTATGAGATTAAGCCCCATCCCCCTCGATGGATTTCTAACTATCTCTTTGGATAAACCTTTCGTCAAAGGTTGCGCGATATTCTCCTTGGACTTTATCCAATCAATGGAAATAACGCCTTCTGAGATTAGTTATTTTTAGCTTTAGCTATTATAGCTTGGCTAACATAATGTATAGATATAGCTGGCACAGGCCTATGCCGGAGAGGAATGTCTTCTAAAAAGCATCTTAGGCACTCGGCCCCCTCTAGTGCTTTATCTAATGCAATACTCTCAGATTCCATAATGAATTGAGCAGTATATGTCTGTTTGGAAATGTTCCAAAAACAAATTCTCATGCTAGAGTGAAACCATATCCACTCGTAGACTTAGACTCCTCTGAGTCAACTATCCAGTTTGCATCATAAAGTCCCTCAAGGACAGCAAGATACCTTTCATAAATCAAATAAAAGGTAATAGAGTATTTTAGGTACCATAATAATCTACTCAGTGCATCTGAATGCTCTTGCTTTGGACTTCAATTATATCTACTTAACTTACTCACAATATAGGCAATGTCCGGACTCTTATAGTTCATAAAATTCATCAGACATCCTATAACTCTTGAGTATTCAAGATAAGATACTCCATTGCCCTTATTTTTCTTGAGTCTACAAGAATAATCGTACGGAGTACAGGAAGGCTTACAATCAGACTGATTGTATCTCTTAAGCACAATTCAACAAAATGAGAATGACTAAGACTATAAATGTTTGATTATCTTCTAATCCTCATCCCTATTATTACATCAAAAGGGCATAAGTCTTTCAAGTCAACGTTCTCATTCAGTGCATGTTTTAGTGGAATTAATCGCATCTATGTTTGTATCAAGTATAAGCATATCATCAACATACAAGCATACAATCACACAGGCATCCTTAACAAGTTACTTGTAAATATACTTGTCAGATTCATTGACTTAATCCACTACTCATTATCACATGATAAAATTTTCATGTCAATGTTTACATTCTTATTTGAAAATCATACAAAGATTTGTTCAACTTACAAACTTTGTCTCCATAACCTTTCACTGCAAAGTCCTCAGGTTGGTCTATGTAAATTTCTTTATCTAATTCACGGTTTTAGAAAAGCTGTCTTAACATCCATCTGATGTATCTCTAAGTTGTTTATGACAACAATTAATAGCAATTAACATCTCAAAAAAAAAAATTCTCGTCACAAGTGAATAAGAATCAAGGAAATCTACTCCTTCTTTTAATTTATAGTCTTTAGCAATCAACTTAACCTTATATTTTCCACAATTCCATCTACCTTATGTTTCCTATTAAAGACTCATTTACAACCCATGGTTTTACTCCCTGGAGATAAACTAACAAGCTCCCAAGTCTGGTTCCGACGGACTAAGTCCATTTCACTAAATGAAGCTTCTTACCAGAATGGGGTTTCAGTAGATGTCAAGGCTTCTTTACAAGTCTGGATCTCAGACTAATCTAGGCATGTTATGAAGTCGGCTTCATAAGAAGTCTCAAGTCTAATTGTTTTACTTCTCTTAGGCTCAACCTTAACTTCATCTTCCTTTAAGATAAGTTCTGACTATTTGAAAAACATCTAGGGGATCAACAACACATCCCTAAGAAGAGACATGTTTCAAAATAAACATGTTCAAAGAACATCCCTAGACTCCATAGAAATATTCACACCAATGTCAGAAAATCACACCAAAGTCTGAAAAATCAGAACACACAACCAAAAATCTATATGCAGTAGGGTACTCAAGAAACCTTATCTAAACACCCCCACACTTTGACGTATGCATAAAAAGGTTGTCTATCTTTCCATAATCATATGTATTTTTATCTTATCCTTTATAGATTACTCTAATCAAGATATAACAAAATTAGAGAACGACCTTCCCCCATAAGTTTGCGGTTATCCTTTAAAAAACATGGCATAAATCATCTCCTTAATATTTATGTTCTTACGTTCAACTATACCATTAGACTATGGTGAATAAGGAGGTACGATCTCATGAATAATGCCATTTAACAAGTAAAGTTCTCCTATATGAAATTCATACTTTCCATCATGTTTAGACCTAACCAATTTAGTGGTAACATATACTTCACTTTCAATTTCAAGTTTATACACTTAAGGCTTCTAAGGAATCATCCTTACCCTAAGAAAGTACACAAGAGAGTACCTCGTACAATCATCTATGATAGTTACATACCACCTTTTACCACCTTAGTTTGGGTTGAACTAATTTCAACTAGGCCTAACTGAATTAATTCTAAGGGCTTAGAATTACACTGAACATTTTTTCTAAAAGGTTTTATAGCATATTGATTTCACTTTTGTGTTCAAAATCCAAACTAAATTTGGGTACGCAGCTTATGCTAGGCAGTTTATGCATTGACTTATAGTTTGACGGTTCCAAGTCTACCATGCAAAACATTCAAAGACACACAAAAGAAAGCAAAAGAATCAACTATGTTTACTTCATCAGATTTTCCTTTAAGCTTATATAGACCCTATGTCCTATAATTGTTGCCTAAAAATCACCGCCCTTAGTTATAACAAGTTTTTCACATTTAATTATAAGATCTTCAATCTTTTACCATCTTCATGAGAACAAGCAAGATTCTTGCATATGCTCGGAACATGAAAACTTCATACAGTGTGAGAATATTACAGATATGAGCTAATGCTCGACCTTTCCCTTTTATGCAACCTCTGTCGCAGATGAGTTACTCATATTGAGTTTCTCGACATCCCTTATATCCTCTGATAAGAGGTGAACATGTCTCTATTTCAACAAATATACTTAGTGGCTCCAAAGTCCACCCACCAGTCTCTCACATTGGTTATTAAAATAACTTCCGACATCATGTCAATGAACTCGTTCTAATTTGTTTCAACTAAATTAGCAAACTTTCTACTTATTAAGGTTTTATGTTGTCTACACTTTGCTGCCGTATGGCCATGAATTTTACAAACATAACAATCACCCTTAATTAAAGTAATGCCAGATTTAGTTTTACGAAACATACCTTTCTTATGAAGACTACGCTTAGAGTTTTGTTTGATGTTCTCACCTTTGTCATCTTTGGAAGACTTGTGTTCATCCACATGCGCCTGGTATCCATGTTCCTTTTCAATTTCATGTCACAATCTTCATTTATACTCTGACCATGGACATGGTAATTTCCCAATCACCTAATACACCACATCTCACAAACCTTAGTTCCGAAACGGAAGATAAAATATGAGTTTTGAAGATAATATCTAGATTTACAAACTTCTTTTGAACCACCATATCAAAAAACTCATGGTTACCCCATAAAAACTACTTTAGTTAACAACAAATTTCTGCCCGTCAGAATTTTTCAAGAACGTTTCTCTGTTTTGTAAAATATCAAAACAATAGTTTTACAACTCCAAAAATTCTGAAATTTTACGTGGGTAATTATCAGGATGTTCACTACGTTGTGTCAAAAGGGTTCATCGAAATTCCTTCTAGGTTGAGAGATAAATTCGAAACTCTACAGCTGACCGAAAATTCGTTTTTTGTTTTTCACTCCATAATTAACATCTATGATTATTACAAACTTATAATGTCTTAAGATTGTTGGGTGCAATAATCAAAAACAAGGAAAAAATCAAATAAGCAAAAGTTATTAATACTTATCTCCTTTTTTTTTCTTTTGAAGTGAAAAGGGTATGTATTAAAGAGAAAACATTATGTACACTGAGCACAACAGGCTCCTAACCCAGTTCGAAAATACAAAGAAAATCTTTCACAAATCCATGATTTCTTCCCATTAGAAAAGTACTTGATCCATAGAGTAGTATTGGAAGATTTCTGTGTTGGAACTCCAAAGGAAAATATTCAGCTTTATTGCGCAAGGAAGCTCCTCTTTTGTTTTCTCTCTTCCTCCGTGAACCCTTCGATTCCTTTCCAACCATAGCTCCCAACAAATTGCAAACGGAATTAGATGCCAGATTATCTTTAATATCCTTGTAACTCTCCACATTCTCCAGCTCTGCAAAGTGTTTTGCAGCGTAGAGTTTACCACCCACTTAACGTGTATTGTGTTGAGAAAGTAATCCCAACATTGTCTAGCCCACGTACAATGCAGGAAAAGATGTTCTTGAGATTCAGCATAGTTTTTGCATAGCAAGCACAGATTCGAATTTATCTCCATTCTCCTATTCTGCAGCATCACTCTGGTAGGCACTGATTCATGCATATCCGCCCATAAAAGAAAGAGAACTTTTGGCGGGACAAATTTACTTGATACCACTCCATCGAACTCCCATTCCGGCTCTGTTCTTGTAATTTTCAAGTAAATCGTCTTCGCAGTACAGGCATCTTCAATACTATCTTCCCCCTCTTGATCCAAGTTTATGTTCCTCACATAAAATTTCAGTTCCAGGAGGTCAATGCTCTCAGCAGGGTCCAGCTATCTTGAAAATGTGAAGTTCCAAGTATTCCCCTTCAAGTTCGCCACCATTTCAGTTTTTTGCTTACTGATTCTATACAACCTTGGATATTTTTCTCTGTAAGACATATTCCCATTCCAATTGTCACTCCAAAATCTTAAACTTCTGCCATTCTTCACCTTAATTGTGACTGTGTTATGAAAATCTTTATTTGCTTTCAGGATGTCATACCAAATGCTTCTTCCCACTGCTTCTTTTGTCTTAGCCGGCAACAAACCACCTTCCTCCGTTTTTGTTTTTTCGCACATTATTTGTCTTCACCAAGCCATTTTTTCCTTACAGTATCTTACGTGCCACCTAAACCCCCCCCTTTTTCTTGATTTACAAATACTTTTCCAGGACACCCAGCTCATTTTCCTCCTATCATCATCTTCTCCCCACAGGAATTTCCTCATTACACTGTTCATTTTCTTCTCTACTGACACAGGCAAATGAAAAATAGAAAGAAAGAAAGTTGCCACACTTTGTAAAGTGTTTTTTTATCAAAATAACCCTACCAGCTTTGTTGAGAAACTTTCTCTTCCATGGAGCCAACTTTTTCTTCATTCTCTGTATAACCACCTCCCAAATTGAAACACTTCTCTTGAAAGCTCCAATTGGAATACCTAAGTAAGTTATAGGCAGAGTATCTATTTTACAACCCAGTTCCATAGATAAATCTTGAATAAGATGGTCTGCACATATACTTGTCATAGAGCTCTTTTCCATATTTAGTTTTAATCCTGTCATCATTTCAAACAACAGCAAAATTATGAGCAGTCTCCTTATCTCCAATTTAGAAGCATTAAGTAGTATTATTGTGTCATCTGCAAATTGCAAATGAGATATCACTGTCCCCCCTTCCATCACCTGAAACCCACCAATTCTATTATGTTTCACAGCCTCCTCTAGCAGCATTGATAAGACTTCCACCACTAGCAAGAACAAGAAAGGTGATAAAGGGTCACCTTGCCTGATTCCTTTGGTTGGTCTAATAATGTTTGTAGCCTCTCCATTGACTAAAATTGAGAATTGGGCTCCTTTAACACACCATTCTATCCATCTTGCCCACTTGTCTCCGAAGCCATTCTTCTTTATTATAGCAAATAGAGAATGCTAGTTGACATTGTCAAACGCTTTCTCCATATCTATTTTACATAATACTCCTGGTTTTTTCTGTCTTAGCCTGCTGTCAATACATTCGTTTGCTATCAGAATTCCATCCAACATCTGTTTGTTCTTTATAAAAGCTCCTTGAGAGTTAGAAATAAGAACTGGAATTACCACCTTGATTCTCTCCGCCAGCAATTTAGAATTTTTTTTATAGAAGCTGCTTATTAAACTTAGAGGTCTGAAGTCCTTTACAGTTGCCGAGTCCTCCTTATTAGGGATTAACTTCATAAAAGCCACGTTCAATCCAGCTTCTCTTTATCATGAAATTATTTAATTGCATCCATTACTTCCACCTTAATGAAACTCCAACAGTCCTTGAAAAATTCCAAGTTGTACCCGTCAGGTCCCGGCGCTTTGTTAGCTCCACAATTCTTGATAGCATTTAAAACCTCGTCTTCCTCAAAAGGCCTTTCTAACCAAATCTTCTGAGAAGTATCAATGCTTTTGAATTCCATATTATTGAAAGAAGGATTAACTGACATTGTTGAAGTAAAAAGAGAAGTGTAGTGCTGTTGTAACTCTTCCTTAATTATTTCCCTATTAAAAACATCCACACCATCAATCTCTAACTTAGTGATGCAATTCCTTCTTCTGTTTGCATTTGCCATTTTATTAAAGAATCTAGTGTTTTTGTCCCCCTCATTAAAACCCTGCACCTTCGCTCTCTGAAACGCCATTCTTGCTCTTGTCACCTTCACCGAATTAAGATCAACTAAATGGACTGCCCGTTGTTCAATCTGAGAAGTCGAAAGAGTTCCTGATTCTTCAGCTAAATTAATAGATTTAATCTTTTCCGTTAACTCATCCTCTTGCTTTCTTACGTTACCAAAAGTCTCCCTGCTCCACTTTTTTATAAAAAACTTAAGGTTCTGTAACTTTCTGAACAAAATGTAATCCGGAGATCCCGTAAAATCCACTGCATTCCACCAAGTTTTTACCAACTTAGTAAAATCTGGGTCCTTGAGCCAATGATTCTCAATTTTAAAACTTGAGTTATGTTTCACAGTTGTACATAGATCCAGCAACAATGCATTATTGTCTGAAGAAGTTTTAACTAGTGCAGTTTGAGTTGCATCAGAAAATTTTGCATCAAAGTTTGAGCATACCAGAAACCTGTCAAGCCTGCACAGAATAGGGTCATCTTGCTTGTTTCTCCATGTGTAGGCTCCGCCGTGTAAAGGAAGATCAATCAGCTCCTGCTCCATTATGAAATCGTTTAGGAAACTCATGTTTCTAGTATCCCCCCCCTCCTTGTTCCTTTCCGAGTCGTTTCTCACCGCATTCATATCGCCCGCGAAACACCATGCTTCTGAATGCCAATTCTTTATTTCAGCTACATCCTCCCAGAACCTCTGTCTCAAAGTATAGTCGCATGGAGAGTAAGCATTTGTTAAGATGAATTTAAATCCATTGCTTCTGAATTTAAAAAGACAAGAAATTGAGTTCATTCCCAATCTTTTATCCAGGAGCTCTAGAGTTGTATTATCCCATATTGTTAACAATCCACCATTATTCCCCTGACTCCCCTGTGAAGGTATGAATTCCCAACCAAAATCTGCATCAAACCATAGTTGTCTCACAAAATAGCTAGATAAGTTAGACAACTTTGTTTCTTGAATAACACAAGCTAAACATTTATGAGCGAAAATTAGATCCTTAACCGCCACTTGTTTGCTGTAAGAATTTAAACCCCTTATGTTCCAATCGATAATTTTAGTTCCCATCGGTAACACACACTTCCCTTGAATTTTCTTCTTCAAAATCTTCATTCCTCTGTTGTGACTTATCCGAATTAAATGAGTCACAACTAAGCTAGAATGTGATATTTGGGTAGAAATCTTCCACACAAACCTTGTGGAGATGAGCACTTGTATTTATATGGTTTTCCAATACATTATTCAAAGAAACAGATAAACAGAAATACAAGTAAGATCCTAGAGAATAGTCGCAGGAATCTGTTGAAGACTTGACTTGCTAAACAGCTTCCGTAGCTTGAGGAGATCGTTGAGTGGTTTCAGCAGCTGATTGAGTACTCATACTAACACCTTCCCTCAAGTTAAACTGGAGTTGACGGACGTTTAACTTGCCTCTGATATCTTGAAATCGAGGAGAAGATAACCCTTTGGTAAAAATATCTGCTAGTTGGTCTCTTGAGCTGATGAACTGCACCCTTAGTTGTTTGCCTGCCACACGCTCACGAACAAAGTGATAATCTATCTCTATATGCTTCGTTCTTGCATGGAAGATTGATTTCTTTGTCGGATATGTTGCACCAAGGTTATCACACCACAATGAAGGAGTAGGAGTGTGAATACCCAACTCCGTCAACAAAGATGAATCCACATTAGTTGAAGTAGCTATAGCGATGCCACGATATTCGATTCCGTGCTCGACTTTGAGACAGTCTTTTGCTTCTTCGCACTCCAGAAATTAGATTGCCTCCAAAGTAGATGCAGTAACCACTAGTTGACCTGCGATCATCTAAACTCCCTGCCCAATCCGCATCAGAGTAAGCATTGAGAGTGTAGTCCTTAGCTGGTCCAATATGTTCCCATAATCAATAGTTTGCTTCAAGTAACGCAAGATACGCTTTACCAATTCCCAATGCTCCAAATACGGTTCATGCATATATTGACAAGCTTTATTTCTGACACAACTGCGATGTCTCGGTCTTGTAATATGTAGGTGTTGGAGTGCCCCTACAACACTTCAGTATAACGTTGGATCCTCAAATTTTTCTCAACCCCGACGTTGAAGTTTAGTATTTTCTGCTAGTGGAGTACTCACGGGCTTCACACCATCCATCTTTGTTCGATCAGCAAATCGGAGATATACTTACGTTGAGAGAGCACTAGAGTATCACCTGCGTTAGCACCTCCACACCAAGAAAGTAAGACAAAGTACCCATGTCTTTGACAAATGAAAAGAAGCACCCAAATCTGTCACCAACTGATCAATTAACTCAATAAGCGTTAGAACCAGTTACAATGATATCATCTACGTATATTAAAACGTAAGTAGTAGAGCCATTGATCTGTCGTATGAAAAGTGAAGAGTCTGCTATTGAAGCTTTGAACCCAAGCTTAATAAGATGCCCACTGAGGCGATAAAACCATGCACGTGGGGCTTGCTTGAGACCATACAATGATTTATGCAACTTGCACACATAATCAGGATAATTTGGATCCACATATCCAAGAAAGTGTTTCATATAGACCTCCTCTTCCAATACACCATGCAGAAATGCGTTTTCAACATCTAATTTGTCGTAGTTGCCATTTATTCATCACAGCGAGGGAGAGCACGAGCCGGATCGCACAAGGTTTTATTATTTGGAGAGAATGTTTCACCAAAATCCACACCTTCCTGTCTGCGTAAAGCCTTTAGCCACCAAACGTGCTTTGTGACGCTGCAAATGCCATCCGGGTTGCGTTTAATCTGTATACCCATTTGGAGCCAACAACATTCATACCATCCACATATTTGACCAGTGAGTAAGTCCCATTAGTGATAAGAGCGTTAATTTGAGTGTCCATTGCATCTCTCCACTCAGGAATCTTGCATGCTTTTGAGTAGCAGGTGGGTTCCATAAAATCTTCATCATGTAAAGGATACTTAGTGGCTGTTAGACACAATTTTTGGATGAGTTTTGTAATACCACTTTGGCCCTGGTTACCATTGTGTGACCTTGTAGTTGAGTTTCGTGGATTGTACAGCAGCAACAAGTGTCATGAGAAGACGTTGATGGAGACGTATTCGTTGGTGATGCATTAGGAGAGAATTTGGTGAGCCTTGAGATGATCTTGGAGAGGTTGGTGCAGGCGAAGTTGGATGCTGAAGAGGAAGCTGCACTTGTTGCTGTTGAGGTAGCTTGAAAATAGGTGAGCCAAGAACGTCAGTGCTCGTTGCCGAAGCATTGGAATGACAAAGTTCAGGAGCCTGCTGCTGGTGAGGAGAGAATGGGAAGATGGTTTCTTCAAAACGCACATGTCGTGAAATGTATTGCTTGTTTGTTGGCAGATGAAGACAAACATAGCCCTTATGAGCTGCACTATAGCCTAAAAACACACAGGGAAGAGATCTAGGTTCTAATTTATGGGCATTGTAAGACCTGAGACAAGGATATGCAAGACAACCAAAAACCCGTAAAAACCGATAGTCCAGTTGCTTATTAAATAGCAGTTCAAGTGGTGTTTTTGTTTCAGAAGTTGATTTTGGTGTTCTGTTGATGAGATAGCAGGCAGTTGTGAATGCCTCTGACCAAAATTCTTTAGGCAAATTAGCATGAAATAAGAGTGCAAGGCCACTTTCTGTGACATGTCTAATACGACGCTCTGCAAGGCCATTTTGAGCAGACGTATGAGGACAAGAAAACCTATGTTGTATTAGGAAGCATTGAGATAGGAGGTGATTTTTTTGTACTCTAGAGCATTATCAGATTGGAAGATTTTGATTTTATGATCAGTTAAGTTTTCTACTTGTTTGTGAAAGTGAACAAAAATATTGTATGCATCAGATCGTTGAACCATAGGAAAAACCCAAGTGTAATGAGAGAAAGCATCCATTAATAACATGTAGTAACGAAACCGTTTCTAGAAATTTGTGGAGACACCCAAATATCAGAGACAATAAGACTTAAAGGTTTATCATAACTGGTACTACTGAGGGAAAAAGGAAGTTTCTTACTCTTGCTAACATGACAAGAGTGACAATACGAAAACTTCTTATTGACAACTTGAGGAAGTGAAAATTTTCTAATTATTTTGGAGACAAGTGTCTAGCATTGGATGACCAAGACGCTGATGCCATATTGGTAAACTAGCAGAAAGATAAGCCTGTGGAGAGTTGGAGTGTTTGATGTCACCTATTCCATCGATAACGTATAACCCATTCTCATTCCTCCCCTTTAGCAAGTGTTGCTCCTGTGCATTTGTCCTTCACAAGAAAAAAGTTGGTGTGAAACTCAAAGAAAACACAATTATCCTTGCAGAATTGAGAAACCGATAAAAGATTTCTTTTAATCTTTGGGACATGATACACTTGGTTTAAAACAAAGCAAGCGTGTGTTATGAGTGAATGTAGCGTTACCAATATGTGCAATTTCAAGACCATTGCCATTACCAACTCGAACTTGTTCTCGTGCCATCATACTCATGTGGAATACACAAGTTTTGCACATCATTGTTAAATGGTGCGTTGCACCCGTATCGATAACCCATTGCCCATCAAAGATGTGCTCCTGTGCAAGGCAATATAAGCCTCGTGTGCTTTGTTGGTTGTGTTGGCTTTTTCATAGCTGAAACCAAAGATCGATCTGTGATGGTTGCGCTTCTTACAAATCGACAGAGAATTTGACCTTGAGCAGCAGACAAACCGTTGAGGTTGTTGAGGACGACGATTGTTGTTGTTCGGCTGATATTGACCTCTCTGTTGATTTGGAGTTCCTCTCTGGTGATTTGGATTCCCTCTCGAGGTGGTAACAACATTGGCAACAGGCTGTTGAATTTGACTCATCTGTTGTTCTAGCCGCATCTCAAACGTCAAAAGATGAGTATTGAAAGTTGCAATATCCATCATCTCAAAGAAGTTGCTTAAAGCGGTAACAATAGGATCATAAGCATGATTCAATCCATTACTGAGATGGATTGTTTCATTTCATGAGCTGGTACAAGTATATCAGGTTCTTGCAAGTGATCAAACAATCGTTTAGCATCACTTAAATAAGCTTTTAAAGTCTTATTACCTTTGTTCAAGTTATGGAGCTGTCTCTTGAGATTCATTTGATGCGCAAATGTCTTTGGAGCAAACTCAGATTCCAGGTTTGTCCCATATCTCCTTAGCGGAATCAAGTTTAACGACACTGAGCACTTCAGATGTTAGAGTCGAATTCAGCCAGCCAACAATCAATGAATCTTGCTGTTCATAAGTGGTGAATGCAGGATTAATAGCTTCACTATTTGGAAGATTTCTTGGTGGTTTTTCTTTGGATCCATCGATGAAGCCGGTTAAATCATAACCTTTTAGGATAGGCTTGAACTAAGCCTTCCATAATATATGATTAGTTTCTGTATGTTTCAGAGTAACTAGGTGATGGATTTGTATTTGGCGGAGAGCATTTGTAGCTTCAGCCATTGTTGGTGATTGGTTTAGATTTTTTTTTTGAGAGTTGGAAGCTAGTCTTGGATCGATGCTCTGATACCAAGCTAGAATGTGATATTTGGGTAGAAATCTTCCACACAAACCTTGTGGAGATGAGCACTTGTATTTATATGGTTTTCCAATACATTATTCAAAGAAACAGATAAACAGAAATACAAGTAAGATCCTAGAGAATAGTCGCAGGAATCTGTTGAAGACTTGACTTGCTAAACAGCTTCCGTAGCTTGAGGAGATCGTTGAGTGGTTTCAGCAGCTGACTGAGTACTCATACTAACAATCTTGAGCTTTTTTCCATTCCGCGATCGCTTTGTATCTATCTCTGTACTTGAATAAAATTTCTTGGATTACTTCTTTAGCCTTCCTTTCGTCCTTAGCTGCCACTCCTCCCAGGTTACAACAAAGTTCTAATACCATCTTTGAGGTTGAGAAAATTACCTCATTTGAGTCAATATCTGTCTCTTGTAGCTTACCGATCTTAATAATGATTTGGTCTTCTGTTACCTGGAAAATTTCCTTAGAGTTTGCAATCTGCAGAGGTATTGTTTCATTAACTGTATGATGAGAACAATCTTCTTTCACCACATTATCATGTAAAACCATTTGTAGGTCGACAGTATCACCCGAGTAAAGACCCCCCTTTTCTTCAATCTGCTTGTCTACATTATTATCTTGTACCACCACATCTTCATCCTCCGTCTCCCGTAATGATTCTGATGCCCGCACATTTTTCCATCCCAATGATTCCGATGCCAATACACTATCGATAAGTTCCAGTCTATTTGAATGTTGGACCAATCCAACTTATTCCATCAATGGAAACCTATTCCTCGTGTTGCAAACTAAGTTATTCTTAGATTTCTGAAGATCCATTCCGCTTCCACTTATCTCCTCGCCAGATTCCCCATTATCCCCCTCTGCAGTTAAGAGGAGGTCCCTCTCCTTGATCCTCTTAGAACCTTGATAACCTTCTCCACTATTTTCACCTAGTTCTCCCACTATATCTGAAGCAGATGTTATCCTAGTCATCGACATGACCATGTGTTATTGAACTGCTAGATTAGCTGTAGTTTGAAAAGGTGAATCTGAGCACTGTAGATTTTCGAATTCAACTAGCAGTTTCTGAAATTCTCTCAAACCTACCTTATTTTTAGGAGAAAATTTATAATCCCATTCCAATGAAATTTCCCATTTTTTTTCTCCTTCCTCGACGATGAGAATCGCCGGTACCTCCATAAAATCTCCCCTGACTGAGATTCTGAAGAAATT